>OY735247.1:20584881-21074930 GCA_963457695.1 Neria commutata | reverse complement strand
TTAAAATGGAAAATTAAAATCACAAGTTGTGATTCACAACACGATTGCAGAACGATATTGATAAATTCGGTTCCATTTCAATGCTGTTTTCGATCAAAGATATCATAAGTTGTTACTTTGTATAAGCTTTATATTAGGTTCACTTCAGGTATGGCAGTATGTATGTCGTCAAATCTAGTAATAAATTTTTCACCCACTTCCCGACTACTTAGAGATCTGAAACTTTGCATACATGCGTAAACACCAAGACAATGCATGAATCAATCAATTTTATAAGCGTAGGATAAGGGGCGTGGCATTTTTTTATCAACTTCAGATTTGTGTATAACTTTGGAACTACAAATCACACATCAATGAAACTCGGTAGGAACTTACTACATATCCATATCCTTCTACTGAGAAAATAAGGCGGGCACTGGACAAAGGAGCGTGGCACCACCCATACAAACAAAATTTTTGATCTCGCCTCTTGGATGCGTCGTCCCACTGGTAAAATTTTATGGGCTTAGGATAAGGGGCGTGGCGCTTTTCAAACATCTGATACTCATTGGGACATGCTGTCATTATGCAAATATGCATGCTTCCCATCGAATCAATGTGAACTGTGGTACAAGACTGACAAATCGAACACAGGTCAGTTAAGGAATCCCGATAGTAAGATACTGGTGGCTTGGAAACAATTTATTTTCTACTTTTTAGTACATTAAATTAATTTAAGCTTATTTTTAATAAGTTTTTTTTTTATATAATATTATTTCCAAACAGCTCCAACATTAGTCTTTACTTTGTCACTGATTCTCGGCATTTTAGTTTTTCCTTTTTGACAGTCAAACACCATTTGCACAAAAACTTTGCCAAGTGCGTTCATGTAACACACTTAATAAATTGATAAATTTAAGCAATGTGCAAAATTATTAATTAAATGAATACCCTTATTAAGTATATCTGTTCTGAGAAGCGCTTACAAACTTAGTTTATTTTTCATAATTCTCTCTTTGTAAAATATTTGATTTATCTTTTGTCTCGCAGTTTAACTTTCTCTTTTTCTTGTCTATACACTCTCTTAAATTGCTTTGCTTCATTTGCGTTCTTACAGAAATAACGGCTCTTAAAGCTCTTGCATATTTTTTTAGCGTATGTCAAATTCTTAGTTTTATGGTTGTTACATTGCCGAAAATACAGCACGTGAAACTAGTCGCGCCTCTACTCGATTTCGTTTTTATTTGCAAAATTAATTTTCTTGGCAAAAAAGCTTGCCAATTGCTCAATATCCATAGTTCGTTCGAATCCTCCACTGATGAGGGCACAACCAATATGCGTGTTTCCAAACGCAAATTGCGGGACAAATTCAATCCACTGGTTATTCCAGCTATCCATGTTATCGGATGTCGTTGCAGAATGTGTGCAGCTTTTTGAATAGCATTTATGCTCTAAATGGATTAAGCTTGCCGCTGACGCAAAATGAAGAAAATGAAGCAAAGCAAAACTTATATGCAAAATTTCAGCTCCCAGGAGTCATTGGATGTGTGGATGGGACACAGATACAAATAAAGTGCACAAAAGAAGGGATCAGGCATTTATACTATAACCGTAAGGGAAATTATAGTATAAATACGATGGTGGTGAGTAAACAAATTTTGAGCAATGACCTATTATAAATTTATTGATCTCAATGTTTGTTTTTTAGATATGCGATCATAACCCCGGTTTAAAATTTGTTGATGCCCGACATCCCGGTGCGAATCACGACGCTTTTGTATGGAAAGCGAGCCAAGCAGAAACATATTTCAGCGAATTGTACACTGCCGGAAAAGGAAACTTCTGTCTTCTTGGTATAGAGAAACCCCAAAAAATATATCACTTTCCTCCCGTATTCCTTCTAATTCAGGTGATGCTGGTTACCAGTGCCTTCCATACCTCATGACCAGAGCTGGGTAAATCCAATTCCATTACAATTACAATTACATTCCTCAGTAATTGCAAAAAGTAATCAATTCCTTTTGTTCACAGCAAAGGAATTGATTACTTTTGAAATTCCTTTGAAAAATTCCAAAAGTAATTTGCTTTTTTTGAATTCCAAATCCAAGGAATTTTATTTTTTGGAATTCAAACGAATTCCTTTGTAGGAATGGAATTGAAAAAAATCAATTCCATTCCATGGAATTGAAAATGTAATTGACTTTTTCCAATTCCATTCCATGGAATTGAAAATGTAATTGATTTTTTTCGATTCCATTCCTCAAAGGAATTTAAAAAGGAATGCTGTCGGGTTATATGGCAATAAACTTTCAACCACTTCGAACTTAAAATTTTCGCACTTGTGCATATAATAATATTTGTCAATCGCGTGGTCATTCTTATCAACATTGTAAATACACCAAGACGCCATCCTCTCTCTGACGATCACTTCGAAATGCTGACTTTAATGAAAGCCAACGCACATTTCCTCGAATGATACAAAGAAAACCTCTTTTCTGTTTGTGTTTTTGTTGTTTATTGTTTGTTGCAAATTTAACAATCAAAATAAAATCAATATTCTTTCCAAATATTTTTCGTTTATTTACATATTTTGCCTGAAAATAAGGCGCAAAACTTTGAAAAAAATGTCCAATGCTTAATCTTGATTCTATTTTTTTACCACAACAAAAAATTCACATTCATGAATGAACTTTCAGTTTCTCAAGTACTTTCACAATTCCTCTGAGGAATCGAAAAAAATCAATTACATTTTCAATTCCATGGAATGGAATTGGAAAAAGTCAATTACATTTTCAATTCCATGGAATGGAATTGAAAAAAATCAATTCCATTCCTACAAAGGAATTCGTTTGAATTCCAAAAAATAAAATTCCTTGGATTTGGAATTCAAAAAAGCAAATTACTTTTGGAATTTTTCAAAGGAATTTAAAAAGTAATCAATTCCTTTGCTGTGAACAAAAGGAATTGATTACTTTTTGCAATTCCTTGTAATTTGTAATTGAGTGTAATTGATTCCCTAAAGGAATCATTACGACACAGCTCTGCTCATGACACTCTTCCGGAATCCAACTATTCGGGGTGAAATAGTTTTCAATGAAAGAATATAATATATTTTTGAATATAAGCTGGGGAATATAACTTTGTCAAGAATTACTGAGAAGAAAGATCTTGGTTTTATTCTCGATAGCAAACTTAGTTTCTCAAGGCACATTGACTACATAGTAGCTAAAGCCAATGGATTGCTAGGTTTTATAATCAGGAACTCTAAAGACCTTTCTGATCACTTTATTCTAAAATCTTTATACTTTGCCATTGTTAGATATATTCTACAATATTGATGAATAATTTGGGACCCATTTTATGCATGTACTTAGTTCAAATAGAATCGAAAAAATTCAAAGACGTTTCACGAGATATGCAATAAGCCGCTTAAGATGGAATATTGACTTCCCGCGTCTCGGCGAGGGAATTCAGGGCGCAGATATACCTATGGAACTCCAGGTTGAGGAACTGCCCGCGGATGACGAGATGTTGGTACAAGAGGCGACTGCGGCGCATCAGGTGCCTATAGAAGAAGCGATGTCTCCAGAAGAGGCGATGCACTTGTTGAGAACGAATTGGCCCAACTGCGAGCAGAGATGCAAAAGCTGACGGCCGAGGCGGCTGCACATAACCCGGTGGAAGAAGAGCTTCGCCGTTCGAAGGATTCATTTGCCCAGCTAGAGGCAAATTGCTGGAAAAAGCAATTGTCCCCAGTGAGACTGCCTCGCAGTACGCTGTCTCCTTTGCGACCATGATAGTGTCTCGCAAGCGAACATATACACCGAGCTGGAGCGCAAGTTGACGCAAGAAATCATCCTTGTCTCCAGTTCGCTTTATGATAAAATGCGAGAGCAGGGTTTCCGCCTGCCTACCCGCTGGGCAATTGAATCCCTTAACTGTGGCATTAACATGAAGCAAATTGCGAGACTAAAGGGTAAAATTGCTACAGCTTAAGTACAACAGCTTTTATTCAAAGAATTTTTTTTGTATAGCTGTGTTTGTCGATATGCCGATCCACGAACGTGTGTGCGAACTCGCCTTCGATGAGTGCCCAGTGGACCAGGAACTATCATACAACAAAATTACCGATCGCGTCGAGGGATATGAAGATCTCGGCGACGGCAAGCGTACTAAATACGTATCCACAAAGTGCTTAGTGTTGAATATTAACGCTTTATTATAATCTACTATGTATATTTGAAATAATTGGCAGCACTGTCACTTGCCTACTTGAATCTTTTACATTCTTACTTTAAATCTTCTTCTTTGTCATTTGATTCTTTTCTGTTTCCGTTCTCTCTCTTGTTCTGGTGATTGCTGCGACTGCACACTATTCCTTATATTCTTTTCTAATCGGCAAACATCTTTTGTTAAACATTAATATAATTATCAACAATAAACTAAATTGTAATAAACGATTTATTAATAATTATAAACCGCAAAAGGTTATGGGCCCAGTCTCGCAAAAGAAGAGAAAATTAATGGAAAAAGAGTGTGAGCAAACACTTGGAGATTCTGCAATTGTGGACGCAACGTTGGACAACTCCGAGACATCTGAAGAGAATCAATCTGGCAGTTTGGAAGCCGCAAGTATGGCTGAGTCAAGAGTGTACCAACTCCATCGTTTTAATGGGCAGAACTACCAACTATGGCGGCGTCAAATGGAAATTTACATGGCAGAAAATAGGCTGAAGCCTTACATTTTAGGTTCAGTTGCAAGGCCAAGGGAGAACGCGCAGACCTGGGATGATAAGGATGCTGAAGCACAAGCATTCATCATGAGAGGCATTGAATTGGAGCAGCTTAAATATTTGACAGACTGCACCACTGCAGCGCAGATGTGGTCCAGACTGCAAACAGTGCACTCAGAAAAAAGCGAACAATCCGCGCAAGTGCTGTTAGAAAAATTTATTAGTTGCAAAATGGATGAAAATGAAACAATTATTGATTTTATAGCTCAGGTAACTTCGCTTACGCAACGGCTGAAAGATATGGATTTGGAGCAGAAGCAGCCCCTAGTTATTGCGAAAATTTTGAGTAGCTTGCCATCCAAATTTGACCATGTGAGAACAGCTTGGTATGCGGTGCCTCGTAATGAGCAGAACATAGAGCGCTTAACAGATCATCTAGTAAATGAAGAGTCGTTGATGAACCTTCGCTCAAATGATTGTCAAAGTGCAAGTACGTCGAAAACAGCGTACGCAATTAATGCATACAATAGGTATGACAAGAAAAAGCAAGTAAGGGCAAAGCGAAGCGGTAAATGCAATTATTGTCACAAAGAAGGGCATTGGGCCAGAGAATGCTTCAAGAAACAGAGAGAACAGCAAAATAAACATCAGAAAGAGCGACATTCTCTAATGATACAAAGTGAGCTGAAAGAAGACCGAGACAAAGAAGAAATGTCAAAAGATGTCAATTCGCATTTATTCGTTGTGCAAGCAAGTGCATGCGCAAATAAGATTAAAAACATTTGGTATGCAGATTCAGGCGCCACAGACCACATGACTTTTCAGAGGGAGTTAATCAAGAATTTCAGTGCTTTTGATCCCGGTACGTGTCAAGTAAAAGTAGGAGATGGTCGCAAGTTAAGTGTTGTGGGCGTAGGAGACATTGAAGTGCAAGCACGCAATGAGTGTGATGCTGTGCATACAATTAAAGACGTATTACTGGTTCCGGATCTTGATCGAAATTTTCTGTCTGTATGTAGATCGGCTGAGAAAGGTATGCGAGTTATATTTGAAGAAGATGCTAATCGTGTATGTTTTATGAAAGGAGATAGCCTCGTCGCTGACGGAGTACGCGATAAAAGCCTGTACAAAATGAATCTAGTGCCTGTAGTGAATGCTTTATTGAATGTAGCAACAGGAGAGTCACTTATGATTTGGCACGAACGATTTGGTCACGTTAATTACAAAACTCTTAAAGAAATGATAAGCAAGGAAGTTGTTACCGGTATTAAAATTGATAGTTTAACTTCAGGTATTCCCTTCTGTAAGGGATGTGCATACGGAAAACAATATCGCCGAAGCTTTCCAAAGACTGGTGCCAATCGAGCAAGCAGACCAGGAGAAACATTTCACGTGGACCTGTGTGGAAAAATGAGCGCACCATCTATCGGAGGAGCTAACTATTTCATGTTATTTAAAGATGATTATTCACGATATTGCTTTGTTTATTTCTTAAAACACAAAACCGATGTTTATTCAAATTTAATGAAATTTCTTGCAGATGTGCAAAATGATGGCCATGTAGTTAAGCGGCTAAGGTCTGATGGTGGGTTAGAATTTTGCAATGATGATGTCAAAACACTTTTACTTAAGCACAACATAAAACATCAGGTAACTACCCCGAGAGCGCCAGAGCAAAACGGTTTTATTGAAAGGCAAAATCGAACTGTAGTAGAGAGTGCTAAGGCAATGCTTCATGAGCGAAATTTACCAACCTACTTATGGGCAGAAGCCACCAACGCTGCAGTATACTTGAGGAATCGAACAGCATCTGAGATAATTGATGGCTGCACTCCTTTTGAAAAATGGTTTGGCAAGAAACCTTCAGTAGGTCATCTAAAAGCATTTGGATGCGAAGCCTACGTTCATGTTCCTAAAGAGCAACGTACAAAATGGGACAGAAATTCTGTCAAGTGCTTCATGGTAGGATATAGTGATGGCAGCAAGGCATATCGTATTTATGATCAACAAAACAGAAGAATACTAATAAGAAGAGATGTTATCTTTAATGAAAAGCGCGAAATTCTGCATGAAATTATAGAAATGCAAAGTCAAGAAAATGATTCAGAAGAAAAGAGAAATGAAAATATATGTGAAAATGAAAAGCCTTACAAAAATTATAGAGAACCGACTCCTCGCAGCCCATATAACACCAGAAGAGCAGCAAGAATACAAAATAATGAGAATGCACCAACAGATGCAGAATTGTGTATAGCTGTTTTAGAACCTGCAACTTTAAAAGACGCTTTACATGGTGAGGATTCAAAGAAATGGATAGCAGCTATTCATGATGAGATCAATTCGCTTTTGAAAAATGATACTTGGGCATTAGTTCAGCGCACAGAAGATATGCACGTTTTGACAAATAGATGGGTGTTTAAGCGCAAGTACAACGCAAATGGAGAAATTGATAAATTTAAGGCCCGTTTGGTTGTGCGTGGCTGTTCGCAGAAGGAAGGCATTGATTATGGTGAAATATATTCGCCAGTAGTAAGGTATGATTCAGTTCGTACAATTTTATCCATAGCTGCAGCGCAAAATATGCTGATTTTTCAATTTGATGTGAAGACTGCTTTCTTACACGGCGATTTAGAAGAAAATATATTTATGGAGCAGCCTTATGGCTTTGAGCAAGACGATCGCGTATGTCAGTTGCGAAAAGGACTGTACGGCTTGAAACAAGCTTCTCGCCAGTGGAATAAGAAAATGGTTAGTTTCCTGACGAATTTCGGATTTGAACAAACACCAAGTGATCCATGCGTTTTTGTTTACAATTCCTGTAAAATAATTACTTATCTTGCGTTATATGTAGATGATGGTTTAATATGTGGAAACGACAAGGCTTTTATACTAGAATTGATGCAGGCTCTCCACAATAAGTTTGAAATTACATACAGAGAAGCTGAATTTTTCGTCGGTCTGCAGATAAAGATAGATAAAGAAAACCAAAAACTAAAAATATTTCAGCGAATCTACACCGACAAAATTTTACAACGTTTTAATTATGCACATTGTTCTCCAGTATCAACACCTGCAGAGCCGAGTGTTCATTTTTCGAAACACGAACTTAATACAAAATCCAATGATTTTCCATACCGTGAAGCTATTGGCTCACTTATGTATTTAATGGTATGTACTCGTCCAGACATCTCTTACATTGTTGGAGTTCTAAGCAGATTTGTCGAAAACCCTACTAAAACGCACTGGATTGGAGTGAAGAGAATTTTTAAGTACTTGCAGGGTACACGTAACACAGGGATATGCTTTGACATCGGGTCTGGAGGTATACAGCTACAAATGTTTTGTGATTCTGACTGGGCTGGCGACGTTGACACCAGGCGGAGTACAACAGGTTGGATTGCTTTCGTTAATGGAGGACCGGTTGCTTGGAGCTCAAGAAAACAAAGTATAACAGCAACGTCCACCACCGAAGCGGAGTTTATTGCTTTATGCGCAGCAGCCAAGGCCACAAAGTGGATAAGAAAACTGATGTCGGACATCGGAAACGCGCAAGTAACTCCCACACCTGTAAAATGTGACAACCAACGAGCAATCACTCTGGTAAAAAGTCCTGAATCATCGAAAAGAACAAAGCACATCGACATCCAATACTTTTACACTTGCGACATGCAGAGCCTGGGTGAGATAGATGTACAATATCTAGAGACGAGTAAGCAGCTTGCAGACGTCTTAACGAAACCGCTATCAAAGGAGAAATTTATCAGCTTTATTAAACACTTTTGTTATTTAGAGTAATATAAATTATAAAAAGCGAGAGGGAGTGTTGAATATTAACGCTTTATTATAATCTACTATGTATATTTGAAATAATTGGCAGCACTGTCACTTGCCTACTTGAATCTTTTACATTCTTACTTTAAATCTTCTTCTTTGTCATTTGATTCTTTTCTGTTTCCGTTCTCTCTCTTGTTCTGGTGATTGCTGCGACTGCACACTATTCCTTATATTCTTTTCTAATCGGCAAACATCTTTTGTTAAACATTAATATAATTATCAACAATAAACTAAATTGTAATAAACGATTTATTAATAATTATAAACCGCAAAACTTAGCATACTCAATAAAGGGATTAGTATGGGAATATGTGTTTAGCTACTAGAGGTCTGCATGAATGCATTTGAAAGAGCGACCAAGACATTCATTCGGGTTTGAATCTTTCGCTCGCATGTGCACTTATTTCCAAACACGTGTTGAATAAGCACATATGCCTTAAGAGTGAATGGGATAGCAAAACAATTGAGTAAATTGTAAGCGCAAGCACATTACTCACAAGCAGTGTACCCACTATTCAAATGTTTTGGTAAACAGAGTGCAATGCAGTGGGTGCACCGAGTATTTAAGGGGCTATACGCAATTAAGAGGCTGAGCTTATTTTTAAAGAATTTCTGATGGAAAGACGTTTTAGTGTATTAATTATAATTTCTATGCATATTGTGGTCATTTTAAACATTATTTGCCGAAGAAAAGACTTTCGGACGATGCATTACTAACCGGCGCGCAGCAGCGGCTTCGCCAAAATTCTCCAGCTTACCATTCACTGCACCCACTTTACCCACTTCACTCACTATACAATAGCTTTGCTTTGTTACATTCGTTTTGTTTGTTTTGATTGTAGCAAATAGAGCAAGATAACAAATGCTACTCTTACTCTCTTTGAAAATAATGGCACGAGTGAGTATTAGTTTTGGTATTGAGAGGTTTTGTGAGTGTTTCACCCATTCAAATGTTTCACTCGTGCGCCGAGTGCAATGAAATGGGTAACAGTAGTGCACAGGCAAACCAAATGCATTCATGCAGACCTCTATTAGCTACTATGCTACATCACAATAATTTAATGGTGATATTTGTAATTTGTAACTTATTGATGATTTTGTACAATTAAGGTTGAATCTTTTATAGTTCATCGAATCCGTTAATTGAATTCGAAATATTAATTAATTTTTATTCGGACTTACTTGCCAAAGAGAAATGACAATACTTAGTTGTCTATTTCTGTTCTGAAACAAAGCAATTATAAGTGTACAACAACAAAGAATTAGAATTATTGCTCACATGGGCAGGTCATATAGCTATTTCGGTTTTTGCCAGAAAACCTCATCAGTGACTTTTAATGTGAATTCTAATAATTTCTAAACGACTAATTTCTTTGTTGTTGTACACTTAAAATTGCTTTGTTTCAGAACAGAAATAGACAACGAAGTATTGTCATTTCTCTTTGGCAAGTAAGTCCGAATAAAAACTATTCTTTCTAACATTCAAGCTGCCGAATAAACATAAACTCGTATAATATTAATTAATTTTTTTTATTTACATATAAACAGCATAACTAATAATTTTGTTATTCAATATTATTTTCTAACGCCCAGTCAGCACAAAATTTTGTGGGAAAATCTGGCTTAAAGTAAAGGCGGTCATTTGCGATCAGGCGGGGGTGAATCTGGGCGCGCTTAACTTGGTAAGGCCAGTAGATCAGGACCACTTTATATTCAAGGAAGATAAGGTATTTGTTCTATTTGATTTTTTACCATTTGATTAGAAATATTAAGAATGTTATTCTATGCTATAATTTTATATGTGAGAGTGGCACTGTTTGCAGAGATGTTATCTGCACAGTGGCCGAAGTAGATTCCGAAACCGAAAATGTAAGATGTAAGGCAGACGCCAATGTATCAAATGTATAACGGGTTTTATTACAACTTTGTCGGGAATGCTGCATTTAAGTACACAAACATTTGATCTATACCCGCAAGTCCAAACAATTCCTCTGAACAATCCAACCAGAATTGTTTGGCTCGCTTAGGAAATTTCCGGTCCGTGCTCATAATACTGACCAAATCACGCATTCCGAAGTACAGCGTAGGTTAGTTAGGCGTATACAAGATTCGCTCTTTAGTTTTCTTCGTGAAAGTGACGACACAGATTCCATCGGTATGGCATCGCCGAGACTATAGCTGAAGGAATTGCGAAATACACTTCCACGACTAAATGCGCTTGCAGTGTAGATAGTTTATTGAATTCATTCTTCTTCTTTTATCTCTAACCGCTTTTACGGCTTTGTGCGTTAAAATTTTGTTGTTTCGGTTGCATTGTGATTCCAAAGTACCGTACCAAAGCCGTAGTAGTGCATAGTCGGTCTGTTTGTTTAATAAAAATTTGATAATAATTATCGGAATAGTAATTGTCTGATGACCTCTTTGCTTGGTAGTTCGTAAGTTCTTCCCGCTTTTGCTACTGCCACTCCTTATATACAGCAGGGCATTTTCTTCCGTTGTGCTCTGATTGGCTGTTGCTCTTTTTAATTTTATTTAATTCAATAGCAGTGCTTTTCCTTGCCCGTCTGTCTTCTTACTTGGTTTTGGTTATTTTCTGTTGAAACCATCAGCGCTTCTCCTTGCCCGTCTGACCGTTTAAAATTTTAAATTTAATTTAGTGGTTGATTGTAGAATTTCCGAAAAAAATGTGAATATATTAAACACCATTAAAATTTTTTTTTCTTGAAATGAAATTTGTCACGTGAAAACCTTTATTTTTTTTCATCGAACTCCAGGGTCCCATGCCTCTAAATTTTTCCTATCAGGAATGCACGACTAAATACTAATAGAATACCGAATTTTAATATTGTATGATTTATAGCTAAAAATATGCACATTTATGCCAAATTTAAGTTGTTATTTGAATCACGCCTACATATTCCCTGTAAACTGTACATATCGCTGGTAAAATGTACAAAGGACCTAACTAACATTTTTTACAAAACACGTTTTTTACAGTTTTCGGTACAGTATTTCCCGCTTAATTGCGTCGGCAAAAAATCCGAGGTTTCGATGCAATTAACTGAAAAATTCAATTAACCGATTCCCGAATAGGTGCAATGACTCAATTAAAAGAAACCTGTTTAATTGAGCAGCGTACTCAATAAAGCGGAATAATTTCTCCAGAGTAAGATTATATGCATATGTATAATTAAAGAAAACTGCAGGTTGATTATATAGTTAATGTAATTATAACATTTTATTTGTTTGAAACAAATAAATAAATTAAACAAACTTCAGACTTATCAAAAAAGAAATAACAAAAAGAGATCAATACATATTCATTTCTACCTGATCGGTGCAAAAACTAGTTATAAATTTACAAGGTACAGAGTTTAGGCTTCTGGTTTAAAAAAATCTGTAATTACAGACTGTATTTGTTTTTCAAAAAACATTCCATCGAATGCCCAACGTCTTTGCTACACTTGAATCTTTCAGCACCAAAAAATCTTTATTTAAAAGGTGCTCCTTTGGAAGATCCGCCAAGATGGTTTCGCAATTCGAAGTCCATTTCCTCATCGGAAAACCAGCGGAGCCCAAGGCAGCAATCAGCTCGTCCCTTGTTTTTAGAGCTGTCGCTAAGTCATGGGCTCCCATCAATGCATTATCTACATACATGCCACTTCTCAACACCTGAGCTGTAAGAGGCCACGTATGTGCAACATCGTCTGCTAACTTATGCAAAGTTCGAATGGCTAAGAAAGGCGCACAGTTCACGCCGAAAGTGACTGTGTTCAATTCGAAGTCCTCCACCTCCGCAGTAGGAGATGCACGATAAAGGATTCGTTGGTAAGGGGTGTGATCCTTATCCACAAGAATCTGTCGATACATTTTCTCAATATCCCCTGAGAACCCAAAATGTATAAGCCCTCCACTTTAAAAGTAAGTAACGTCAAATCTGCTTGCAACACGGGACCCGGATATAAAACATCATTAAGGCTGACCCTGGTGGAAGTGGGACACGAAGCATTAAAAACGACTCTAACTTTCGTAGAAGCACTCTCTGGTTTTATTACCGCATGATGAGGCAGGTAAGAATGGGGAAAAGACGAGATAAGATGAAATGGGATTTTCTCTGCATGCCGTAGCGAGAAATACTCCTTTACCACCGCATCGTATTGAGCTTTTAGCTCTGGCCTCCTCGCTAAGCTGCGTTCATTGCGCAGGAATTGGCTCAATGCTCCAGAGCGAGAAGGTCCCAACTGCTGCTCTGTTTTTCCGGTTTGAACGGAAGCTTCACCACATAACGCCCCTCGGTGTTACGACGTGTCGTTTGGAGGAAATAATCCTCACAGTATCGGTCCTCCGTAGACAAAAATTTCTTTTTTGGAAAATCTTCCAACTCCCAAAAACGTGCAACTTGTTGCTCTAAAATAACGTCGCTATAAAATACTGAGTACGACGTCACTGCAGAAGAATTTGCCGGAGGAAGGAGACCTGTAAAACCCCAGCCAAAAACATTCTCTTGTCCTAATAGAGAGCCAAGAATATTATGTTGCACCCCACCTAGAATCACACTCGGGTACAAGTCCCCGCCTATGAGAAGGTCTACTTGGTCGCTCTTATAGAAATTAGCATCAGCCAAGGGAATATCCGGCATACCGCTAAGTATGCCTGGATCTACGTATTCAGACGGGAGATTTCCTGTCAACCGCGGAAGCACTAGAGCTCTAACTTTGACGGACCAGGCTACATCACGCGGGGAACCCAACTGCAAGGCACATGCCTTCTTCACTGTTGCCGACGTTGTATCGTTGAGGCCTGACACGCGAGCGTTCACTGCCGATAGTGGCAGGGAAAGACGCTTCTGCAACCACTCTGAAATAAAAGTCCCTTCCGAGCCTGAATCCAACAATGCTCGAGCGGTGAAGGTACTCCCTCCATGGTAAATATTCACCATGGCCGTTCCCAGCAGACATTTGCGAGATGTGGCGGCGAAACCGGAATGTACGCGGCTGCACGACGGTTCCTCGGAAGAGGGAGGACTTTGGTCCTTCAACGGAGCGACGCTAGCTGGTGGAGAGCTTGTTGTCTCTCGATGCAGCACGTCGAGGTGACGTTGATGGCAAAAACTGCAGAAGATCCTGCTTGTGCAGTCCCTCACTAAGTGCGTAGGCCTAAATTGCCCGCAAGTTTTAGGTCCTCACATTCCCCCTTACTTAGGAATGAGGATCTTTACCTTGACGATGCCGGACCTCCGGATCGTCACTTGGTACGTGTTACCGGCGTCCGCCACTCTAAATCGGGTTTGGGCCGATTTCCTCTTTGTTTGTGCCCTTGCTACGGCACGTTGGACTGCTATAGGCAGCTCTGGCTGTTCGTTTGTAGTTTGCAGTGTTTGTCTTCGTCTGGCACGTCGTCTTGCAACATTGCCAGTATTTCTGCCAGATCACTTGGGTCATGATCCAGTTCGACCCTGTCGTTTAGTGCGAGTATGTTGTCTGACCAGTTGTACAACGTCTCCTCGTCTTCTGTCGGCGGGGAGAGGGGGAGTTCTGCCCATGACACCGGGACCGGGTGCGGCTGGAAGAGCGTGCTGTCAGTACTACCTACCTGCGATAGGTGCTGTACGCATTCTCACAACCATGTCGTGTGCCATGTTTCAATTTGTGATTGCCCTTGTTGTTGGAGATGTTTGTCACTATCCCTTGGCTTGTGTGGGTACTGGAGTGGGGGCACGTCGTTAATGACAGTTTCTCTGTCGTCTTCACTGTCGCCCATTCTCCGATCTGTGCTGTTGGATTTTTCGGACGAGTTGCTGTCTTCGTCTGCTGCTTCCTCCTCGTGCGTCCAGCGGGTATGCGGGTCGTAGATTTCTTCTACGCTGCTGCCGGACTCGCTGCTGCTGTCCGGAACAACTATCGCCCAGTGTTGGGACGTGTCGTATGTCTGCCTACGTAATCTGACCGTTGGCAGTGTCTTCCCCTTTTGGTCCCCTCTTTGCTGCTGCATTGTCGACTTGCCTGGCCGGCTTGTTGATCTGGTGTGTCCTTAGTGTGACTTTGGATCTCCTTGTCAGCCTCCAAAGTCATTTCTTTTTTTTCTTTTTTATTTTTACTTCTTGTATTGTTCATTTTTTGTTTATTTTCGTTGATTTACCAGGGTTGTGTTTTCCTTCGGAGATGTGGTGGTGCCAGATAGTTTATTTTTGCAGTGTCGATAATGCAGTTTTCGGCTTTTTGGACTGTGTTACCATGCACTTATTCTTGCTGCTGCTGTTTGATCGTGGTTCTGTGTTGCATTAGGTTCGTGTTGGCTGCCGTCTTCCTTGCCATTGCAAAATGCTTTAAGTTGGTTTATGTGTGCAGTGCTCATACGGTTTCCCCCTTCCTTACGGAGATTGACGATCACCGGGGAGGTGAACTTGATCACCCTGAATGGTTCATCGTATTTTGGTGCTAGTTTTGCCGCGAATCCATCTGCTGCTTTGGACAACGGGTGTTGTTTTAGTAGTACCAGTTGTCCCACTGTAGGCTTCCACATCCTGCGTCGCAGATTGTAATGTCTCTGTTGGTCCTGCGACGATCGCTCGAGGTTTCGTTGCACCAGCTTCAACACTTCTCGGAGTTTTTCGCTTCTTTCTGTTGGAGTTGTTAATTCGTGCGCGGACCCTGGTGTGACTTCGTCGTAAAGTGCGTTCGGTAGTCGCGGCTCTCGACCTTGTACTAGGAAGACTGGGCTGTAACCAGTTGACTCGGAGACGCATGAGTTGATTGCTAGTGAGATTTCGGGTAGTACGTCGTCGCGTAATTACTCATTAAAATAAAAAGTATTCAAGTTTAGGAATCAGTCCTCTATGCCATATGAAAAAATGGGCGTGGTCCGCCCACTATATAGGCGGAACAAAATTTCTGCTAAAATGGCTCTCAATTTACTATTTATGAATTAAAACGAATGATATTTGGTTTCCAAGTGGAAATATAGGTCTTCCGTGCCATACAAGAAAATGGGCGTGGTCCGCCCACTATATAGGCGATAGACGAAAAATCCTCCTAACTTCCATAATAGTATATGCACCAGAGCGTCCAGATTTGAGCACTTTATTGCTGGTAAGAATACCTTTTAATTTTTCACCATGGGGGCAGTAAAATAAATATGTCGATTATTTCTGTTGTACACCTGTCAGAGCATCAATATTTGGCATATATAGTCCCGTCAGATATATCTTGAAGTCTATCAAAAATGGGCGTGGTCCGCCTACTATATAGGTTGTAAATTACATGCACCCACAATTTCATTTCTTTCAGTGGATTATCGCCCTACTCGGTTACTTGGTGTAGGGTATTACTCTGTCGGTTAAACCCGACTGATGCTTCCTTACTTGTTTTTAGTACATTTAATGAATAAAAGCTTATTTTTGAAAAGTTTTTTTTTTATATAATATTATTTTCTACTTTTTAGTCTCCCATAAATGAAATTTTAGAGCTCTGAAATTTTAAATCAAAATTCTCAAAAGTAAGAGCTCAAATGCATCTTGAGTAATTGTGCAGTTCTTTCATAGTTCGATTGAGTGCTTTCAATAAGCATTTGTGCGCTATTGAGCATTCATCCCATATGGTGATTTTATTTGCTACCAAATTTTTGGCCTTTGCTGAGTGTTTCGCAATGTTGCATGTCGGTTTTTCAGTCGTTTGAATGTTTAACGGAAATTTCAACGCAACGGGATAGCTATCACAGAAAACGCAACTGCTACAGCAATTTCCAATCACGCACGAACAGTGGCCAAAATCAATGACATGAAGAATGTCTTCCCCAGTTCCACCGGGCGCGTTGAGAAAAAAGAAGGCCCCATTTCCATCAGCAATGGCATTCACTTCCTTCTGTTGGGGGTTCAGCAGTGGTACATTCGTTAAAACTAACTGGTTCAATGCATCTCGATCGTATTCACGTTCACTTTTCAATTCTCGGTTGAAACCGCCGTTCATTCCACGACATGGCGTTGGTATTCCTAACTTGATTACTGGTGCACATGAGGTAACACATATCTTCGAGCAAAAACAAAGCCTGATTATCTATCTCCTCATTCACCTCGAAATCGGGATTCCTTAACTGACCTGTGTTCGATTTGTAAGTTTTGTACCACAGTTCACATTGATTCGATGGGAAGCATGTTTCATTGATATGTGAAGTGTAGTTCTAAAGTTATACATAATTCTGGAGTTGATAAAAAAGTACCACGCCCCTTATCCTACGCCCATAAAATTTTAACAGTGGGACGACACATCCAAGAGGCGACTGCATACGGAATTTCAATGCTGCACGACTTTTAGTTCCAAAGCTAATCGAGATCAATATAAAGCTTATAAAAATTTTCTTTGTATGCCCTCTTGTCCAATCCGATATTTTATGATTAATTCATGTATTGTCTTGGTGTTTACGCATGTATGCAAAGTTTCAGATCTCTAGGTAGTCGGGAAGTGGGTGAAAAATTGATTACTAGATTTGACGACATACATACCGACATACATAACTGAAGTGAAGTTAATATAAAGCTTATAAAAAATGACTCGGTACTTGCGACAACCTCGAAACTTGCACCGAGCCTGGTTTTCATTACGTGCAGTAATCGTGTTCCTACTGTATTCCTATTCCTATTTCGAGCAACTAACAAGTGCTGTCAACAAATATTTGCCGAAAAGATCATCCAATTCCCAAGAGTTCGAAATACCAAGATTGGGCAATTTTTTGATTAGAAGCATTTTAATGAAACCTGTGAAAAATATGAAATATATTATTCTCCAATAAAACACATGCATATATTTTTGCGTGTGTATAAATACGTATGTATGTGTGTATATAAAATTGCAAGTGAATACTAATATTTGTAAATCTCTAACTAATTTCATAAAATTGTTGCTTCCGTGTTTATCACACCTGTCTCTTTGGATATTTTTATCACATTCTTTTATTAATAATTATGTGCATATACAATTCGTCTGCAAGCGACAGAAGTTACGTATTAATTACTAACAAAGACAAGGTACAACACACAATCACATCATCGATCAATTCGTGTCGTGCGATTCACCAAGTAAAAGCTAAAAAAAATTACTCGCTTAGCTCACTGCGCTTCTGAGGCAGAGATGAACCTTATTTGGCAGCAACTTGCTAACATCTTTAGGTATGTAAGTATGCATAGGCAGAATATTTGTAGCTTCAGCTAAATCTACTCGTTCTAGCTTCTTAATCCCAACTTTATAAACTTCAACTCTTTCCCCTTCTGTATTTTTAAGCTATACTATAACTTAGTTCTAGTAGGGCGTAACCCAGCCAGTGTATACCAACGCATATGCATATGCTCTGCCATATAAACAAAAGACAAAAATTTTCAAAAGCCAATCGCATAAATTTATATTGGCATCATAATCGTGCATCGAATATATGACAATGACATTAATTAAATGATTACATGCGTTGGAACGCATAGCCCCAGGGTGTCGAAAGCATCAATTAAATGTTGGCCATACAAATACCATCAGTTTCGATTTTTTCACCACTGCGCCTCTAATGGACGGTATACTCTCCCATATAGTAGAAACCTTTTATCATATTCAAACGTGCCAGCTTCGAAAGTAGAATTTCACGTCTCGTGTCTGTCATAAATTGTCAAACTCGGGGAACATAAATTTTACACCTAAATAAACTGTCAATAAAATGCTTGCGAGACGAAAAGAGTTTATTCACCCGCCGTAATGTTGCAACGCAACGATATGGCGTCGTAACGCTTAGCGCGCATTTACGTAACGTTATCGCTGTTCTGCCAGCGGTGGAGAGGGCAGCCCGCCTTCGCTGGCAGGACATCTTGTCTTGCATTTTGCCGTTGTGCACCTTGTCCGTCCTTGGCGAAACTTTGTGCCGGGTCATTAAATCTTTTTGGGCACTTTTGTGCCGCTGCAGTTCTTCATTCTTCATTCATTTTGTTCATGGTTGATATTCATGACTTTTTACGAGATTTTAAGTGGCCGTAAAACGCAACACTTGATGTGGCACTAAGCGGCGTTTATATGTGTGTACAATGTACATGCACCAGGGCTTTTATCACGGGGGTGGTTGGAGAAAGACTGCTTTGAAAATTGTACTGATTATGCGTAGATTTGTATGTGCTTGTTATTTGGAAAGCGTTTAAAGCCACAAAACTCGCAACTGATCAATATTAAAGCGCCAAGCCGCCATCGGAGCCCTGTCGGAGCAGAAATATTAAGCAGCTCAGCAAATCGGAGTACAGCAGTCTTTTAGCGATACTTAACAGGACCCAAAAAAAATACGCACTGATAAAACTGATAAAACCACCAAACAAAATTGGGAGAAGTGCCCTTATTTAACATGTCTATAAATTTTGGATCGCTTAACTTAAATCTGGTCTTGAATCGCCATAAAACCGGCTTAAGATTTAAGTTTTTGTCATATTTGGCATGCTCTAGCAGAAAAATGAGTTGCTTGCTAATTATGAATATTTCTTACTAGTCAAATTCGCTATTCCAAAAAGCTGACAATTTCGATTGGCAGGCTACAATTTATAATAAGAGTATTATAATTAAATTCATCTATTGATTTCTAAACTTTCATTCGTTTTCTGCATGAGCTCCGTGGTTCAGTTGCCAATAACTGTCTTGCATGCAGAAAATCGGCATCCATTGAATATCTTACTTGTTAATGGCTTAAATCTCACTTTCCAAATACAATTTTAAAAGCGCCAATCCTTCTGAAATCTTTAAAAAAACCTACTGCCTCTAATCTTTTCAAAATTTGCAATTAGTTAAAAATTGCAAATTGACTAAATTTTATAGCGTGTGTTAACCATGAGTATATACATATGTACATATGATCATTTATTGTATATATCAGGTTAATAAAAGGAAATCCATTATTTTTCCAATAAATAGCTTTAGTGATCTGTACCTCGCGTTCGGGTTACGCTGGATGGCATTATAAAGATAAGATTTCGTACTGAAAATAACTCTTCAGCCATGTGAAAGTTTTTCTTCGATAAAGTCAAAAACGCAAGCCTTGCGGCTGAAAATGTAAGAAGCATTTATGGACCTGCTACAGTAACAGCGAATCAGGCGAAATTTTAGCTTCGTCGATTCCGTTCCGGTAATTTGGATGTCAATGATGCACCGCGCTCTGGAAGGCGAAAATGTCGACAAAATCATGGAAATCGTCGAGCACTGTTTAATCTGTTGAACACCTCCTTTGCAAATGCCCAGCGCTAGTGAGAACGCGCTTCCGATTCCTGGTACATTACTGCCTGAGCTGTTTAGCAGACTTAGAAAAACGCCACCAGGACACATCGAAATATATACCAGAGCCACAAAGTGGCTCCCATACATGGTAAGTGCATAGGTGAAAACCTCACGTGATAACACAATGGGCCTTTTGGCCTAAGTGATGTCCTTGAGACGACCACTTAACCTAACTACCTAATACATTATTTTAAATAAATAACAATTCTGAAATTTATGCTATTCAAATCAAGATTTAAAATTTTATTTATCAAATTCCTTTCATAAACTTTTCATGCAAATCTGTAAATTTCTGCAAATTGCTGCTAAAATATTCAACGGGCTAACAAATTTGTCACTGATTTAAAAATTTTTGTTAAAGAAAATGGTCAACTTTGAGCAACTCTCGTCTCATCGCACTGCCACCAAGCCAGGCCGCTGCTGATGTCGTCTAACTATCTGCTCCTCCACCAAGCAAGGGCTTTTCAATGAGCTCTGCTAGTGAAGCGCTTTGTTGGTAGTTTTTGTTTTGTTGTTTTTTTTTGTGTGTGTCGTCTTCAATTCATAACGGTGCTTCAGAGTAGTTGAAATTGAGGCTTCGAATGTACTAAGAAAAAGGTATAAAACTTGTCACAGTGTATTTTGCATTAACAATTAGCTACTACCAACTCTCTTGAACCAATTAGCCTCTTGTTGTTTAAAATATTGATACCACACACAAAATATACTACTAATTGAAGGATACAGACATCTCAGACCACAAATACACAACAGCAACAATAACAGCAATGTTATCAAAAAATGAAGCTGTGAAATACCAGACTGTACCAAATATAAACTATATGTCAGAGCTAGTCGAAAGAGAGGTAAATAGAAGCGCAGTTTCCGAAGGGGAAAATTTGGTAGAAATCATACAAGCCGCGAAAAACACCAGTACGAAGTACATAAAAATCAGGTCACGAGGCAACGATTGGATTACACAAGAACTCCAAAAAAAGCTAAAGCTAAGACAAACAAGTAAGGAAGCATCAGTCGGGTTTCGCCGACAGAGTAATACCCTACACCAAGTAACCGAGTGGGGTGATTATCCGTTGAATGAAATGAAATTGTGGGTGTATTAAATTTACCGCCCCCATGGTGGGCGGACTACGCCCATTTTTTGAGAATTGAAAGGTGCTCTTACCAGCAAAGAAGTAGCAAAATATGGACGCTGTGGTGTATATATTGTGGAAGTTAGCACGATTTTTCGTTTATCACCTATATAGTGGGCAGACCACGCCCATTTTTTCGTATTGCATAGAGGACCGATTCCTTAACTTGAATACCAAATATGTACTATTCTTTTCAATGAGTAATTAGACAAATTATAGCAATTTAATCGAAAAAACCCCGACGTAGTGGGACTTAGAGGCCCATTGTGGGCGTGTTCTTCAACCGATGTGTCTAATCTCGAACTTAATCTAAGTTAAGGTTCACTGCGAGTGTGTAGCATAATTGGTGCAAATCGGAAAACTCTTTCTTTCTCTCCTGTGTAAACGGACAGCCAGACAGACAGACAGACGAACGGACGGACAAGCGGAAAACAAGATAGAAAATGATTCTGATCATTTCTATATACTTACATATGTCTATAGCTAGGACGGCTCTTTTAATGCGTTACTTCAATGAAGCCGCAACAAACATAGCAACAACCACCATTGTAACAAATACAATAATACTACACATAATCAATCCAAAATCAATATTTTGAAAACCGGTTTCACCACAAGAAGTACAGCAAATAATCACAAACCTTAACGGCAATGCAGCGAAAGGAGTAGATGGAATATCAGTTAGGGATCTCAAGATACTAGTACAGCCAAAACAATGACCGATACTAGAAAAAATTATTAACAATTGTTTTACAACTGGAATTTTTCCAAGCTGTCTCAATAAAGCCATCATAATATCAATCTATAAGAAAGGACCGAAAGATAGATGCGAAAACTTAAGACCGATTGCAGATCTTAATGCAATCAGCAAAGTTTTCGAAAAGGCAATCGACAACAGAATCCAAAACTTCATTAACAGCACGGTTAGATTCGACAGCAACCAGTTCGGTTTTCTAGCAAGCAGCTGCACAGAATCGGCAATAACATCATCTATGGAGAAAATCTACGACGCATTGGACGAAAAACAGCTAGCGGCAGCGACATTCATAGATTTGTCAAAAGCTTTCGACCTCGTTGACCACAAAGAACTGCTCAGGATTCTGGAAGACGTAGGCATGCGAGGAGTGGGGAACAAACTAATGCAATCATACCTGCACAACAGACCCCATATAGTTAAAATAGATGGCGAGCATAGTGACGAACTCATAACAAAAATTGGCGTACCGCAGGGTTCGATCCTTAGACCAAAACTTTATCTACTTTATGTAAACGACATTAGAAACTGCCGCTTCAAATCAGCATATAATATCTACGCTAATAATACACGTGTTTTAACAACAGCTAAAACAGAAAAAGAACTGGAGGAGAAAATAAACCATGACCTGAATTATGTTAAAATCAACGACACAGAAATAAAGAGAGTCCAGCACACAAAATCCTTAGGCATGGTAATGGACAAAAACTAAATTACAAAACCCACATTAAAGAAATCAAAAATCACATACATAATTCCAATTTTAAGAGCGATCAGAAGACTTGGATCGATACTAGAAACAGCAGCCAAGCTTATATACACGGGACATATCCTTTCAAAAATAAGATACAACATATGTAGTTGGAGTCAGTGCAGCAAATTCCAAAAGGATGAAATCGGAAGGCTGATGAACAAAGCAATCAGAAGCTTATTCAATAAAAATACATCGACCTCTATAAAAGATCTATACAAAACCACTAAACAAATGGACATCAACCAACTCATATACACAGAAAAATGCAAATACATCTATGAAATCAAAAACAACTTACTCAAAACAAGCATGGTCCTCACCACAAGAAACAATTCATCAACATAATACGAGACAAAAAGTCAACTTTAACGTCCCAAAAGCCAGAACAACAAAGCAACTCAATAGCCTGAAAGATAGCGCAATAAAACAATACAACAACCTTCCTGAAGAAATTAAAAATGCAATAAATATCAATATTTTCAAACATAAACTTAAAGATCATATAATGAATTTAAGATAAATTAATTATGTAATTCAATCTCATGAATGTGACATCAAATCTTAATTTAGAAGATTTATTTTTTAACTACTTTTTATTATCCTCTTATACACGAAATATTCCGTCTAAGGATTCATGTAACTTATCAAATTAATATTGATCAATCTCACAAATCTAGATCTCAAACCAAATGTATTGAATTAAATACCTTATTGTGAATAAAGTTGCTTTAATAATAATAAAAAAAATAAAAAAAAAATAAATGTTCATCATTGTTTAATCGATGTCCGCCCATCCCTAGCCGGTGTCGATCGGTCGCCTCGGAGAGAGAGTGAGCTGACGACAACACACACTCTTCTGAAAGCGCTTGGCCGAGACACTCCCGCCTCGCACTCTAAATATTCTTCATTTGTGAAATATAAACTTTGAATTGTATTGAATATCAAACCCCAACTTCCATATAATTAAACACCTACGCATTATAACGTGCACCCCGAAAACCCCCGTTTTTCATTTCCATTTCCTTTTCTTAATAACTTCTGCCCATCCCGCGGCATGAAGTTTTACAATCATAATTACTCCACCTTCTCCTTACCACTTCTTTAATCCTTTTCAAACCAATAAGTGCTTTTCCCATATAGAGGACGTCCCCTGAACGTTGTTTAATAAACTCTTCCACCAACTAATACTTTTGTGCAGTTTCTTAGTTGAAGCATTTTGAAGTGAAGCTGGATCCACAGTAAGGTACGGACAACGTGTGAACCCCACGAAGGGAGTTCAACTACCAAATAGAGAAAAACACACTCACAGATAACAAAAGAAGATGGTCAAGCATTATCAACTACAGGTCATCCCTCACACTTTGTTCACAACTAGACCTAAGGAGAACTAATCAGCTACTTAAATGCAACAATATCACCACTAAATTACTTACGGAAGTTCTAGCGTCATTGCACCAGTGGCCAAAAGACTAGGCTTGCCCTACCGTCAAGAACGAAGAACAAGTGGAAACAATAACACTCCTCCTCTGCGACTGTCTCGTACTACAAACCAACTGGAACAATTATCTTGGAGCTCCTTTCTGTACAAATGTAGAATGTGTGCAAAGCGATCGCTTTGAAGATCTGGTCCATTTCATAAAGAGACTGGCTGGTTCTTTCAACTCGCGTGACTAAACTTAGTGGGCTTCCACTTTTTTTCAAGACTGGCATCGTATCACAATGAGCCGAACTCGCATCCAAGTATCTTGCCCAAAAGCAGGTCGACTTAACCAAAACTAAAGTATTTGCTTTAAAGTGGTACCAAATCTTTTTGGTTTTGACGCAAAGCATTTTTGTAATTTTGTCTATGGGGCGAATCACTGTGGAGTGATCCTATTCAATATACCAATAGGAATAATTTAGTCACTAAAAAGCTGGCATACTGCAGAACCTGCTGGGTTGTGTTATACTGGCAGGCTCATCCTTCCTGATTCCAGATGAAAATCCGTTTTTTAGTCAAGAAAGTGCTCGTTTAAAAGAATTCGAGATCTTCTGGCGAGCGTCTCTATAGAGGTGGCGGGACACGTAAGCCTTTTGAATGTTTAATTTAAAGAGAAGCAGTTGAAATGCAATTTTTAAATAAATACCAAGGGTAATTTCGTTTATTGTTCAATAGTATATGCATGTATAATCAACTTCTTACAACTTAAAAAAATTTCAAAATACACACTTACTTACGATGATTAAAATAATATCTATTGCTAACGTCTATTATACATCTTTCTTGCTTACTTACTTACTTACAAAACTTTTACATATAAGTTAGCAGTTGTAGTAACTTTCTTGCAGACCTTTCTTCTTTACGACATAACAAAGGAGAAGTAATCGAAAGTAAAGGTGAAGCATTATATAAATCTATGTATAACAATCTTTTATGTTCTTGTAGCAACGGATTTGCATAACAATGTGCGAATCGCTAAATCGTACAAGATAAATCCGGGAGAAACCTACGGTTTTATATCTTCTCCATGCGTCATATTCGTTATTGTTACTCTGGAAGCTGCTTTGTTTCGTTATTTTTTCGTTGGATGTCTGGTTTCGCTCAGTTATTGCACGTTCAGTTTGTATGGGAACAGAAAGTGAAAGAAAGCAAAACGAAAACGAAACCCAAAATCATTTCGTTTTCGCGTAAAATCAATTCACTTTTGTTTTCCAGTGACTCTTAAAAATTCTATTGTGATTTTAACAGATTAGACAGTTTCGTTGTTGGTTTCGTTATTGTTGTTTTCAATTGTTTCAGGGTTGTCTTAAATGTGTAGGCATATTTCTTTTGTGCTACTCATTTATATAAGTATGTATACATATATAAAATTATTGTTCAAACGTTTTTGTAACGATTTCTTGTCATTTGCAATTAAAATTTTACACATGCTGGAATTCCCGGTTAAAATATATATGTACACTTAGATGTCCATATGAAAATTTGTACAAAGTTTTGCATCGATTTTGGAAAAGTGTACGCCACATGTTGGCTTCGGATGAACAACAGTGTTTGGAACGCTACGAGGCAAAGAAATGGAATCAATAGGAGTTTTCGCGCTTTATAGCACTTTCTACGTGTGTGTAAGGGAAATGTAAAGTCCGCGTAAACAATGTAGAATATGTAGAAAACTATGCAGAATGGGTGAAGAACTAAGGTTGGTTATTTACCGATTGCCAAGGGAGATTCCCAAACTTTTGTAACACAACCATTCCTTTTGCATTCTATTGCTATGAACTTAAAGTTGTTTCATTTCATTCAATATTTTTTATGGAAGCCAATCAAAAAGAAGCACAATAATTTTGACATTTTTCTATGTGAATTGCAGTAATTTTGTCAATATTTCCGTATTCTATTTCTACAGAGTTTACATATTTTACACGGTTCCAAGAGTTTTCTTCATGCTATTTTCTGCGTTTAAAAACCCATATATTATATATTGACTTCGATTTGATAAAATCTTGGATTTGTTATAGAGTGTGGTATTTGTAGAATACCATAAAAGACGTGACTGGTTTTATTGACGATGATTTCTTAGATAATTTTCTTTTTATATTACAAACTTTTATTTCGATTACATCGATTTGTTAAAAGAAATACGTAATTTATTTTGAGTGTTTTAGAGAGTGCTTCGTAACGAAAAGAATGTGCTAGAAATATAAATTAAATACAACGTCTGATATTTTACGAGGGTGGATCAAAAGGTTAAGAGCCTTAACATAAAAACTAGCGTACGCTCTCAGTGTCATCGAATCTGCGTGAGAAGAATGTGAGGAGAACAAATGGATCACATATGGAGGATAACATTTGTGTGAGTGAAACAAGGAATTTGTCGCTGGTTGATGGAAGTAATAGCATGCGATAAGATGCGGAAAATACTTTTCAATAAAATTTAAATGTAACTATTTTATCGATTACTACATGTTTAACTCGAACATCCTCGCATGCCTGAAGCTATGATCCAATTTTGCTGTCTTTTCTCTTTATTGGAGCTTTTGATATTAATCAACTCCAGTGAATTCGCCAATATTGTGAGTTGAAGTATCGTGCGTTTATTTCTACATTTGAAAAACAATACGCCATAACAAATTGAAGCCGAAATAGACGAAGTTTATGGGACTTTGCGCCATCTTATACCACCGTAAAAACGTGCATCGCTGAGTTTGGTTAAAAAGATCGTGCAAAACTATTAAAAACCGATGAAAACACCGAAAAAGAGCACCGATCTTTTTCTTAATAACCGCCGAATCAAAGCCTTCGGAGCTTGTTGAGGCTGTGGGCATTTCGTATGAAGGAATTTTGAAAATATTGATTAAAGATTTTGGTATGTTATAGCTCTCCACGTTTGCTCAAGTTGGACCAAGAATAGTTACTAGGTTCTGTTGGAGCGGTTTCAGCGAAACAAAAACAATTACAAAAACGTCCCCATAAGACAATTCACCGGCTCACAACAAGTGCCTTCATGGCCATATCTGGCTCTCAGTGAGTAGTTTCCAAAGGTTGAAAATTCGGCTCGTAAGAAACAAAATTTGATGAGGTCATCTCGATACTGATTTTGTCGATTTGGACTCCAATCACTTCCGAGAGCGGTTAAATTAAAATATGTTGAAAAACACAAAAAAATTGTCTCCTATGTTAGGCGCGCAACTTTTAAATCCACCCATGTAAGACCATTACTTAGATCCTACGCACAAAATACAATTTTGAGTAATACACGAGATTTTCACAGTTATGATATGAGATTACATGGATTACTAATATGTACAAAAATGATACGTTTCTTTTTCACAATTTTCAGTTCAAAATTTCGGCAGGATTTCTAGTCCTCTATTCATATGCATCATTCTAAGGTCTCCATTGATATTTGCTTGATGAAATGGTTCAGCCTTTTGTCAACAATGTCGATATCTTATGAACCAACTTTAAATGGCTTTTATTTTCCAGTATAGCATACCAAGTGAGGCATCCCTCGATTGTTACTTGGCAGCATTCAAACACACTGAAATCCATTATGCTTGCTCTTACTTGAGCTGAGAAGCCTCCAAAATCTACGAAAACAACCAGGCTTCTTCTCCTCCACCAGTCTTTGTTCCTCCAGTATGGTATCCAATATGTAGTAGCTACTCAGATTCAATGGCGGTGGCGGTAGTATCGGAGGTTGTCATGATATTATGCAGTTCTTGGCATCAGCTCCACTCGCTCCAGTAAGGCCATTGCTACTCGCTGTTATGCCGTGCGCCAGTTCGCTGGCCTGCTTCTTCTTTTTCTCATAGGCAATAGCATCGTTGGGCACATACGAGACACGCACGCCGCCATAGTGCCTTCGTGTGGGTATGCGATACACATAGTCATCCAGCTCGCTGGAGGAGCTCGAGGAGCAGGTGGAGCATACGCTCGCCGCGTCGCAATTGTCCAAATTGTTGGCGATGGCAGCGCCCGCCTGGGTCTGTGCGTTGTGCAGGCGCAGATTCGTTTGATTGATCTGCATTTCCGAGGAGCTGCGAGATTGATTGCGCCTTCGACGCCTTCGCCTGGCATTGGAGTTGTCCGTGTAGCTCTTCGAGCGCGACATGGTATCGTGAATGCTGTGGAAGCGCACCTCCTTCAACGGATGCCGGTTGTTTTCCTCGTCGTCCTCCTCGTCGTCGACGCCGCGCTTAGGCGCTATCAGTTCTTCGTAGTTATCCTGTGGCAGCTCGTTGTGGTTGTGGTTGTCATTGTCGTGGTCCAGCTCCAGTTCGTTGGTGATTTCCTGTGTACTTTGTGTCATCTCAGATGCGCTGGGGGAGTTGATGTTGATTTTGTCGATACTCTGATAACTGTGCGAGTCTTCCGCCTTGGACATTAGCATATCCGGCAGCGAAGATGCCAAGTTCGTATCTCCAAAAATTGACTTATCGCCGGCACAAATGTTGTCCAGACTTATGCCCAGCTCCGTCAGATCGATGGGTGGTGGATGTGCCGGTCGGGGTATGCCCGGCACACCACCGTGCTCCAGGTTACGCGCCAGCTCCAAGCGATCCACATCCATTTGCAATTTTTGCCGCTCCTGCCGCTCCAGCAAGTCGCCAGCGCTGCCTGCAGTTCTACCGGCGTTCTTGCTGCGTCCGCCCTCACCGCGCACTGCTCGAGGTGAACGCGCAATTTGGCTGGTCGTGCTGGCTCGATGCGTCGGCCGCAGCTGCGGCCCAGAGCTGGTGTCCGACGGTGTGGGCGGCTCCCCCTTGCTGCAGGCGATAGAGCAGTAGATGGTACCGCGTCGCGGCAGGAAAGGCCTGCCCAGCAACGAGCAGCGGCACGTGCAGCAGGAGAAGCACTCGTCCGTCGCGTGCCAGTGCTGGCCATCGTGACTCATCTGGCCCTGGTCCACGCCGATCACTTCGCCGCAGTAATCGCAGTACTCGGCGAACATCATGTCGAAGCAGCTGAGGCAGTACGGCTTGCCCTCGCGCATGATGTACCGCTGTCCGCCCAACTTGCGCTCGCATTCGAAGCAGGCGAAGTGCTTCATGTGCCAGGTGCGGCCCTCCGCCTCGGTGCACTCATCAGAGAATATTATCTGCAAAAGCAAAAAGAATGCAACCATTAGGAAATTCTAAAAGATTATTCTCCAAGTGCCAAATTTTAATAATTGCACAAGTTTTGAATACAAAAATGTTTACGATCCCTTCTAGATTACATAATAATCGGCTACTATTGAATTACCTTAGATTACTCTTTTCTTTTCGTGTTAATTATATTATAGTGCTTTTCATGGACTTTGGAGGACTTTAAAATTTTGTCGGATAAAATTTGTTCTGTCAAAAACTTAGATTATTTTTGATTATGAGGGAATTATGAAAATTGTTTTTTGGCACTTTTGGTCAAGTTTCCTTCAAGGCGTTACAAAAGTAATTCGTAAAGGTGCACTTATAACTCGAGAATATGTCGACAACATGAAAAACTTGTATTTCTTTACTCCCGAATCAATTTTAATAATATTGGCGCAACAAATAATAAATTTTTTTTTTCTTCTGCTACACTGAGATATTCTCCTTTAGCTTAAAGATGAATAACATCAAGTTTCGTACGCCCTTTTCCCAGTAGATTTTAACATATTTTTTAAGAGCTGCTGCCAAAAACCAGTTGCCTCATCTAAAATGGAAGTTTCACATTTCTTATCAATATTTAAATCAATTCCATAAAATAGGATAGAATTTTGGTTTACTATTTCTGAAAGTTTAAGTATTCCTAGCTTGGCAAAGTGTTTTGAGTTTCATAGAAAATGTATTTAAATCATAGCTGTTAAATTGCGATTACGATTAGTAATCAATTACATTACTTTTAAAAAGAATCGTAATTGATTATATAATCCTCGATCGAGAAATTTTGATTAGTAATTGATTACGATTCCAAATAATCAAACTATAATCAGGGATTACTTGGGATTACTAAAAAGAATCAAAAAAGAATCAAAAAGAATCAAAAGTAATCTTTATAAGTAGTCGATTATTTTTTGCTTAATTTTGATTATTTTTTGATTCTTTTTAGTAAACCCAAGTAATCCCTGATTATATTTTGATTATTTGGAATCGTAATCAACGATTACGATTATAAACACAAAAGAATCGTAATCGTAATCAATTATTTTACATTTTTAAGAAAATAATCGAATTACTAATCATTATGATTAATAATCATTATTTAACAGCTATGATTTAAATGTAATTTATAAGAAGAAGAACCAAAAATATTAGATTGAAAATTGATGAACATTTTAAACGTTTTAGATGATGTCGCTTTAAAAAATTAATGCCACTCTCAAAAATAGTTTGTAAATTTTTGGAAAAATATGTATGTAGGTACATAAAAGGTTTCACATTTTTATATTGAGCATGCAATTTTACGCCGAAATGAGACTTTCAGAACAGAAAATGTAAAATTATGTAAACAATTTGTAGCTTTGAAGAGGTCGCTGATATACATATATGAATATTTTGTTGTATGTTTTGCTGCTGCTAAAAAGTTCTAAGATTTGAGAAATTGAATTCAAATTATTTAAAGCCATTATTTCGCTGCTGGGAGAGAGGGGGAGGAGCTGCTGTCCTCTGCAGTCCAATACTTCATATGCTCTAACTCAATAATTACAAATCCTAACTCGAATTATGATTTCTCAAAAATACGTTCGTAATAATAATCTTACTTGTAAACGTTGTCAAAATAATGACTAGCATACAGCTACGATTCGGCACTTACTTCATCACAGGCGGAACAACGTGGCTTCTGTGTCTCCGCATGGTGGCGTCCGCAGTAGAGATTGCCGTCGCGATGAAAGTAAATCAAATCCACGAGTAGCTCCTTGCAAACACCACAGACGAAGCAGCCGGGATGCCAGCAGACCTGCGATCCAAGGCGCTGCGCGAAAACGACAATGTCGCCGGAGGACAACTGCTCGTCGCACTGCAAAGACCAGACCAAAAAACTCCCTCATAAATATTAAATTTGTAGAAAAGTTGCATTTCTCTGGTTAATGCAAAAATGATAAGAGAACAAAGATATTTATAGCATTCCCCAATCAGCGTTGAGGTAAGTGCTCGGGCAAAAATGTAAATTGCTTTAATAAAAAAAAAACGAAGGAAGCTTATCTGAAATTGAATGCTACTGGAATTCGCTGATAGGAATCTGCTGCATTCCTGTGCTTAAACAACAATAAATGCTAAATAGCGGTACTAAAGCGTTTATGCCTCGAGGCACTCCGGCCACTCCACGTGGGCTCTTGTACAGCGAAACAAAAGTTGGCGGCACTGCTTCCGCTGCGCGAGAGGTTGGCGCTGTGCATCGCATTCGCATAATGTAAAAATTGCTTCTGGCAGTAAGCTGAAAACGCTCCCAAGAGACTTTTTATGGGGGCAGGCGCAACTGTGTGGGCAAATAAAGGCAAATGCTGGCGCAGCGCTGCGGCCGGGTCGTCCTGCCGTCCTGCCAGCCTCGCCGCCTGCCAGGGCTGCCATTGTATGTGGCACCATTCGCGTGTGGGCAACATTTCTTTTTCATCATTTCAGAGCGTATGTATTTCAGCCTCGTGCGTCTTTTCACTACGTACCCGCCACGTTTAATGACTTAACTCATTAAAGTTAAGAGAGCGAGTAATTAAATTTGGTCCTTCAGTTTGAGGTTGACGCCGAAACGTCTTGTTTGGAATGACTCCAGCCTCAAATCAACAGAGCACATGCCCATTTGATGCACCGGGAGGGCGGGATGGTGGGCGTGCACACGTTACTATATTTGCGGAAGTTAAGACGTATTAAACCCTTTTGCCACTCTTCTTCATCTTTTTTGGGTGCTCACCCAACTGAGTTGACTTGATTTTCAATGCCCTTTGCAGTGTTGCCAACTCAACTTAAATTAATTGTATGTCAACAACATAACCAAGCGATGTATGCAAAGCTTCATTCATATCGGAATAACGCCACGCCTATTATTCAAGATTATACAATATATTGAAAAATTTACCTTCCGGTAAACAGAACTTCTTACAAACTACCGCAGGCATTGAGTCTGACTGGTGATATCTGTATAACTTTACATGTGAACTGTTCATACCAATTTGAATCTGTCTATAGACACGCCCACTACAGCATGTTCACGTAAAGGCTTTAACACCGAAAATAGTTAGTATTTACACATTTTTGTCTCAATTTTCACGATTACATTTAATACAAATTTAGTTTCCCAACTTCTTGATGTTCGAAGGCTTCATGCAATTGACGCTCCTTCGGCTTTTCATCAATTAAATATTGTAAAAATCGTTATTTAATATTATGAAATTCGTTTTATTTGATCAAATAAACCTTAAAAATTGCAAAATGGGGCGTGGCTCGAGAACTGTCATTCTTTTGTTATCATGGCTGTGGTGCACTAGTAATAGTCGCTGGACTCACTGATTACATACTAATATGATGTTGAGTAAAACATTTTCTAAAAACGATGCTAAATGTAAAAAAGTAACAAAGTTGAAGTCCATGAGATATATTTAGCCTAAGTACTTCTCTATATATCGGAATGTTATAAGCTATGAGACATCGTATATATCTTTCTTTTAAGCCATTTATAAAAATTTATATTTATGCAAATTGAGATAAAGAAAAAATTGTCCGAGCCCTCTGATAATCGGTTTCTTTTATGGGTTCAAGTCCAGATTTTGCGGGTGTATTGGAAATTTGTGTTATGCAATTTTTTTTGTTCTACTGTGTTTCTATGTACCAACAGCTTATTCTCTTTTGACATGACAGATACGTTCCCAATAAAATCGTGTAAAAAATTTGTGTGAAAATAAGGTGCATTGAAGTTGGCAAAACATTTCCAGAACCTCTGAAAACTGGTTGACTTTTGTTGGCAATCTTCGAAACGGTTGCTCTTACTGCCTAAGAAAGGAAGCGCATATAGCGACAGGCCAACTTCCACTTTGTTTTGGAAAATTTTTGCAAATTGCCTTCCCCCCTCCCGGTTCACTAGTATTTACATTTCCGGGCTATTTAACGGCGTGTGCTCTAACATTACTTCACATTTACTTTAGCAAACCATTTAACACGAAGTTTCCGCAGTTGATAACTCACACAAGCACACACGTGTGTGTATTGTTCGCCTTCCCCCTTCGGCAAGCACTTTACTGGCCGCAACCTCAACTCGTACAGCAATTTTGCCTTAACGTTGGAGGGAAGAACGGCACTCTAATTAAGCAACTCTAACCTAAATCATAAAAGCGGGGCCTGAACCGCACACTTCGTAGCAAGTAATTTGGACCTGTCCGTGTGTGTTAGGGAGAAATGATAAAAGTGCACATTTCCGTTTTGAAGTTAAGTAACCGGAAACCTGAAGTTCGACGCAATTGCCACAAAAGTGTTTAAAGCCCTTTTCGTTTGCCTCCACAGAACTGAGATATTTTCAATATTGCCCTTAGGGGAGATTTCTTTATTTTTGGTTTGAAAAAATTCAAATTGAAATATAAATGTTCGATTCCTTATACTCTCTGCAATAGGCACCTAAAAAGATTTTGCAGCACTCGAAGTGAATCAAAAGAAAAATACGTTATGTTCATAGTCGCGACTTTCAAATGAGTTTCTTCGACTTTCAAACAGTGAATTTCGCGGTCCAAACATCGGAAGCGCAAAGTTCTAAAATTTTCAAAACAAATCTTTTTTTTAGCCATTTATAAAGGCAGTTTTTCAGCAGGTTTTTCTCACTACCAATATTTAAAAAAGAAAAGAAAAGCACAATCAGATTGAGTCTCTTGTTTGTTTAAGAATATAGTAAAGACTAGAACATAAATTTGAATTAAAGTAAAATGCCTTTTTCCTATCCCTTTCCTTCTTCTCGTAGTGGATTGAACGTGCTCGATGGAATTGAAATTGCCGTGCCCGTCTCTTTTCGGACGTTCATCAAAATGTATAAAACGCCTTGAAGTATATTGAATTGAGTCGTTGTAACCAACGAGTTCGAAATAAACATTATTCGAAAAGTCATTGAGACGATGTGGAAATTGTTATTTCTAAGCTCCAGAAGGAGGATTGAGACCGAAAGGGCCAGAAGAAGGAGCGTTTTTTCGAAAATCTAATAGAAATATTTTCCGAAATTCCTAAGCGATTGACGTATGATACAGTCGGTTTTTTCATTTATTGAGTTTTTTAAGCGCCATGAAAACAGACTGACTTTTAATTTTTACATAAAAGCAGTCTTTTCGATTTTGAGGGTCATTTTTGTTTTCTGGTGTTTTTATAACTTTTTTCAACGTAGAAACCTGAAATTTGGCACGATGTTAGGTCTTCATAACGTAAACATATTCTCAGTATAAAACCTTAAGAAATATTTTATATTAATTTTTAAAAGGGGTTGGGTCTGCTGAGCTTATTTGGACCTGTGACTATAGGCTAGACAAGAATAAAGTCAGATTATTGAAAAATAAATGCAGTTTAGATAACTCCTTTAAGATTTTCGTTATTTCAGTTTGAAAGAAAATCTTGTACATATATTACAATAAATCGCAAAATATTCCGTAAACTAATTTATAAGGAACTGATTTCAGCCTCTTTCCTGAATTTCTCCTGGCAAGCTCATATAAGGGCATAAATTTCTATATATTTTTTTCGTTTTCCAAAAATCCTTCTCGTTGCTGCTGTTGATTTTCTACCTTATTAAAATACGAAATTGAAGTGTTTCTCGCATTGTCAAGCATTTTCTTCATTTGTGCTAAATGTTATGTAAATAATTGCAATCGTTTCTCATTAATCTTATCAATCCAATTAATCCACCTTTCGACTGGTGCCCACCAATGTCAGCAACCTGCATTTAATAACATCACACCGGCTGGGTTCAACCCAGAGTTCATCTCCTTCGCCCGAAACTGTGCCCCGCTCTCTGCTACGCTGAATTAGGAACGCTTCACTGGCTGCATTGACAAATTGTCGCCCGTCCCTTGTGTCTGCACCTAATGTCCAATCAGTGTTGCCAGCCAAGGCATTCTGCTTGTTAGCGCGCACACAAAGTATTTAGCAACTGGCAGCGAAGTGTGATACGGCAGTATCCTGCAAGGAGCTTTAGCTTTCTTCCTTTCGACCGGAACCGGAATTATTAATGGTGCTCGTTATCATGCCTCTTTCAGTACATAAAGTTTTTGCCAAATAACGTTTTTAATTTTTCCCTACACTTTTTTCCATTTTTCATATCGCATTTTCTTCACTGCTGGATTCGGAGCTTCTACAATTTTGTCTCTCTTCCACGGAATTTGTTTCCGTAATGCTTTCTTATCCTTATCCCGCTTACTTGCTTCACATTTATATTACCTTTTGGCAAAGTGCGCCGTTTTTTCCACTTCTGAAGCTTTGGCCTTTTCATTTCTTTGCTTGTCATACTCGGACGCATCCTTTTTGTTTGTGCTTTATTATCGTTGTTGTTCATGCGGAAAAAATGGAGCAAACAGCAATTTTTTTGGCTTTTCAGCAGAGCCCTTTCATGCTTTCGGTTGAGCGGGTTTCTGCTGTGTCCATCGATTATTGTAATAAATTTTTTTAGGGACTTCAAGAATAAGAATCGTTTGATTCATCTAAAAAAAATTTTACTAGTTTTAGTTCATAATCTGTTTCTGAGATTCTGAAGACATTGCCCGGAACACGTCAGTTAAAATAAATTAAGATAGGTCAGATTCAATTTGAGTTGGCAGTTTTCGACTATAGAAAACAATTGGAATGCTCGAATTAACCTTGAATTTAACGCTCATCATTCATGAGAATCGAAAGTGCAGCCATTAAATGGATCACTTGGAATCAATAAGTCGATTTTGTTTAACGTAAAACGGAGTGGAAGTCTTAAACATTTGTGCTGGTAGCTTCTCAGAAGAGAACAAATGAGCTGGTAACCCCTAAAAGGAAACAAAATCAAATGGTCACGGGATTCTGACATTCGGAATTCGGACATTGTTGGCTAATAAATTTCATGTCCTACTTCATGGGCATAGTACAGGATAGCATGTGCAAAATTTGTAACGAAGAACACATTCTGTCTCACTGTGACCGGCTAAAAGGATCCAGACTTCGTTATCTGCACAATATACATCTTAATCTGCAGGATAATGAGCATAGATGCCCAAAGGAAATTGCTTCATACTTCTTGCAGTTTTGTATTCACGAGAATTCATGAGCATCTGGTAATAGGTGGTGAACTGCCACCATAGGCCTTTCAGGCCGCACTGACTAAGATACTGAAGCCCTACTACAAATACAATCTTAATTTCGTTATCTTCCCTACGCGTTAAGACCGAAAGTATCTTTGACAAATTATGCAAATTAGTGTAAAGGAAAACATAACATCCCCGTATTAGGTTACGACCTGACGTTGGGCTTTCCTCCAGGCGCGCCTCTTCTCCCGTTAGAAATTCCTAACATTTTCGGTGACTCCTCGGATAATATAAGTACTGATTTCACTAGTATACAATTTGTTTACAATTTCCTTAAAAAGATATACAATTTTCTTATGTTTTAAAGATATCAATCTTTCCTAACCAGGTGTTAATTGCTGGGATTTATCGAACGAATTTCATCAGTTTATTTTAAAAGAGTTGAAGGTGAACTATGTATATGCACAGTTTTATAAAAAAAAGTTGCTGCAGTGTCAGTCATTTTCATGCACAAACATCAAATGATAAAAATTTAAAACAATATGCCTTGACAATCATTCTATAGAAGAACCTCCCAGGAATTTATTGTAAGAACAAATGACAATTGACTTCCAATAAAAATCAACCAATTTGAAATGCAGAAAAGTAGTGTCACTATATATAGCCTAGCTTTTTCAAAATGGATTTTAACACAACCATACATTGATACATATACATACATATATACATATGTATATATTCGTATACAAAAAAAATTTGAAAAATATTTTAAAAATTAGGAAGATTTTGGAATTCTTTTGGAACTGGTAAAGAAAATGGCGGTGGCTCAGTGGGCTAAAATCTTGGTCGCTGACGTGGAGGACTGGGTTCATCTCCCGGTCCGGTAACATGTAATAACAAGTAAGGAAGTATCAGTCGGGTTTCACCGACAGAGTAATACCCTACACCTTGTTCCCAAGTGCGGTGATAATTCACTGAAATTGTGGGTGCATTTGATTTACAACCCACATAGTGGGCGGACCACGCCCATTTTTGGCAGACTGCAAGATATACCTAATAGGACTATACATGCCAAATATTGATGCTCTGACAGGTGTACAACAGATGTAATCAGCATATTTATTTTACTGCCCCCATGGTGGGCGGACCACGCCCATTTCTGGAGAATTAAAAGATATTCCTACCACGAACGAAGTAACCAAATCTGGACGCTCTGGTGTTTAAATTATGGAAGTTAAGAGGATTTTTTGTTTATCGCCTATATAGTGGGCGGACCACGCCCATTTTCTTCTATGGTATCTAAGACCTATATATCAACTTGGGAACCGAATTTCATTCATTTATATTCGTAACTAGTCAATTGGGAGCCATTTTACCGGAAAAACTTAGCCGCCTATATAGTGGGCGGACCATGCCCATTTTTTCGTATGACATAGATGACCGACCCCTTAACTTGAATTCCAATTATTATTCCTTTTAATGAGTAATTAGACAAATTACAGCAATTTAATCGCAAAAAAACCGAGGTAGAGGGACTTAAAGGCCCATTGGGGGCGTATCCTTCGACCGATTTGAATAATTTTAACACTTTACCTAACCCGAGGTTCACTGTGACTGAGTACCAAATTTGGTCAAATCGGACAACTCCTTCTTTCTCTTTTTTGCGTACACGCAGACAGACAGACGGACGGACAGACGGACAGACGGACAACCGGAAATGAAAAGAGAAAGTGTTTCTGATCATTTATATATACTTATGTCTATACCTAGGACCGCTCCTTTAATGCGTTACAATTTTCGCACAAAGTTATTATACCCTATTACCATAGGTGTAGGGTATAAAAAGGAAATTTCTTTTCAAATTGTTTCTTTGCGCGGCGCCACTTCTCGTGTTGAATTGGAAATTCTCCGAGAATATTCTTTGCCATGAAAAGCTTCTCAACCCGTTCGGATTCAGTAATGTAGGTCCCGTTAAGTTGTGAAAAATATGACAAGCACACACAAGTTAATGCGAGAAAGCTAGGCCTAAGCCCACACGGGCTGTTGTGCCAATCAATTAATTATTTATTAAAGAAAATATCTCGAGAATTACTAAGCCTATTGGCATAAAATCTAGTCACAGGTTTTATAATATTTTTTAATTTAAATAAAACAAATTTACATGTTTTCCATTTCCACACACATTTCCCTTTGTTTTATTATTTCTCTTATTTTGCGCCCAGTTGGAATTCATCCCCCCTCATACCACTCAAAGTCGAATTCAACGTTGGCTGTGGCAATTTTAAATAAAGATACTAAATTATTTGGAAAACTAAGACTTAAGCACGCTTTTGTTATTTCACTTCGCAGCAGCATGAATCGGGAATTTCACATTTTATTGCAAAATTATGCAATTTGCCAGAGACGTTCACTTTTGTTGCACTTGAGAATTTCACTCATACATTTCCCATTTTCGACGTCTGCCCGCGCGTTAAATGCCATCACTTTTAATGCTGCAAGTGTGTTTGACTTGTGTGTGTGTTTTTGTGTGTGACATAAAAGAGTTGCCCCTCTCCACGCAGGCCCCGCTCACGCGCTGCCACTTGCAAGACCAAGACGGTGTTTCTTGCCTGGAAGCTCGTCGGCCGTTCCCGTCCGTCCCGTTGCTGAGTTTTCGTATAAACTTTTTAATAAGTTTTACGACTGGCGAATGCGAATGCCAGCACAATAAAATCCAGCCAACACCGCCACAGTGTGAAGAATGCACACAAAATACAAGCAAATTAATGTGAGAACTTTGGGAAAACTGCACAGGAACAAAGAAAAGTCTAAAATACTTTGAGCTATGCTATGAATTTTTTTCCGGTTTTTTCTTTTCAGTTGTACTACGTTTTTTTGATGGGTTATATATAGTGTGCCTAATTTATAATACACCAGCAGTATCGCGCCACTTCGTGGCGACTCTCCTACTTTTCCTTCGCCGATATGGAGAAGTCGTCTTAATTTTTTTGTAATTTTAAAACCAAAATTTTATAAATCCGTATTACCTACTATATTTTAAAATGTTAATATTTTAACTCTGTACTTTGTATCCTCAAAATTTAGAGCAACAGAGAAATGTTGGTTACCCGAACGAACGTAACAAAGCCGTCAGCTCTGCTGTCACCTTTAACCAAAACTTTAATTAAAGGAAGTAAGCTTATTTTGCTGGTTGATAACGTACATACTGCGCTACCTTATTCAATCCGGATAAATAATTAAAGGAGGTAGTAGTAGTGATCCGGGAGGTAATAAATAAAGGAGCAAATATATAATTGTTACTATCAGTATCACAAAATACGGTGTTTATTGGAAAATAATAAGTAAAATTTGTGTGAGGCTGGTTTTCCAAAAAGATTTTAATCCAATCTATTTCCCTCCAGATTTTTCTAAAGTTGCAATTTTCATGAAACATGTGTAATTCCTATACATCTATTCCACCTTCTAGAATTTCAACTTTTCCTCTGACTCACTGTGCGGCTAAATCATGGTGGCCTACTCTTCCTCTCGTTGATTTATCTCTTTTTATTCTGCCCTTTATTATTACCCTTTTACAATATCTTTCTAAAAATATTACTTAATACAACGTCAGTCCCACCTACTCTAGCTACATACATACATATGTATATAAAAATGAGGCGTATTTTTATTCTTTTGAAGTTGTCACCTATATGGGAATATATGTACATGTATGTCATTAACATTTTGTTTAAATCCCTATCCAAATTTATAAAGAAAAATTTATTTCACTAACAGACCAAATACCAAAAAAAATAATAAACTCGTCTTGTGAAAAAAAAAGACTTTCAGACGTAGCCTACTCTTGAAAAGAGTGTCTATATTTACTTATATACATACATACATACATATGTATGCAGCTACTCAAATTTTGACTTCAATTAAAAACTTGCTTAGATAATTGAACTTATTTAAATTTCAACCGAAATCTAACTGAACACTGAAAATCTCCGGCCATATACATTGCTTAATGTTCAGGAGTACGGCTACTATTCAGATCTGCCAATGTGGCTATTTTTATTAGTTTTGTTTTTTACCCCTGTAATCTTAAATTTTTTACAAACTTCTCTTTCGCTGGAAAAATTACTAAATAGTCCAAAAACCTAGGCCATACGGCAAGAAGTGTTAGCTGTAAGTCAAAATGTAACATTTTTTACATGAAAGTGGAACGAAAGGCATTACTGTTGCTGTGCAGAGAACAACACGACAACATTGCAAGTCTATGCTAACATATGTACTCCCTCACTCTCATCAAATGTTGCCCAAAATAGTGCTGTGCAAAAACAATGCTACATTGAATGTTAAATTAACAGAGTAACGGCAACTGAACCATAACATTGCGTGCGCAATAGCGTTTTATTTAATAGTATGATGATATGATACAATGCCAATGCTGTTGGATGAATCCTTATAGCATTAATGTGAAAGAAAGTCTTCGCTGTTAGTGGAAAATTTTTGCAAAACTCTGGCATTAATTTGAAAACAATATATAACAGAGCAGTGAAGATATTACTCTTTTGTGGCTTCAAACAGTCATTCAAAAAGTTGATCCGCAATCGCGTTTCATCGCTTTCTGTTTAAACTATGCTATTTACTTTTCAAGAGTCTTTTGATTTGAAATCAGAGATGGACAGTTTAAAGGTGTCTCTTGTTTTTTCTGATTGGGGTTGTGGAACAGGGTAGCCAGGACGACAGAGCAGTTACAAAATGTATAAAATATTATAAAATATACTACAAAAACATACCAATTATAAATTGATTGTGGAAAAAAGAATATTCATTTGGCATTGTGAACAAATTATATTTCAATCGAAAGAAGCCGTAGTATATTTTCTGATCTGTTTATATAGAGAGTTTACATAAAAATTATAAATTTAGCACTAGCAATTATCTCTAATTTGATAGTTCAAATATGCATTTAATTATACATTTATTCTTGATTAGCTGTGAAACGAATTTAAGGATAACGCCATTTCAACTCATTTGATATGCATTAAATCTGTGATTGATGAGTGTTGGATTGCTAACCAAAAACAAGAAATCGATTGGTGGGGCTTGATTGCTATATCAAAAATTCAACTCAGCTGATTTCGTAATTGTTTTTTTTAGGTATACAGTTTTGGTATTACATTTCAGAAAGTACGTGGGCTAATGAAATTTTTAAAGTCCTTTAATATGACCTCAGTATTTCATAGTAGCTTACCACTTCAATATGAAAAATATTAATGCATCAGTTTGTCCGTCAATTTTGTAACAAAAATGTGTAATTATTTACATTTAAATATCAGTTAGTATTTCAAATTTTCTTTTTAAATTTTAATATCAACTATATACATGCCAAAGTAGATAATGGAAAAAATTCAACTGCTAACGAGAGCTCTATGAAGTTTTCAATATTTTCAGTGGCGAAATTTAATTTTAGAGCAGTGTCGTATTTCGATCGAACATAGGAACAAATAGCACGAAATTCACAAGACAGAAGTTAGAAAATTCACCAAAAGCCAGATTTCTGATTTAAAAATAATCGAACTAATGTTAAATGGATTGAGTGGAGCAGCTGTGGGAGAAAAGCTTGAACACTATTGTGATTATTGAACTTTTGTAAGACATATAAATGATGTGCAATGTAGGCGTGAAAATTGAATATAAATGAAAATTTTTGAAATTTGTGATTTGCAGCGAACCATAATCTATACAAAGATTTGGTTATCTAGGTCAATAATTTTAGGTGGGCGCGTCAGTCGTTGGATAACGACCTTTCAGAAACTTCCATATATTTACAGCATATAGTCAAATAAGAAAACTCAGTGAAATCGAAATACGTTTACAAATTTTGTGCAATGCTTTTGCGAATTCGTTGCACTGTGCTTCGCTCTGCATTGTTGCCACTGCCGCCTGTGCGTTGCGTCCTGCCACCAGATACCAGTCGTTTTCCTGTTGAATGGCTGGCTGCTCGCCTGTCTGCAGCTAATAACGATGCAAATTTTCCGAAGAAAAAAGTTTTCACAAATACTGCAAAAAACCTCACTTCTACTAATTCCACTTTTTGCCTTTTTGTGCACATTCACTTTTGTCTCTCGCACTGAGCTTTTGGCCCGCTGCGGGTGGACCGGATGGACCGGAGCCTCGGCGGCAGTAGCCGCCTTCAGTATTTAAGACACTTTTACCAACGGTTTGCGCCATTTTGCCAGGCATCAACGTCTTTTCAATTGTTTTGCTCCGTTGCTCCCATCCCACGCCCCCCTGGTCTGCTACCAAGTGCGGTACTTAATGAAATCTTTTTGTCATCTTCTACGACGGCCACTTGAATCTTGGCTCACAGCATGGCGCGTGTGAGTGAGTGAAGTTGGCTGCTGTTGCCACTGCCGCGCAACTTACTCCATTGTCAATTTGTAAATTTATGAAAATACAGTTCCTTGAGTTTCCAACAGCAAGGACCCAACTGCAGACAATGTGAAAGAGAGTTTCTAATGAAAACAACGCGAAAAGTTTTGCGCATGAAAAGAGAAACTGCCAAGTGAAATTAATTTCACGTTTTGTTTCAAAGTTTGTGTTTTGAAATTAAATATGCAAATTTTTGAAGCTTTTTGCTATATAAAAAGCTGTTGTTTTCACTTAATATTTTGTGTGTGTGTGTGTGTGCTCCGATTGAGTGACATGTGATTCTTATGTTAATACTTCTAATTAGAATTCTTTGATTCCTCTATAAGAATAGATATATATAATTGGCGCAATAGCCCGTGTATCTGCAGCTTAGGCCCAAATTTTTCAGATTAACTTGTCTGTTCTTTTTTAGGCCCAAGCTAAGGGACCTACACATTTATTTTACAGCCGTGTCCACACGGGTTTGAAAAGCTTTTTTTTATGGCGTAGAATACTCTCTGGGGCTTGCCAAATCTTCGCGAGGTCGCACCAAGTAACAACCAGAACAACAAATTATCTTTTTAGATGGTATGACTTTGATAGGGATTGAACCAGCGACTTCTCGCATTAGATACCGAGATAATGAGACACTGCGGCGCCAATATTTCTTTATCGATTCCTTTTACTATGAGAAGTTCAAAAAGTTTCAGTTATTGTTTATATAGTGGAACAGTTCGATTGATTTATTTTGTAATCATGATATTTTCGAAATTTTTTTTCTCCATTATGCATAATCTTTAATTCAAGGTCGTTGAGGTAAAATAAATTTTTAAATAATTTCTAGAATAAACAAAAGATAACGAGGTCAGTGAAGAAAACTGAAAGTGGTCGGATGTGATATCTTCAAATGGCGTGCCATTTTAGTCGCTTTGAACTGCGCTACCCCTTCGCCTAAACAAAAAAGAGTACTCTTTTGTTATAACTAACTTCATATTTATGTATCTGTGGATCGATAATTGCTCTACTGAAATTTGAGTAATCTTACCCCTTTGCACGGCCTCTCATCTGACAGCAATCTGACAGCGCCACGACCCAATGCCTCTCGCTTTCGTTGCGCCGAGAAAATCCTTAATTCCTTGCGTTCTTCATCGCTCAAGGAATGACAGTAGCGTACCTGCAGGATGCAACAAAAGCCATAATTTTTACTGAGTTCTAATTAGAAGCGCGTTTATTGGCAAATATTCCACAAAAGATAATGAAAAAAGGCAAAAGTTTTTTAATCTCAAACTTCTTTGAAGGGGCTTTTGCCAGTTAAAGGAATCTTTTTTTTGTAATTTACCAAGTTTTAGCGGGTCGTTCTAATGAGCGTCCGGTTTTTTCACAGATTGGTTGCACATGCACACTCACCTCGTTGTCCTGCGGCGGAAGCTGGTGCAGCAATTGCTTAACGCGATATCTCTCGCCGGCGCTATTCACGTAGGGCACTCTATCGTCGGGCAGCTGGGAGAAATACAAACGCACCTGCAATGAGAATTTAAAGTTAGTCAGTGCTGCCAGTATTTGAATATGGCATCTGCCACAGAGATACCAAAAATGCATACATATATTTCCCTCTCAGCTACTCAAAATTTCCCAAGAACATTTCTGCAACATGAAGGAATTACTTTAACTCTCTCTGTTGAATAAGAGAAACTATTTTCCAATGCCAAATGCTTTTGGAATAGCTTCTCGTGATCTGTCTCTTCCATATTTCTGGAATCAATTGATTTGAAATACACACTTTGAGACAGATTTAATGTAGCTCAATATATAACAAACTCCGGAATATGCACCACGGGTAGAACCACTGGCGCAGAAATTCAAGTTTTGACCATCACTTTTTCTTTGACTTTTCATTAGTTTTACATTCTGAATAACAGCTTACACAATCGTAGGAATATTGGTTCTTTTATAAAGAATTACAACTGGAGAGTAGCTTTGTGGCTGGCCCTAACACGGTTACCGGTTGTTATGGCCAATTAAGTACTCGTTACTAAGTAGTTTTAGTTCATACTTGAATCACGACAGAATGGAAGAAAATGGAAGTGATACTCCAGATTATTTGTCTTCGAATTGAAGCCGGTTTCGTTAGCGATTTCGCCTCAAAAAAAGAGGTTTGATTTAAAGCTATTGCTCACTTTATAGCCGAATAAACTGCCAATCAAATATTGCTGACGTGCCCTCAGGCCTGCTTCCAAAAAAAAAACACAGTTCACACAAATCCAACGAAAGCCAAAAGTATTTGAACTCCGATCGTGTCGTAGTCGTTTAGTTCAGTTAGTTTAGCTTTCCTGTGCGACTTCTGTGACATTTTCCAAACTGCGGACAAGTACAATTAATAATGTGCCCGCCCGTCTCATTGCCCTTTTTGCCTGGCTGAACGGCGCTGAATCTGGCCAGCAATAAAATCAAGATTCGAACGGTTTGAAATGAAAGCGAATCGCATCGAATCAGCAAACCCAAAAACTCTCGAAGGGCATCAGGTCGGGTGCATTGCATGAGTGCGCCAGCGGCGGCAGAAAATAGCAACCGGCGCCGGCGGACAGACGGATAGATAGCCAGACAGATGAAACTAATGGCAACGACTTTTGATGCATGACGCGCTATTAAGCCAAATCGAAATTGGCCGAAGCACAGTGGCCCAAAGAGTGAAAGTGCTTTTTGACTAATGTCGCTGGCAGTGGCTGTTCCCTACTCACAGTGTGCATGTACTTCATGCTATGTTGCACTGTGTTTGATGCATTGCAGCAAAGCAAGGGGTTGGGACTCGGTGGAGTTTGGACAGAGCCACATTGGCGCTTTGGCGTGTACTTTCGAGGGATTGCTGTGATTATTGAGCACTGATTGAGACGGTTGATTGCGTTAATGGTTGCAGTGGCTAGTGTTGACATGGAGCTCGTACGAAACAGCGCTAGTGGATTGCACTCTTGGCGGACACTAAAGAAAGCAAGCATTCATTCTCATGACATGAATTCCAGGCACGGATCTGGAAAAGCAGCAAAGGTCGGTGCTGATGATATCGAAATAAATGTTTTAGTTTTTAAATGTCAACATTATAAAATGTCTGTTTAACTGGGGACCCCAACTGGATTCACTTTTGTCAAAAGGTCACCCATCATAAATATTTTCACCATGTCTATGTCAATAGGTTTTAGAGGTTATTGGTTGCTACTAGCTACGCCAGTAATCTCGGCCTTCTCTTTAATGAGTTTTGTAGGAGCTCCACTGATATGTAAATAAATAAATATATCTAACGTTGGCATAACTTGTTACAGAAAGTTCGTTCGTAGCGTATAGAGAAGGTAACCTGTGTTTTTACAAAACTGTCCGACGAAATTCAGCTTTTGTTCAGACCCATGAGATATTCGTATATATTCCGAAAGTGCGGCATACATTTAATTACTCGAGTCAGTGCGTTTTTCTGGATCGAAGCTTACGTTTCTCAAAAGCAAAATTTTATTGCATGAACTGCTAAGTTTGTCCATATTACAGATGAGGTTAAGTTAAGTTTGTTAATTGTCTGGTTAGTCAAGACAATAATAATTAACACTCACAATCAAAATCCCAGCAGAAATTAGGGAGGATTTCCAGAGGGTGAAGATGTGATTTCATTTGAACGGAAAATAATTGAATTAATATGTATTAAACTAATAATTAATTCAATTTATAAATAACTTGAACTACATTTACAGATTTTCCTATAAAATTTAGAAATCACAACTAGACCAGCATTTTTTCCAAATGGGAAGATCATGGAAAAGCAAACGCGTAATGATTCAAAAATAAAATAGTTATACCATACTACTATTAATTAAATAGCGAAAGATACTATAAAATAATGGTTTAGAAACTAAAATAATTAGATGATATTTTCTCTTGCCCAATTTTAACAGTTGAAGATTATGAATATACATATATACATATATGATTAATTTGATTTCTCATAGAAATTAACGCATTTTCTCTGGGTGCACAGAATTCAATTAAAATGTCACAAAGATTCTTCGTTTGTTTAAAATTTTTAAAATTAATGCGTGTAATTTGATTTTCCAACTACATTCTAGGACTTTCAAAATGTGGCCACATTTTTCTTAAGTTATAATTATTTGACTGAATTGTTGAAATATTCCAGGCACTCTTTTGATCTAATTCTGAAATATTTTCAAGATCAATATTCTTCTAACCATTTATTAAACTTTCAATCTTATTTACATAACTACTCTAAATATTATTTGTATTCTATCTGTTATGCTGGAATGAAAGCAACGTGTTACCAAGTTTCGGGTTGAATAAAGAACGGAACGTGCGGAATGAAAAAAGAAACACAGCCTGAACGATAAGATGACATTTGAGACGATCATGAGTAAAGGCTCAGTTAGTGATGACGTATCGTATTTATTCGTATCGCAGACAAAACCGGTTTTACCCGAGCTCTATACATGCGGTCGTTCTTGACCTATTTATTCGGATCGTAACGCAGAAATTCTCATAAAATAGGTCTCTCTCAGATATTTACGATACGAATAAATACGATACGTCATCAATAACTGAGCCTTAAGACTACGTGAACAACGAATATCGAATTAAATGGAACAATACGTGAGTAAAAGTATGACGACGTTTTAATTAATTAATCAATGTGGTGCTCAAGTACTGAAATGCCTATCGGTGTTTGGACGAATGCCCCTTGTTAGTTGTCCTCCGTGCCCGATGGACAACAATCCCAATACAGCGATATGCCAGATCGACAGCAATACTCTAAACTATTTCAATCTGGAATTCCAAGCTCCACTTTGAAATCACGTTGAAATCATTTTGACATCCGCCAATTACACTCGCTTACACGCACTTTCATTGCTGCACCCCCGCTGTCGTGAGCCATTGGAAAAACGACGGGAGCAATGATTGTTCAACTTCGACGATCACCGCATGTCACCTCTTCACTAATGATGCCACAGTTTTACACGTACGCGCCTGCGCTTCCAAAATGGCGGGCCTGCAGCAATTTCAATATCAAACACAACAAATCGTTCGATGCGAAAGTAATTGTGCGCCGGCAGGTGGCATTGCCATCGGCCATCCGCCGTAATGAAGCATGCTCACTTCGCACTAACATGGAAGCATGCTCAAACGTCACTTTCGATTGTGCGGGGGAAAAGCGCCTTTGCCACCGGCGCCATCAGTCATTCAACGCAGCGGTCTGTGCAGCAATGGCACGGCTCGGCATGTGGCCACTGGCCAGCTGCCGTTGACTTGTGATGTGTGGCCAATGGTCGGAAAGCGTCTTTTGCGCTTGGATTTTGCGTTGGAATTTGCAGAAATGCTGTCATTGCATTACGGGCATCATCAGCGCGAATACGTGGGAATAGCCTCAGATTGTTGCAAGCTGTAAACGAAATGTGGCATTAACTAGCAGAGACAATCCCTGCTTAACAGTTCTTCGAGGCTTGTTGCCAAAACTTTCTAAACAGCTGTTCAAATCAAAGGTCGTATCAGACGCAAATCTACAGACAATCCTGATGGCTAAGACTTGCCATTCGAACTATCTTCCAAACACCAATCGTTGAATTTTTATTAGAAGTCCTTTGCTGAGCACCGAGAACACAAGTTGCTAGCCTGTAGTTAAGCCATTGGTGTTTCATATTTGATCAGGGGCACTGAGTAGATTCCTAAACCTAATTATTGCAGAACTTTCATATAAAATGTGCTCAGACGTTTCTCACATATGCTTGTACGATAAAACTAGCTTCATTAGTGGTATATAAGGAAGCAGTGTCCCGTGAGATAACCATAGCTTGAGAGGATGCGAAGGTCCTCGCTGTTCAACTTAATGGGCTTTAATGATGTGTATACGTTGCATTGATTTCTTAATGATTTTATTTTAAGTTGTAAATTTGGTAATAACAATAACGATGGCCATTGTACCATGTGGATTTCCTCAGTGTCAGGTTTTGAAACCCCTTCTCAGCACCTTTCTTAAGATCAGTGATAACTATGGCTGCTTATTGTAGGATTTCAATGTTTCGCGATTGCGAACCATTCTCCCGGAGTTTATAAAGAGAAATTGCCGAGAGAAGTGCATTTTAAACTGGTTTAAATTCTATAAACATTCCTTTAAACTATTTAAAATTTGTCAAAAATGGTTCTAAGGACTTTCCCCGCTCTCTCAAATCGATAATTGTAATTTTTAGCTCAGGCTTTGTTCAAGGGAATGAAAGCAGAAGCAAAAGCGTATTCAATATTTCGTCTCGTTTAACTTAGGAATCGGCAACCCATATTGACTACCGATATGGGTTAGAGTCTTCGCTTTGTACTCACCTGATCTGGACGCAAGCCGGGCGGCACCCAAGTGTACTCCTCCAGAGCGCATCCGCTGTCGTCGTCCGACTGCGAGTTGCGCTGGAAGTCCAACTGCTGGTGGTGGTTGTGGTGGTAGGCCGCGGTCTTGAAATTCGAGCGCAGTGGCGACGAGATCGAGCTCAGGGGCAGGTTGAGCGGCGGCTGGCAGCGACGCTGTAGCGGTGGCACGAAATGCGCCGGCGTGTTGCTGTTGCTGCCGCCGCCATTGCTGCTGCACGAAGGCGGATCAACATGACTGGAGGACGGCGTGGGTGTGGCAGTGGCGGAGGATGTTGGCGTGCAGCGATTGTTGTTGCCGTGCGACGCTGGCTGCGGCAGTGTCTCAGCTTGCAAATGGTATCCGGGCAAATGCACGCCGGCAGCCTCCAGCTGCAGCAGCTCACTTTCCGTTTGTGTGTAGTAATTGCTCGGTTGTTGCATTATGACCTCGGCCAGAAGTTCGTGGTGCGTCTTGTTGGCCGCTGGTGTTTTTGGTGGTGTCGGGTGCGACAGGTTCGGTTGGTTGGCGGAGCTGCAAATAAAAGGAAAATTGCAAAAAAAATTTGTAAAAGTGGTGAAAAAGAGTTGCCATTGAAGGTTATTGTCGGAACTGATAGTTTCTTATTATCCGAACACAAAAAGTTGACTTGATAACAGTTGAAAAAACATACATATATCCATAATGTTTTACCTCCAATAAAAATCACACAAACTATTATGGAATATTACTTATTAAATTTTAACTCCATCTTTCAAAACACGATTTTTATGAGAGCGAAGAACCAGTAGCTTTTCAAAAAGTATAAATCAATCGAAAATAATTTTGATATGAGTACAACAAAAGGATATGAAAAGTCGAACTGCCAAGCTTGAATTTCCCTTAGCCCTTATGAATTGCGTATAAATTCGCGAACAAGAATTTCTAATACTGAGATGGGAAAAATCGGTGAATAGGAGACTGCAACCCTACTCTGAAAACAATATAAATCAAATTTAAGCTAGCCTTTGAGTTTAACTTGCAGTGAGAAACTAGCCCTAAGTTGATTAACAGCAAAGTTAAAAGCCGATTTGGGAACGCATACCAAAGCTAGGGAAAGCTACTGCTGGCATTCATTGCCAGATTTTGCATGGGAATACTTTTGAGCAAGCACTTAAAGCGTTTATTTGCATCGAAGGCGAAAGTCGCTAAGAGGTTAATTGCAAATCGTCGTCTTTACAAAAAGACTAACCATGAAATCATTGATTTGAATTCTATGTGACTGAGGAAGCTGCGGCGGATATCGCTGAACAATTCTGTACGCTTTGTTGTGCTAAATTAAACAATTTACATAAATCACATAAAATTGGCCAATTCGTGGCGGCGAAAAAGAAAAAGTCAGGGTCCACTTTTTGGTAAAGCGCGTGGCTTTGAGACACGATCTACGCCCAAGCGACACGCTAATAATGTGCAAATTATAGGCTGATGGTTTCTGTGTAGCATGTAGATTTCACAGTCTAAATGTGGAAGCAAGTATCTTTTTCGTTTGATTTATGGCACTGTAAAACCATGTGTGAGTAGTAAAAGCTGGCGACTTGATAGAACCGCATATAATAATATGTGAGAGTGTGTGATTACTCCATTTTGCATATGTGTGTGTATAACATAAAAAATACAACGTCGTCATCATACAAGCTCGCGCACAGCTGGGCAATAAAAATTCCACACAACGGCCATACTGCCAAGACTGGGGAAGAGGCCACTGCCGCCGCTGTAATGGTCCGCTGCATAATTGGTGGCCAACAAAAAGTGCATCATACCGTAGAGAGAAAGTTCCATCGCTCATATTACCATTTGAGACGCTTGCCGACCAGCGGCAGCACATTTTGGCCGGAGCCAACTTCAGCTTCAGCAGCGCAAGCTTGGCCACAAATTAACGAAATGCACGCATGCGCAACAGCTGCACTTACACACACTCGCAAATTTGCGCACACATGCAAAGTTGGCAATCAAAAGAATGCAGAAACAAAGAACTTTTAACTTCTGCACTGGGAAGTAGGCAGCGGCTAGCAGGCAGGCAATCCAAAAGCTATACTCTTAAAGACTTTTATACAAATTAGTTTTTATAAAAGGGCGCCAAAATCATGCAGCCCACAATCGAGAGAGTATATCGGTAGCATTGAGTTCCTTAGCAGGATAGTGCTGAACAATTTAGCCTTAGATGCTTTCAAAGTACAATCATTAAAAAAAATTATAACGTCGACACTAAAAGTTCGAAAATTGCATACACTTGCAGAAGCATTAACAAGATCTAAAGCCTTTATTTAGAATAATTTAGTGCTCCTAATTTTAAAGTCGTACAAAGTTTTCACATACAAAATATAAAAATTTTAATCTGCCAAATTTATATCGAAAGTTATTATTCAAAATCTTATTTCTATAGTTTTCACTAAAATACGTGCCATTGATATAACTGTCATCTATGATATTAATTTCAAAAGAAGAAATTGCATTCATTGGTTCTTACAAATAATATTGTTAAACCCACTTTTCTTCACGACCGATTAATAATTTTCATAATAGCAATGTCGCTTTTCTGATAAATTTGAATTGGTCAGATAGAGGCTATTGAAAAAAGAACTAGATATTTTGTACTATAATGCTCTATACCTCAACTGATGCTATCTTCGCAGAACCGAAGAAGAAACAGGCTTTAGAAACTTCTTTGCTTATATCTCTGGAGAAAGAAATTCCATTTAATTGAGTCTAAACTTTCCGTGGTCCCAAAGCCGGATATATGCTCGGTTTCTGATGCAAATGATCGTTGGTTCGATCCCAGCCAGATTCGTACCATCTAAAAATGAAGGAAATTGTCGCCAAGAATTGGCAATTCTGCGAGCGTATTCCTTGTCATGCAAAACGCTTCCCAATCTAGCTCGGACATGGCTACAGAATAAAATGGTGGGGCCGTTTACTTGTGCTAAAAATAGTACGAGCAAATAATAGTAGAAAACTAGACCTTTGCCTCGCTTACCGGGGCCTGAAGACCTGAACAATTACGACCGATAGTTTCAGCGCTGGACACAAAATCTGAAGACATTTTCACAAATGCTGCAAATGCGAATGTAGTTCGCTTTTATGTTTGGCATACTTATAAAAGCGCCAGATTAATTAACGCCTCTGTGTGTTAATTTCTTTCGAATCTGAATGTTTACTTTCTAATCTGTTGGTGAGTTGTAGTTGTAGTTGACGTCGTACTCGAAGCCGCCGCTCCCAAACCAGCGACGGAACAATCTGTCACAGATCTAAGATAACTTCTTTTCGATTTAGTCACACACAGAAACACACATTGGTGTGCGATGTATCTGCGGGTCGGCAACTACATTCGTATCTACACGCTCTTTACTGAGCTATCGAATCAGCACGTTGTTGGTTTTGTAGATTTCATCAAGTGTGAGCGCTAGATAGACTAAAACTGCAGTCAAAGGAACGAAAGTCGTTTGGGATTTCGGTGCGGTGCAGTGAAGTTTGCTGGCAGATACATTTCGCCTGTAAGACGAGATTCCAATCGCGAGAAGCCATTCCGCATTTAATGAAAATTATGTTTGAGTTGATTTAAGAAAACCTAATTGAATGTGCTAGTTTATGTTTTCGTTCAAGTTAATTCAAAGCAAAAACTGAAAACCAATAGATTATCCATTGGATTGGAGTGGGACTATGTGTAATGTTTATCAAAACCATTGTGTCGATAAAAACGAAAAAACTTCTTTAACTTCTTTTTAATCAAAACCGATAATACAATCAATACAAGAAATTATTTGACATCATTTGAGAATGAAACAAAACTATTTATTTTAAAATCAAAATATTCGATTTTGTAGCTAAATAAATTTGAGCTGTTGCTAATTTCTTGCACATGTAGCACAGTTTTATTGCCTGTTGAATTCTCTTTCCAAGAAGAGCAATCGCATTCAAATTAATTGAATTGGTAACAAGTTAAAAGAGTCACATTAGACCTACTTGTTTCGACTGCTACGCTTCTGGATACTACGCTGGTAAAAGTTTAACACACTGACATGGAGATTCGGAAAAAGTTTTATACATCATTTGTGGAGTAAGCAAAATCTCGATAGACATATGTATAAAGTAAAATTTAATAATAACTAGAAATATCAGTAAATTGAATTTCATAATTGATTGTGTAAAATCGTTGGATGAGTTGCATTCACGTGTAATCCGAAAATGTAACATGAAACTATTCGAGATTATGCTCGCTATCCATTTAAACGGCGATTACTTTAAACCGATCAAGGCACTCGATTTCAACAGATTGAACGTTCGATTTAGTGGAAGTAGAGTGGAACAATTTCATTCGAACTCTTCAATTAATTAATTGGCTGCCATTAGACTATACAGACTGAAGGGCGAATTCGACACAACGCAAAGCTTTCCCATGGCCAGGGCACACATAGGATCGCACACATGATGATCACTTTGCCAGCAGCTGAGGCTGGAGTTGGAAGGCTGACGAGCTTGAGCCGAAGCAACATGCAACCAAAATTGAAATATCAATCAGTATTGAATTACTTTCACGATTAGGCCAGCCCGGACAGCTGCGGAGAGAAAGAAGCTTTATCCGCCAACAGATGCGCTGCGTTCTACTCAAGCACAAACGCCCATCACGATCGCTTCATGCAAACGCGATCGTTATCCAACACGCTCGTCCGTCCGAGCTGCGGAGTGCATGCGGCATCTGCCATGTGCACCATGTTGCGTAGATCTCGCAATCATTTAAGCGATTAGTGTGGCAATACTAACCAGATGAATGCTCCGGGAGCAGCGGCCAATTTCGCATAATTGAAGTTCGACTGGGTTGCTGGAGGAGCTGGCGGCAGCACGGTTGCGTCTGCTCCTCGGCGAGTGATTGGAGAGGTTTCGTGCTGTGATTTTCTTGTACTTCTTGTTCGCATTATGGCCATCGGTCAGCGGCTAGAACAGCCCCGATCTTGCACAGACACGCTGCCCAGTGCAAATCCGATCCCTAAATGATGGCTTCGCAACTTTTTTGTGCGAATGCAAAACAGAGTCTGCGGTTTTTGCAGATATTTGTCGCGTTTTAAAAATTTATCCTTTTCGCTATTTATGCGCCATTTTCGAGCCATGAATTTGCGGCTTCATTGGCGTACACGGACCATGCTGCGCCAATTCGCGTGCAGCGCTGCCACAGGAATTTTTCAGATACATATTAGAAACACGTTCGCGGACAAACGCGCGCATAATTCGTGCTCGCTTGTCAGTCTTGGCGGTAGTTGCTCGCACCATCGTTCCGAGGTAGTGAGTGATTTAGGCCTGCGCATTAAAATGATGTATGCACATACGTCATGGCAACACGCACACAATTATTTTCTCAACACGAGCAAAATTTTAAGCATATTCAGCGTTCTGTGTGAACATCCTAAATTTTCCGAAGAAGTGGCTTTTCTACAGCATATTTTTGCTCAAGTCTTTGGAGTTTTCCAAAAAAATTTTAAGCTTTTTTGGTCTACTTTTCTTAAAAATTATATCGATGGGATGAAAAATTTGGCGTTTTTGTTAAACATGAGAAAAGTTCATCATCTCTTTATTCTTAGTGCACCCCTTAGTTCCTTATTGTTCTGAAATTTATGAAGAAGTCATAGGACTTAGTATGTACATATATAGTTTTGTTATTATGCTGTCAATACTTTACAAGAAATTGAAAGTTCAAACTTCATATTTAATGGGCGTTGTCTTTTTTATCCACTTTCAGCTTGGACACTGATTTTTCGGTTTATAATTTTACGCGAGCATTAATGAAATTATGTTTAGATATTTCACTGAAACTGTTCGACAATCGATTTCCTGGACAACTAAATAAATTTTTTAGAATTCAGGGTGCAACGATAAACTTGAAGCTCAATATGAAAATATTGAGAACCCAATTCGAATCATCATCACATGAAAAAACTTCTCTAATATATCCAAAAGGTCTTTGAAGCACTTCCTCTAATGTCACAACTTTAAATTAAAGTAATTTATATCGCAATATGTTTTAACACTAGCAGAACTATTTAATACAATATTTGCGCAAATGTTTTGAAGCACATAAAAACCTTATTCCAAAAGTGAGCCTTAAAGAGATGACTTCGACAAATATTAATTGAATGGGTGACCTTGAATTTCTAAGCATGCTAACATTTTCAGCTAGGCTTGCCTGGTAGGCTCTATTATAGCCACTACTATGTTGGAACCCAAATATATTTCTGTTGTATGACAGTGATATTTTTGAGGATCTATTCTGGTATTGCAGTCATAATTGATTGCCATTTCAATATTTCTAATCGAAAAAATTAGCAACTGATGCAAATTATATAAATGTGGTTTTTGTGATCACTCGTTTTTAGTGTTAGTTTTAACAAAGTAAAGCTTAAGTGTCGCAACTTAAAAAGTGCACTTATGGAAGATCCATTGGAAGATTTCAAGTTCAGCTCCTGTTGCATTTGTGTTTGTCTGTCTAAGATTAATCTATCAATTGACCAGAGAATAATGTTTTTTTTTTCAATTTTCATTATATAATTTTGCGCATCTCAACAGAGCTTAAGCGAATGTGAAATAAACGCAGCTCAGTTTAAGCTACACCTAACTTCTCTAGCTCGCTTGGCATAGCCATAGACCTAGTCGAATTTATATAAAATGTAAAAACGCGCCCAATTACGAGTACAGATTATTGCAAATTATTTGCCTGAGTGTATGCACCTCTGCTAAACGATGATTTAGTAGCGATGCACCGTTACTCCACACGTTGCCCCCCATTTCCCTTCCTTTGCTCCACAAAGCTCCAATGCTGGTAGTGCAGCGCGCAACGAAAATGCATAATTGCTCGAACATGTTGCTCGTTGCTGCTGCGGTCAGTGGCTTTTCCTGCTGCGGCCCAACCCACTTGCCGCCGCAGCTCTCTGGCAAGTGTCGATTTTTCCTACGCCGCTGCGCATGCGCATCAATTTCTCAGCGGCTGCTCGCGCGCTTTTCCAACGGGCAACGCTCTTCTGTGCGCGCTTTTTGTGCATATAAAGCAGCAACAGTTGCTCGCTGTCATTAGCAGCCGTTGCCCGCCCATGCCTTTTCGCTTCTCCTGCTTCATTGTGCGAGCTGCAGTTGTTGTTGCTGCACGCTTGGCTCCTTTTTCGCGCTGCATACAAGCGTTCTAATTTATGCAAAACGACGTCGCTCTGCGCATGAGAGCAAGTGAAGCGTTTGCCTCGCTTTGCGTGAGCTGTTATTTTCGAAAATGATTAATGTTCTGCATACATTTTGGAAGCTGCCAATCGCTGGAATTCTCCTTGAATCACGGCCAGCCAAAGCCAGTTTAAAGTGATTGTGTGAGGCGTGTTAAGGAAGCGTTTTGCTTGGATTTTGGCAGCCCTCTTGCTGCAATATTGCAACTAGACGCAACTCTTTCAAGGGGCTTCAAGATCTTCCATTAAAAAGTTTTGTATTCGAAGTACAACGCACGACAGAGCTTTTAATAAAAGAAAAATATTGAGTCATACTATAAAAAGTATTCGCAGTTTTTTGGTACAAGATGATGTTGGTTCCCACAAATCTGTCAACACTATTCCGATTATGTCAAACCGAAATATATTTGAAAGGTGCCATTTCAGGCTACATTTTATGTCAAGACAGTTGTGTAACTCGCCGTAGTCTTAAAAGTTACATTGATTTGGAAATGAGTGAAATATCTGACGGTATTCCTATTCTTCTTAGATGACTCGGAACAAATTGACGAAACTAGGTAGGGAAGATTTAATGCATCCACCGTATAGCCCGCACCTGCACCGTCTGATCCTGCACCGTCTTTGCATCGGTCTCTGAAAAACTCTCTTAATTCAACACTGATGGAATTTGGAGCTACCGGAAAAATTGCAAAAAATTACTATAAATAATGTATATACTTGAATAAAATTGATTTTCAATATACATTTTTTGTTAAAAAATGTACCAAAAACAGCGGATACATTTTATATAACCCAATATAAAATGATACACAAACGAAATTTAATATCTATTAAAAAGTATGTGTTAAGCATAGAAATATATATAATTTTAAAGGGTTTATCTCTATGTATGAAAGAATCTTCCAAGCCGCATAAATTACTGTCTTTCATTTGACATGCAGAATTACATCACAGAACAAGCAAAAGTAAACAATTAGCCTGTATAAGTATCTCTTGATGCCGCAGTAGCTCAGTGGCTCTAATGCGAGAGGTCGCTGGATTAATCCCTGGACTTCTACGACCTAAAGAAAGATAAATTATTTTCGATTTGTTCTTTGCACGACGTCAAATTTCTCGCAAAGATTTCGCAACTCTACGATTTCTTTGCCATGAGAAAAAGCTTCTCAATCCCGTTCGGACATGACTATAGAATAAATATGTTGGTCCCATTAACTTGTGCCAAAAATAGAACGAATAGGTACACAAGCTAATGCGAGATAGCAAGGTCTAAGCCTCAGTTGCACGGGCTTTTGCGCCCATAATGTATGTATGTACATATATTCAAATATATCCATTTTACTATATACGGTCTACGTAATTTTTTTCGATTTTTAGTTAGTAAATATTTTCTGTTACTCACAGTGTATTCCAACTACAAATATGTTAAGCTACTGTCATCTCAACTTAACCGCGAATTTGAATTTCATCACCTCTTTTCTATTTCCTATTTTTCTATGTTTCTTCACAATTTGTATAAAAAAAAACTTCACAAACTTTACCATTAATGCTTCTATTTCGAGTAATTAGTCGTTTAGAAATTATTAGAATTCACATTAAAAGTCACTGATGAGGTTTTCTGGCAAAAACCGAAATAGCTATATGACCTGCCCATGTGAGCAATAATTCTAATTCTTTGTTGTTGTACATTTAAAATTGCTTTGTTTCAGAACAGAAATAGGCAACTAAGTATTGTCATTTCTCTTTGGCAAGTCAGTCCGAATAAAAACTATTCTTTCTAACATTCAAGCTGCCGAATAAACATAAACTCATATAATTTGTATAAAATAATTTGGCTTTAAAAAAAATCGTAAAATAGACGGATATTAAATTTGAGTGCCCGTAAAGTTAACTGTGCCATAATAAAGTTTTGTATTAAGTCTGATCGAAGTTAACTGGATTTTGTTTACAATGTTGTAAAGTTTTGGGGTCGTTGGGGTTTTTGTTTTCGCCGAAGAACGATAAATTATATGTTTACAATTCTGAGCAGGCAAGAAGTAATTGAAATAGTTACGAGTACCTTCGACGAACAGTCGGAAAAACGCTTAACCCCAGCAGTTGAGAAGTTCAAAGATAAAATCAGGGTTCACATGCGGCTGAGTGTTTCTGGTGAAATCTTCCAGTCGTCGCACTTGAGCGTGGTGTGCGCATGCGCTTGCGCCTACGTGGCCTGCATGCATTTCATTCTGACGCCTAACCCGAAAGTGGAGTGACATTTTTCGGGTTACAAAGATCTTGATCACGCGACTTCAAAGCCACGCTGCACCTCGCCCGACCACGTAAACATATCATCAACAGCAGAGCAGAGCAAAGCAGAGTACAGCAGAGCGCAGCGAAGGGGAGTTGGAAGAATGCAAAACTATTACACAAAATTTTCGAATGTGCGACTTTAAGCGATTCGGCCAGATTCGCCTGAAGCATATGAGCAAATGGTTAGCGTGTCTTCTCTCTCATCGCTGGCTCACTTTACAACTGAGGCTTTGGACTTGCTAAGCAGTTGGACGCGGCAACCATTAATCAAAGCGCACGCAGTTGGGTCGAGGCTCCACATTCGAATGCAAGCGTCCACAAAGTGCCGTCATGATATAGCAAACAAGGGGTTAAAACTGCTCAGAGAATGACTACTCAAGGCGCTTGAGGCGCTGCAGCGTACCACCGCCAGCTAGAAAAGGCATAACGAAAAGGCATAAGCCAAATTCGCATTGTCTAGTAGCTGACAAGCATGAAATTATGTTTATACTATAAAATGTTGAAAATGAAAGTTGAGTGAAATTTTTGAGGCTTATTAAAAAAGCGTTTAAAATCTATTAAAACTAAAATTAATTAGAATTTGGGCTGGTTAGTACGATTAGACATGCAGATCCAACAACGTTTTGAGTAAGGGCCAACATTTCAAAAGAAGCATCCGCAATAGTCATTGTCTTGAAAATTATACATTTAAATATATTATTACTATGCCCTCAAGAAATAATTTCATGAAAATTATTTTTGTAACGCTATTTCTACGATGTCATAAAAATCAATTAATGGTCGGTTAATTAATACATTTTTGTGTTGCTGAGCTTCACAGAAATATACATACATATAGTAAGAACCTCACGATTCCTCAATACAACTAAATAACGTCGAGTAGACTATTTATCGTACGCGTGATCAGACTGTGGAACTCGCTACCGTCTACTATAAAAAATGTGTCAAACTATCGATCCTTTAAGCATCTAATTTTCAAATACTTTACCTAACTATAATCTGATCTCTTATTTATCTCTCCTCTCTCGCTATCCTGTTCCTTCCCCTTCTTCTATATCTAATTAGTCTCTTTCATTCTCTTTCTTCTGTCCATATCATTCGAGTTGTTATTTATTTTGTACTTTCTTTGGGCTCTAAAAAGATAATAAATAAGAAAAGACTCTTATTTGCCAACATTATAATCTAATAAATTGAAATTGAAATATATCTAAATAAGACCGGCGCTTAGTTCAGATGATCTAGAGAGAGTTGCATGAAAAATTATATATCATTTTAAAGATTTCGATGAGTACATTTGCACAAAAATATCAGATCAAAGATTGGTCAAGTCATTTCTGAAATAATTGCGTTTAAAGATTGCCAATATTCCCTATAGAGCAAAGCATTATTGCATTTAACATAAAAATTAATTAATTTAGCCATGTCATAGGGCACACCCGATAATCGGGAGTTATTACTAGTGTCTATAATTAGCGCAACAGTGTGTGTACTTGTTCTATTTTTAGCACAAGTTCACGGGACCTACAAATTTCTTCTATTGCAGTGTCCAAACTGGATTCAAAAGCTTTTTCTTTTGGCTTAGAATACTCTCAGATGGTTGCAATTTTTATAATTGGTGACATAAAATCTTAAGATTGAGATTGGTCGATTTGATCGTGGTAATAAAATCAGAGAATATGCCTTGCGACGCCTCCAGTGTTCTTCACTAAATGAAAATCGAAGCAATTCCACGATATGTCATGGAACGCGCCCGGTTTTCTTGCAGCATCATGTGCTGCCAATTAACCTGCTCCAGAGTAAAAGTTCCTAACGGCTCAAGCGCAGCTGGCCACTATTTTCGCTCTCATCCGCACGACATGCCAAATGCGTGCGCGAAAATGATGGCCCATGCTGCGCAATTTCAAAATGCAGATCTTCCGGCTCAGCGAGATTCAGATTGGCCAAAACGATAATTCGCCGCCAACTGGCATCTGCAGGAATCCAATTGCAGCAATGCAGAATCGTATGTGTCAATATATCAAGTTAACGTGGCTGTGTGCTCTGTGCGTGGCGCGTTTATCACTCACAAGTGCAGAGTCAACATTTGACGGCTTAATTTGCTGGCTTAGCGCAAGCAACGGGCCAGCTGAGCCACTGGCTCACCTTCGAGTAGGCCGCGAGCTGCGCACGCATTGGCCGCTGGCTCTTGAACAGGCGCCGTCAGTCTTCTCGTGTGAGTGCATCTGCAGAAATAAATCTATTCGCACTTTGGTATGTCTGTTACTCGAATTTCGGCCTTCAAGAAGCTAATCACTTAATAGAGTGGAAGTGTCGAAAGCTGAGCATGGTAGCAATTTCGACTTGAATGCTATCAAGCAAATGCTATTGGCCGAAATTACACTAGAAAGGAGTATAATATAAAATGATTCACTGCTTCACTACTTTTTTTTAAATGGCAAACAATTTTTTGTAGGCTGTTCATTAGCACGCAGCGGTGTTCCAAATTTATTATCATTGCTCATGCCATTTTTGGCGTGAAATTTTAGGTTTCTTTTATAGTTGGCAAGCAGTTGTCAATAGAAATTCATTGTTTATATATGGCGAGCTTGCTAAGCCATCGGAAAATTAGTAAAAAAAATTTAGTAAATATAGAGGAGAAAGAGCAAATGCAGTTACATTTACAAAAGAAAGAAGTTGCTGCTCTTACTCAAAAAGTCAAAACTGTTCACAGATATATTTAGGTACTCAGTAATAAAAACCCAACACAATAACAACACCTGAAATAGACGATTCGTGTGTTTGTGGAGTATATTACACAATCTTTATACCCTACACCTATGATAATAGGGTATAATAACTTTGTGCGAAAATTGTAACGCATTAAAGGAGCCATCCTAGGTATAGACATAAGTATATAGAAATGCTTAGAATCACTTTCTGTGTTGATTTCCGGTTGTCCGTCTGTCCGTCTGTCTGTCCGTCTGTCTTGCTGTCCGTGGCCACAGGAGAGAAAGAAGGAGTTGTCCGATATGGACCAAATTTGGGACACAGTCGCAGTGAACCTTCCACTACTTCAAGTTCCAAGATTAGCAAAATCGGCCAAAGGGAACGCCCACAACAGGCCAGTAAGTCCCACTACCCCGGAATATTTTCAGTAAAATTGCTTAAATTTGTTGAATTATTCATTAAAAGGAATGGTATTTGGTATTTAAGGTAAGGTGTGGGCCCTGTACGTCATACAAAATAATGGGCGTGGTCCGCCCACTCAGTTACTTGGTGTAGGGTATTATTCTGTCGGTGAAACCCGACTGATGCTTCCTTACTTGTTTTATATCGATGTTGTTGGTCAAGTAGTAGACAATGGTAGTAGATACAGAAATAATTACATAAGTGGCATTCTTGTTTTTGTTGCATTTCGCAGGAGTCTTCCATTTATTCCAATGAGATAGACGCTATCGTCTTCTCTAAGAAGTTTTCAAGTCAGAAATGTCAGTTGTTATTTGAAACTGAAGTCAATGAAGCCAAAGTCCTTGTATATCTGTACTTCAGAACTACTTTGGAAGGTAAAAAACTTGCCATACTGCAGGCCGGACAAGGACTTTTTCGGTGCTTGGAAAGGTCAAACGAGAGGTTCTCAGGTGGCTTGTTTCACTTACGGGACATGAGAGCTTTTCTTTTTCTGTAATTTGTCATTAAATTTCTAAGTATGAAAATGAGAACGACTTCAGCGCAAATACCGAAAATAATCATTATTTTACAAAATCTAATATATAAAAATGAATGTTTGTTTGTCTGTTTGTCTGTTTGTCTGTCTGTCTGTCTGTCCGGCTATACAAAGCTACACGCGTTGACCGATTTCAGCCAAACTTTATACCAATATTGTTGAAGACCAAAGGAAGGCGACTGTATATAAAATTTTTCGATTCATCAAGAGGGCGTGGCACCTCCCATACAACTTAAATATTTGATTTGGTATATCTTTAAAACCACATGTCATACAACGTTAAAATTTTGTATTCTGTTAGTATTTAGTCGTGCCCTCTTGCTTAAAAAAATTTAGGGGCGTGGGACAAGGGGGAGTGGCACTCCCTATACAACTTAAATATTTGATTTGGCATATCTTTAAAACTACAAGTCACGCAGCATTGAAATTCCGTATGCAGGCCCCTCTTAGATGCTTCGTCCCACGGGTAAAATTTTATGGGCGTAGGAGAAGGGGCGTGGCACTTTTCAATCAACTATACATTTGGGTATAACTTTAGAACTATACAGCACACATAAATGAAACACGATACGAACTTACTACATGTCCGTATCCTTCAACTCGGAAAATGGGACGGGCATTGGGCAAGGGGCGTGGCACCCCTCATACAACTTAAATATTTGATTTGGTATACCTTTAAAACTACATGTCATACAACGTTAAAATTTTGTATTCTGTTAGTATTTAGTCGTGCCCTCTTGCTTAAAAAAATTTAGGGGAGTGGGACAAGGGGGAGTGGCACTCCCTATACAACTTAAATATTTGATTTGGCATATCTTTAAAACTACAAGTCACGCAGCATTGAAATTCCGTATGCAGGCCCCTCTTAGATGCTTCGTCCCACGGGTAAAATTTTATGGGCGTGGCACTTTTCAATCAACTATACATTTGGGTATAACTTTAGAACTATACAGCACACATAAATGAAACACGTTACGAACTTACTACATGTCCGTATCCTTCAACTCGGAAAATGGGATGAGCATTGGACACGAGGCGTGGCACCCCTCATACAACTTAAATATTTGATTTGGTATACCTTTAAAACTACATGTCATACAACATTAAAATTTTTTATTCTGTTAGTATTTAGTCATGCATTCACGTAAACATTTTTACATAATTTGGGTTTTATTTATGTACTAGCAGTCCCGGCAAACGTTGTTCTGCCTAAAATAATTATTTTATTCCAAGATTTGTTTTTAAATGTATTTGAATTATGGTAGGAATTTTTTTTATAATATGAAAATTATGTACAGGAAGAATAGGTTTTCGTGAATAGGTAATCTACATACACAGATTCCCCGTATGATGTGGCACTCGGGTGAAGCCGGGTGGATCAGCTAGTTCAATATAAAAAATATAATACAAAAAATCGATATGTTCTAAATGCCGCAGAGCAGAGTGAAGTTCACCAAAATGATACTGTTTGCCTGATTTATTGGAAGCGCTTAAGTAAAGCGTATTATGCATCAAACTGATTAACTCTCAAATGAACACACATCAATCGAATACACTCTTATTAAGAGCATTTCGACCTTAAAAAATTATTCAACCGTTTCATTATATTCTGATAGTTACTAAGTAATATCTGCTTTTTGAATTTAGAATATATTTGTTATATTCGTTAATATACTACTAACTTCAGTCCAGCCACATTTATCTTCCCAAATGTTTTCCAAATTTTTTCTTTTAAAGCTATTTACAATCTCATCAGTTGCATAATTATTTTGTATGGTTATTTCCAGACTTTCATTAGCAAAATTTTTTTTTTCCTTTTTTTGTTTTGAAGATTTAGAAAAAATCCATTTTCCACTGCCTGAGTGCAACAAGTCGTTGCATTTACTTTGGCATGTCTCGCATGAAATACGCTTTAAAGCGGAAGTAGAGCTGAAGAACACCGACACCCGAGAACATCCTTCATAAGCAAATGCAATGGTCGAGCGATTACAGACGCTGGTCATACCTGGCTTAATTTGAATAGCCTTCGTAGGAGAACAAGAACAATAACACGTTGCGCTCGTAAGGGGAACGAGCAGGATTCTCATGACCACTCCTCGATATACCCTCACAGCGATGGGGCGTCGGATGTTACACTTGCAGCAACAGTTGGTGCCATCAATTCTCGAAACAAAAATGCATTTCAGGGATTCGCTCACCGCGTTTTCCCGTAATAAAAAGGGGTTGTTTTTGTTATTTATTGGTGGCTGTTAATGTTTTTTTTCCAAATTTTGAATTCTCTTCTGCCATCCATGAATGCGTCTGACTAACGCGCTCGTCGTTGTGAGCGTGCCTGTCATCTTTCGCATTGCTCTCGTAAGACGAAATGTTCCCACAATCCGACCTCAACAGGTGTCACGCCGTGCATGCGCGTTGCTTCAGCCGGTCCGTCCGTTCAAACATCAACCTACGGCAGCTTTTTCGGCTGCCTTCAAGCGCTACGCTTCGCTGGCTTCTGGCTAGCGTTTGTCACAGTTCTTCTTCTTTTTTTAACTGCTTTTGTGTTGTCGCCGCTTGTAACGCGTTACATTCATGAGATACACTGCACCACAGTAGGTGGCATTTCTCTACGGAATATTTACCATGACATTAAAGTCTTTTCATCTTTTGCTTGAAGTTCAAGCCTTGAACTCTGGCAGCTTTGAAGTGTATTTGATAGCTACAATTTCGTTTCTGGGGATTTAATGACGTGCCGCAGCCACTTTTTTTTTGAAGTTTGTAATGAAAAGCACATTTCAACGCCTCAATTGAATATTACCGCTGCGGCGGTTATCCACTTACGTCGCTTCAGAGCATTGCGTTGAGTGTGATAATTTCACTCTTTTCACTGTGCATATCAGTGAGAGTAATTAAATGCTTTTGCCATAATTTCCAGAAGATTACACAATAAGCTATTTTTCCATTTTATTCGTGGAGAGCGCTTCAAATGTCTCGTAATGTTCTCTAAATAAGAAATTATATAACAAGTAAGAATTTTTAGCCTGTCCGATCGAGTATCAACAATGCAATCCACCCTTAATCGAAATACAAATCGAATTACAAATTTGTAAGGCACTGCTTTTTTCTGGCATACGAATTATTATAATCGATTAAGATTAATCAAGTGATATCAAACAGATAGGGAAAGACATGAACATGATGAGCTCGAATCATGCTTCAGTTGAAACGATGTCCAAGTTTTCAAGATCAGGGGCAGAGGTTGTGCAGGGAATACTACTCCAACCTACTGCCAGATCAGGAAGAGAACAATTCCCACTCTGCGGAAGACATCCCGGAAGCCCCAATCAATGACGACGCTGTAGAAAAGAGATGAGCGACGCAATCCAATGACATTTTCGCATATGTGTTAAAAGGTTGAAAAGCTGATAAATGAGAAAAAGTACAAGTAGAAAACAAGGCCTATCACTTCGTGGCTATTCTACGAATATGAATGTCCGCAGCGAAAAGGAGAAATGGCCTTAAGAGAGAACAACTCATTTGAACTCGAATATGTGAAATTTGCTGCTTCGAATAGCTTCGAACAACTTGAATAGATATTCCACCGCCTGACTAGGAAGGAAATAGAAAAGCTATTTAGCTGCTGAAAGACAAGAAAACTGCTGGCGCAGACGCACTACGCGCGGAGCTGTTTAAGACTGGAGGCGACGAGCTGGTCGGTTGCATGCAGCAGCACATCTGCATCTGCCGTCGGAAGATCGTATGCCCATCGACTGGTATTTAGCGTACAGATTGTGCAAATATGGAACAAAGCAGGGAGATAGTATGTATGTATGTACGGCAAAATATGATGCTTCTGTCTGTCGATGAATCTTTTGATCAGTGGCCAATGGCTTTATTATAAATTCCAGAACTTATATATAAAAAGCTGAACTAATTACGAAATATTTCAAACTTTTTATAGCTCAAAAAACATGTGTGACAAATTTGACCCCCCTCGAAACCATTTGTGTCCTAACTTGATATCTTTTATACACTCTTTGGACATATCTTGTATATTTATAGTAGTTTCAAGACAGAATATGGATTGTTGCACGAGTACCAGAGAAAAGTTTGTATGCGATCATGGACACAAGCAACTTTGTGTTTTAAGCCGAAGTGCCAGCTATTGAAATCTGGCTCGGAGAGTAGGTACGTTGGCAGCATGCCAATGAGCAAAAACATGTAGATACACTACAATTGGCAGCAGGGATGCATTACTTGCACGAAACTCATATAAGTTACTTGGTGCGGGATTGCTTGCAGGTACTCAAGCACATGGCCAAAAAGCTAAGTTCACGGATCTGGTTTCAAGGACACACATACTAGTTGCTTTACTGGAAACGAAATAGCTGATGAACTCACTAGGAAAGGGGAGTCCGAGAGCTTTTTTGGACAAAAACCATTCTGCGCACTGCCTTGGAGCTCCAATAGACATAGCCCATTTTTGTAGGAATTAATTCTTGATAAAATAGGTTTCACAAATATTTCAGTGGCCACAAACCATAACAGCCTAACTCGAGTTAGGACAAAATTGTGTTTTTAATACCATCTCGTTCAGCGTGCCTAAATCTGTATGTTATCAAATTTTCATGTTTGTATCTTTTTTAGGACGACAATGCTCCATCAAAAACCTAATAGCTTTTACATATACTGCAGTGAGAATTTAAATATTTAAACAGCTCTACTGCAAAATATGAAAAACAGACTTAAGCGGTTATGACTTGTGAACACAGATTTCTTAATTTAGGAGTTGAAGGTCAGCTATTATTGAACAGTCTTGAATCCTCAATCATGCTTCCTTTAAGCCGATGGATTGCCGAAATTGAATATATGCATACATATTCAAAATTTTCAAGTACAATGCAAGTATCTGATAAGCCATATTAAAAGATAGCCGCGCTCGGGGAGTCAGGAATTTCAAGAAATACTCGTATGTAGGTCAACAACTCGAGCGACATCTTGTCACACATACTTAACTTATGTAGAATTTGAAGCACACAAATCTTTAAGCATTCAAAGCGACCGATGGACTAAAATATCTGATCTTTGGAGAAATCTAAATGAATTCAAGATGCCTGCGCTTGACTTCAAGCCTGTCTAGCTATCGGCTGAGAGTCGCAACACTTTCACAATTTGCATACACGTTTCGCGTGAATTGCTGTGGATGGATGGACGCTCAGTCCAGTGCGAAAGTGATACTCGTCTTGAAGTTTATATGGCACATGTGCTAGATTTTAGTGTGGCTTTATCATTTAATTTTTCAATATAAAAAAAACCCAACTTGAGAAGTAAACAAATATTTGGAATTCGAAGTTTGCTATTTCTGGGTAGCATATTCTTAAAGTTTCCAAAAAGGCTTTCCGGTTTCCGCAGTACAGACAAAAAGTGCTGGGAGTACTTAATAATTTAAACTTAATAAATTTGATAAATTCTACGTGCTCTGGACTAACAGATATATCTCGACAGGTTTAAGACAGTTAAATATGTGCATGAATGCTTTCTTGGATCTATTTCATATTGCAATTTACTTGCATTTATTTTAATAAAAGCATTAATGTATCATTCCCGATAATCGGGTCTTCGACTAATCTTCAATCAAGAACTTTTGCACGGAGATTTTCGTTGAGACTTAGTCTTTAATATTGTACAATTTTAAAGCGCGGTATAAAAGTATAGACATCATTTTTATGCGACGCAAAAATAGTGAAAATAGCGACGACATAAAAAATGCTGTCCTGTCAATCAATCAAGCATGAATTTAATTTTTTACATTTGAAGAAAAAACAATTACGTCTGTTTTATTAACTACATTAGCATTAAGTCAGCGAAAATATTATTTTAGTGAAATATATTATTTTATGAATCTATGGACGTAGCCCTTTCTAACGATGCGAAAAGTGTTTGTTGTGTTGTGGTGCCTTCTCTGGCGTAAGATTCGGCCAGTTCTACAATTGTTTACCTTGATAAAGCTTTTCAAGCTCGTTCGGAATTAACTGTTACACCACTCATATATACATATATACGAGTACTTTTGCAACTGCCGAACGAGCACAGTTTATAAGTGTGTTTCTAATACTTAGTAATTACAGCCAATGTCTGCCCCTTATCGGTTTTAGACTTCCAGCGAATTCTTCTTGGAGCGCCGAATTTCTGAAAGCACTTACCAAGCAAAGGGCTTAGAGATTTGCTGGCTGGTGACCACGCACGAACTTGTTTTTATGGAAACTTCTCCTACGATTTTTTCACGATAGATGAAAGATTCCAGATGAGTGCTTGTGTTAGAAAGAAACCTGTTTTTTGCTTTTTTTGATTGCTATTTTGACAGCCCATTTGGAGCAATGACAAATCACTTAACTGAGAATCATCCTTTGGGGGAGTGCGGCATGTAATTGAGCTTTTGTGCGATAATTGGACATGAGTTTTCGATGTTTGCGGCGACTTGATGTGGGCACTTAAACTGCCCGCCGTCAAGTGGCACTGTTGTCTAGATCGAATGATGAGTGGTGGCTGAAGAGGAAGCCGTGTTTGGTGTTGTAATTAAACACTTATATCCCGATTTAAGTTTAAATATGAACTAAATCATTGGGCGACTTCGGTCAGTTTAAAGCTCAGCCGCTAATTGCATAATGCTCTTTCCTTTTAAATGCTTTTGTCGCCGCGCCCGCCTCTCGGGGGAGCGCGCCGCTGTCTGATGTCGTCCAGACATGCAGGCCGTCGCCTTCATGCATCAAGGCGTGGCCAATAAAATGTTTGGGCAATAAAAAAAGTCAAGCTTTCTGCAAAATGGCAAGACAATTTCATGTAATTTGCCAGGAAATGCGCAGCGCGCGGCAGCAGAGTCATCAGAGCGCACGCGAAAGTAACCTGCCTGACTTGAGGCCACCACCATGGAAGAACGTGAGCCGTGAGCCATGAGCCATGAGCCGTGAGCCATGAGCCGGCCGGGCTAGTGCGGTTCCGGAATTGGCGGTTGCATGCTGCAGGAATACAATACGCGACGCGCTCATGCAAGACGTTCTAAAACCGCGAAAAGCTCAAATTAGCAAAAAATTGTTTTACAATTGAGATACGAAACTGTAAAGGGGCACAAAAGCGAAGAAGCAAATCGCCTTAAGGGGGCATTGAAGTATTGCAACACGTTTTTAGCTCATTTAACAAATGTTATGTTCAAGAAGAGAATGGAATGGGGTCTCTAATATATTACAGAATATACTTTCGACTTGAAAATCAATTTTTTATCTAGGTAAATAACTCTCGATGGTGTCTGAAAGTTCAACGTGCTTGTTTGTTTAGTTGCCAGCGTATCAAAAAAATATGAATGGAATTAGATTTAGCAAAATTAGGGTCGATCATGATTTCATTGTATTTATAAGACTTTGCAAAAAAAGAGTGGAGCTATCGCATGTTTAAATATTGAAATTTCTTGGAGACTGTCTTTAAAAACATGGTTTCAAGAAAAAGGGGGTAGAAGTTTTGCTTACAGATTACGCGCCCATCCCTCGGTAAAAAGCTCTGTAAGCTGGTACATTTAACCGATTGCTTCAATTAGCTTTGGGTGTACAAAGATTCTTGAAATATTTATCTTAAATGCGAATGTTTTCCAACCTTCAAACTTCTATGGCACCAACTGGTGTGATAAGTTCTAAAAGCTTAGTTGGTTATAGAAGTTTATAATATGTTCAGTGCAACATCGTTGCAACAGGTACTCGAATCATTGTGATATCTCTCAAGGTTTTTCCAACCTGACAAATTTTAGGAAATTACGAAAATCATTACTTCATTTTAATCACAGTGATCTGATATAGTTTTGCAGCTCTCAAACACTCAAAAGGAACTTCTGTAAGTGCCGCTTTTTACAGTGTATCCAACAAAGGTATTTTGATGTCGAATGCCGCACTTCTTCCCCTCCGACGAATTCGCTAACCTTTTTTGCGGTTTCATTGTGGCGTGTTTTCTGCGAATTTGATTGATTTGCACTAAAATTGAATTTCTTAACCGACAAAATCAATCACAAAAATTGTGCTCCATCCCACATTTTTATTGTGTTAAGGTGAATTTTGCCATTTGGTTGGTGTTAATCAGAAATTTTGCTTTCAGTAAAAAAAATTATAAATATTATAATATACATACATATGTAGAATTGCAGCATAAATAGCAACTTATCGAATCGCAGAGCAAAAAGGCGTCCCATAGCAACTTGTTACGCCATTTTGAAATGCATTAAAACACTCGAATTTAATTGATATTGGCTTTTAAAAATATTAAAAATTGTATATTCGTGCTGCTGCCTCGCTTTATTCGTAATCTCTCATGGCAACACAAAAAATGATAATGGTCAACAAAGTTTTCCTAAAATGACAAACACTTTTATGTAGCTTTTATGATTTAATGATTTTAATGTTTGATTTCCTCTCCCATCGAAAATTGCTGTGTTAATGTGTTGTGTGTGAATGTGGCTGTGTGTGTGTGCGTAACCCACACACAAAATCTTCAAATTATATATAAGTGCTTACATTATTGCTGCTATCTCAGCATCGCTTACTCTGTAAATAGATTCATAAATGTACGAAAATTACTTTCGAAAATTGAATCATGCATTCCACTCTCAGATGAATCCGGCCCTACTTTTCGCGCATACCTTAGGGTTGAGCAAATCAAGTCCTTGTCTGGCTGATCGGAAGGTACTTTTGAGTTTTAGTGTTTGACCTGCTCTAACTTAGAAGGTCGAGAGCCCTAAAAAAGTAGGGTTTTGGTAGGACGATCTAAAAGCTTCAAGCTTTTTTCATGAATTTTAAGCAATATTGCTGCCTTCGAACCTTACTCTTTTTCATGTTGATAGTGGTTTAAAAAAATTGTAAATTGATGCTTTAAGGCAGCAAGATGATCGCAAAATTTCGTAATTCTCCCGATACTTTTATGGGCAGCAGTTTAGTTAGACTATAATTAATATTCACGAAAAAAATTTGTTCAACCTTTTCATCAGCTTCCCCTCTGAAAAACCTCAAAGCTTAATGTTAGGTTTAAGGTGTTAATCTGCCATTCGCCAAGCCAAAGTCCATAATAATAATAAGAGGCTAACCTACTTCGTTGGACAAAAAATTGGTCCCGTCTTAAGAGTAGTCTATATACATATAATGAGATTACTATATTGAAATGCGATCAAAAGACATCTTTTTGGGCACATTTCATCCATTTAAATGTGCATTGTTGATTTATGTGTCACAACGTGATATCAACAAAAGGTTCTTAAATAATATACTGCTGTCTGGTCACTCTGGTTGGTACTTGGAATATAAAAACAATTGCAATTGATTCGCCAATAAAAGTATGATATTGCATATTATTATTATTGGCATATTGTGTATTGACATATTGTTCCTCTAAAATGTTCGTATACAAATTTTTGTAAATTTGAGAATTCGTCCCGGAACAATTAGGGTGTTTACAGTTCTGTGTTATGTAGTATGCTTTCCTTGCCGCCTGCTAATTTGAAACCAATTTGGCATCCGGCAACTTTTTTGTCGTTGCTTTGCACGCAAACAAGAAATACCACTAGTTGAAAGAATTGCCATGCGTTGGATCGTGTTTTTTTTCGTTATAAGCTGGCATCTCTCATCAGCTGTTTTATTCGCGAATATGGAAACAGATATATAGCAAATTTGATTGAATTCTCAGATAATAATCACACATTACTTCCATTTTGATGGAATATTGCCTTTTGCGCGAGTAATAAATCCTTAATAATAGCTTTAGAAAACACTTGTAATGCGATTGTGGCAAATTAAGAATGGTCCACGAAACAGGGGCGCTCACAGTTTTATTATACTATCGTGCTGAAGTTGCCAGTTGGGAAATTTAGAAGGAAACTGTGAATACCCTAAATATATGCAAGGGGTATTCATTTGAACGCGCAAAAGCCTGACAAACTTGACAAATTTATCACCTGATAAACAAACTGTCAAATTTTGTATGAGAGTTAATTTGCACAAATGTGATAAATTTGCGCGATGATTTCGCTGTGCAAACGATGTTTGTAAAGTTAGATGGCAACGAATGCAACCCTGCTTAGCTGTGATCTATAACATTATAATTAAAGTTTAGTAATGAACACTCAAAATAAACGCAAAAGAGCTACAGTAATTTTTTCCACACAGCTCCAACATTAATTATTACTTTTTCACTGATTCTCGGCATTTTAGTTCCCCTTTTTGACAGCCAAACACCATTTGCACAAACGCTTTGCCAAGTGCGTTCATGTAACACACTTGATAAATTGATAAACTTGCGCAAAATTCAAGCTTGTACGCTTAAATGAATACCCTTGCAGTTTGATTATGAAACAAAAGCAGCAAAACACGTTGAAAATTATTAAAAATAGTTATTAGAGCGATGAAAAACGTCAGGATTCTAATCACCAAATATTTTACAGAATGAAACAATCTTTGAAGATTTCTGGATAGTTGTTGCAGAACTGTAGCGACAGAAAGAAAATGTTTCCCTCTAACGTTTGATGAGGTGACCTTTTTTCCAATTTTAAATATATTTTGGTTTTCAGTGGTTAATGGTTGGGCTAGGGTGACCTACGAATCAGCATACCAAAAAACGATAAATGAAATTTCTTAATTTAGAGAAAGAATAGCTCTATTCGGACACACATTCAAACAAGTAAGGAAGCAATCAGTCGGGTTTCACCGACAGAGTAATACCTTACACCATGTTCCCAAGTGGGGTGATAATTCACTGAAATTGTGGGCGTATTTGATTTACAATCTACATAGTGAGCGGACCACGCCCATTTTTGGCAGACTACAAGATATACCTAATAGGACTATACATGCCAAATATTGATGCTCTGACAGGTGTACACCAGATGTTATCGGCATATTTATTTTACTGCCCCCATGGTGGGCGGACCACGCCCATTTCTGGAGAATTAAAAGATATTCCTACCAGGAACGAAGTAACCAAATCTGGACTCTCTGGTGTATATATTATGGAAGTTAAGAGGATTTTTTGTTTATCGCCTATATAGTGGGCGGACCACGCCCATTTTCTTGTATGGCATCTAAGACCTATATATCAACTTGGGAACCGAATTTCATTCATTTATATTCGTAACTAGTCAATTGGGAGCCATTTTACCGAAAAAATTTTGCCGGCTATATAGTGGGCGGACCACGCCCATTTTTTCCTGAGATATAGAAGACCTACCTCTTAACTTGAATACCAAGTATTATTCTTTTCCATGAGTAACAAGTAAGGAAGCAATCAGTCGGGTTTCACCGACAGAGTAATACCCTACACCATGTTCCCAAGTGGGGTGATAATTCACTGAAATTGTGAGCGTATTTGATTTACAACCTACATAGTGGGCGGACCACGCCCATTTTTGGCAGACTACAAGATATACCTAATAGGACTATACATGCCAAATATTGATGCTCTGACAGGTGTACACCAGATGTTATCGGCATATTTATTTTACTGCCCCCATGGTGGGCGGACCACGTCCATTTCAGGAGAATTAAAAGATATTCCTACCAGGAACGAAGTAACCAAATTTGGACTCTCTGGTGTATATATTATGGAAGTTAAGAGGATTTTTTGTTTATCGCCTATATAGTGGGCGGACCACGCCCATTTTCTTGTATGGCATCTAAGACCTATATATCAACTTGGGAACCGACTTTCATTCATTTATATTCGTAACTAGTCAATTGGGAGCCATTTTACCGAAAAAATTTTGCCGGCTATATAGTGGGCGGACCACGCCCATTTTTTCCTGAGATATAGAAGACCTACCTCTTAACTTGAGTACCAAGTATTATTCTTTTCCATGAGTAATTACACAAATTATAGCCATTTTACCGAAAAAAATCCGAGGTAGTGGGACTTACAGACCCGTTGTGGGCGTGTCCTTTGGGTAATTTGAATAACTTTAACACTTTACCTAACCCGAGGTTCACTGTAACTGTATACCAAATTTGGTCCAAATCGAACAACTCCTTCTTTCTTTTTTTTGCATACACGCAGACGGACAGACGGACAGACGGACAACCGGAAATCAAAAGAGAAAGTGATTCTGATCATTTCTATATACTTATGTCTATACCTAGGACCGCTCCTTTAATGCGTTACAATTTTCGCACAAAGTTATTATACCCTATTACCATAGGTGTAGGGTATAAAAAGAAATGACAATAGCTGTCCATTTCTGTTTTGGATTTTCTGAAATTTTTTATAACTTTTATAATAAATTACAATATTAATCCTTTTGTGCATTATAATAAACTTTTTTAATTTTTTTTTTTAATTTTCTTGCCTTTAATTTTGCAAATAGACAAATTATGGCAAACGATAGTATCATCTTTACTCTCTGCATCATACATATGTATGTATCTTCTATACAATTATTCCAGTACAACATTATGAGATATACAAGCATATATGCACCCAATAACCCATTTCTAGTGAGAATATATACTCATTGGCAACTTTATGTGGCGTTAAGTATAGTTGGATCTAAACAATGTTTTATAGTTCTATTTAATAGATAAGAACTAAGCACTTAATGTAGCATTAAATGCATTTAGTTTTGTTTATTTTAAAATAAATTTTATCAAAAGTTTTGCTGAAGACTACCGATATTGTTGGTTATTGCTAGCTTAAACAGTTATGCAATGCAATTGCTCACAGTTGTTCAATTATTTTTGCATCAGCAAATTTATTTACACATAAAAATGTGCTGACTTTTTTCGCATCATTTCTCGATTAAGTGAAATTGGTTATGCTTTAACTTTCAATGCAGGTAGCTATAAACTTCTGTGCATTTCCAACGACTCTAATTTAAAGATTCGGATTTAATTATTCAATGGTGTCTTTCATCGAGGAAAGCAGCCACAATGCCTTGGCAGCCTATTAAATAATCATAAATCGAGCGCTCCTTTGTTCATGGCGCATTTCCAGAGGCGGCTCTTTCAAAAACCACATCGAATTCAATTAAAATCGTATGCGATTCATGCCTCCTGAACTCAACTGAAATTATTTTGCGATAAGCCGGCATTCATATGCGGCACCCGGCTGCTGCTTCTGCTTGATCGACCACCCATGAGCTGCTGCTTAGTGCCGACTTTAATTAGCATTAGTTATTTTACGATTAAAACAGTGCCAAAGAAACCGACGAATCCGCCGACCCGCCGACCTGTCGAGCTGTCTAGGAGTGGAATACAAGTGCAGCGATTATATTTGGTTAGCGTCTACATAGCCTTTGTTATTTCATGCGATAGGAACGTCGACTCAATTCCCATAAATATCACAGGCCCTGCCTAGCCTGCCATTACGAATTGATCGAGCTGATGGGCGAAATTGCAGAGGCGGATTTCCATATGCGCTGCATGTTAACGCATAGGCGGCATCATAAATTCTAGCCCTCCAATGAGCCGGAATTAAGTGTGCAATTTTAAAGATAGCCAAGCATTCAAAGGGGGCTAACAGCACATTAAGGCTGGCCACACACATTACAAGCCTTTTTACGAGCATGCAAGTTGAGTTCAAGTTCAAGCCAAAGTGACGATAGATTTCTGAAGAATTATCTGTTTCGATTTTTTTCGACATTTGCGTTTAATGGTTTTAAGCCAAAAGGGATTTTATAGAAATTAGCATTTCAAAAGCACTCATCAGCAAAGCGCATAGCCCTTCGTGGAGTAATGGTTGGAACCTTTGCCAACCCAGGCATGGGCTCAGTGATCGAATCCTGGTGCCCACAGCGCACTTTGTTGGTGAACCCTTAATCTCTATGAATTCTTTTGAAATGTATATCTAATTGAAAATTTACATAAAATGTACATGAAAAATGCTTTTATTGTCCTTTCGATTTTATTCAGCTTAAATTTCTACATAGATATCTTTTCTGAATACGTGTACTTTTTGCATTATTTACAATCAGAAAATATTCATAAAATGCCGCAGTGGCTCAGTGTATCTATGATGCGTGGAGTCGCTGGTTCGAATCCCCAGCCAACTCTAAATCAAATAATTGGCGGAACTGCACGTGAAGAAGACTTAGGCCTAGCTTTCTCGCATTTACGTACATTTGTGTGTGCTCGTACTATTTTACCATAAGACAACGGGACCTATACATTTATTTTACAGCCGTATCCGAACGGGATCGGCAATATTTTATTTCCTTGGCCGTCTCTCGCGAGCTAGCTCCGAGGCTAGACTTTGCCATTGTAGAAAAGCTACTTCCTAAAATTTTACTAAGCTCAAATCAACAAGTAAGGAAGAATCAGTCGGGTTTCACCGACAGAGTAATACCCTACACCATGTTCCCAAGTGGGGTGCTAATCCACTGAAATTGTAGGTGCATTTTATTTACCGCCTACATAGTTGGCGGACCACGCCAATTTTTGGCGGACTAAAAGATATACCTAATAGGACTATTTATGCCAAAAGTTGATGCTCTGGAAGGTGTACTATAACCGAAATGGTCGATATAATTAATTTACCTCCCCCATGGTATGCGGACCACGCCCATTTTTCCGCATGACATAGAAGACAGACCCATTAACTTGAATACCAACTATTATACTTTTCATAAAGTAATTAGACAAATTACAGTAATTTGATCGAAAAAACCCGAGGTAGTGGAACTTACAGGCCTATAGTGGGCGTGTTCTTCAACCGATTTGGCTAATCTCGGAACTTGAAGTAGTGGAAGGTTCATTGCGAATGTATGCCAAATTTGGTCTAAATCGGGCAACTCCTTCTTTCGCTCCTGTGCGCACGGACAGCAAGACAGACAGACAGACAGACAGACAGACAGACAGACAGACAGACAGACAGACAGACAGACGGACAGACGAACAGCCGGAAATCAAAACAGAAAGTGATTCTAAGCATTTCTATATAGTTATGTCTATACCTCGAACGGCTCCTTTAATGCCATAGGTGTTGGATATAAAAATGTTACACGTTCTCGAATGTTCCCCTTTTATTGAAAATCTACTTTCTACAAATTCTTATAATATGCTGCAGTACAGCTCTGCAGCATGCCACTACCCACTTTTTGGAGATGTTGAATCAGAAGGCTTTAGTTGTTCAAGCCTTTTTTAAGGTAAGCCTTAGAAGCCACTTCTAGACAAGAGCTTCGCAATTGGATTTTAAAGGCTCAGGCTGATTGGGTTGCTACAATTTCCCGTGCACGTAGATTTGAAATGTTTCGCATGTCTGGCGAGTTAATAAAGAGTTCTCATTAAAATGCCTGCAGAAGTGTGCCTGCCCTTCAAGGAATAAAACATTTGCAAATATTTTGCCTCCGAATATAAACCGAGTAACCGAGAATAGCCCGATATGCGAGCAGATAATGGCTTTCTACATTTTCGCCATAATTTTCTCTCAGATCGCCAAGGCAACAGCAACACGGCACAGCACTTGGAAGCCTGTTCATAAATCAGGACGGCAGCCAAGCAGCCGCAGTTGCTACTGCCACCGCATGCGGCACCAGTGGAAATGGCTGCGAAGCACGCAAACAAAAGATTTGCTGCCGCTGGTGAGGCGCGTATGGAGTTTCACATGAGTGCTCAACGCACAGACAAAACACAGATACAATGCCATGCAAATGAAGCGATAAAAGTATCTGTACTCCTGGCATACACGCAGAAGTATCGAAAGGTGCGATTTACGTATATTTTGCTGCGGCGCGGCGCGGCGAGCGGGCAAGCAAGTCGGACACGAGCGGCGCGGTGCACTCCTGCGCCGAGATGCGCAGCAAGATAAATCGCAGATATCAGCGCCTGTTGGCGATCGGGCGCACTGCACAGCGGCTCAGAGGATCTTATTTTTTACTTGGCCGAGAAAGCGTGTTGACGCTACCACAATGGCCACACCGGCTTCGCACGTTGCAGCTAAATGTGCGGTTATTAAAGTGACATCGGGAATTTATGAGTGCCAACAGCGCGCCAATGTAGAGTCGCCTAGTGATGCGAGAGTATAGGGACCCACATTGTGCACCAGTGCTTTTCGCGAACTAATCTATAGAGACAAATTTTAATAGTGTTTGACGGGATTTTTGGCGTAACCCAACTTTTTATACATACATACATATATCTTCGTAAGTCAATATTATAAAATGCATTTATCTTGCTTCATCTTTTTTGGGCGGAAAATGAAGCTGGTGGTAATCTAATCCTTTTGCTGAGTTCTCGAATTTTCCGTTCAAACTATTGGGTGTACAACTAAGTCACTGCGGTTTTGCGAAGAAGAGAAATGACAATTTTTATATGGAACGAAATAATTTATTTCCATATTGTACTGTCCAATTTAATCAATGATCTTTCGGCATCTTTCGGGCAGCATCATAATTCTACGCTCGTAAAACTTCTGGCTTTTATGATCGAACTGAACTATATATGTATGAACTGAACCATGTGCGATTCATCATTAATGAAATTTTTAGCATTCAAGAAGTTTTGCAAAGAACGAAATAAAAAGTAAACTGATGGAGTAAGGTCAGGACTATATGGTGAATGTGCCAACACATCTCAACCAAGCTCTAGTAATTTTCGCAAAGTCGCCAGAGATTTGTGTGGCTTTGCGAATCGCAGATGTTAAAGCATTTTGTAAGGTGAATTTCCTTAGGATCATGAGGAACCCATGTAGCCCAGATTTTTTAAATGCTTTTCAATGCATCTATGTAATACAATGAGGTTCTCTGCAATGTTTGTTATGCGCGTTTTGTCCAAATCGATTATTGCTTTAGTTTGGTTCTTATAAACTTCAATTGGATAATCAACGCTGTTCGTATTTGAGTGTAAAATCTCCAAAACGAAAATTGGGAAACCAATTTTGACACTGCTCTACTTGTAAACAATTGTCTCCATACACAACACATATGTATCTAACTTTTTTTAGCCTGCGATGCCTTTTTTCCCTCCCAGAAATTAAAAAGCAAAATATGACGAAAATGTTCCTTTTGATTTTCAACAGACACCAAGCAAAAGTACTAACCACCAAAAAATCATATGAGTTTGACATTTCGAATACGTCAACATGTCTATAAATTTAACTGGAACCATCCATCAGCAATTACTTAGTAGCCATTGTAATTGTCATGTACTTGAATTTACCCAACTGTGATGACTACTCAAAAGAAATTCGCAGCACTGCAGCAGTCCTTCAGGGAAGAATAATACTAAGGCTACCGCTAAGATTAATTGCATTTGAATCTTGGTAGCTGCAGTCGCCAAAGAGAGGCGCGAGCACTGGGGGCACGCATTGTCCAAATGTTTTGATTCGTCCACTTCTCGTGTGCCTTCGACGTGCCTCCTGTACGTGTCTTTTGGCATTCGCCGCCGAGCTTAACACCTGCAGAAGTCCGCTACCTAAGGGCAATGTTACTGAAATGAGCTGTAACTTGCAACTGCGGGTGCCTCCATTAGGCTTACAGAGCCACTTTGTTGCATGCCACTTCCACACAAAAGCTGCTCCTTGCTCTTCGCCAGCTGAAAGTATACGTTGTGTTCCCGATTCTGTCCTTCTCGCAGCTGCGAGCATGATAAATTTCTTAGGTGCCATTTTTGTTAATAATACGCCATTAATAACGCCTTCTTCATGTTATACTCGTATGTAAGGTAAGCATGGAGCAGGGGCAGCTTCTACTAAGAGCCGGAATAACGAGGCACATATGTTAATTTGAGCAGCGACTGAACTTTGTTGCTTCTTAGCTGAAGTCGTTCAGATAAATTTGCAATGGCATTCCAATAGATTTAAAAATTTTGTGTGTAAAGTGAACGGATTTAGAGTCTGGCAGAGAACTTTGTCTATTGGTTGGTTTCTTCTCCCCACGTCTGGTTCCAACGGCTGTAATCATGAACTCAAAATCGGCGGAACACTTGGGAGGACTAGCAATGTTGTCATGATTTAGCTAGTTCTCAAAGATACTATCATCGCTTAGGCTCATTACACTAAAATTTCTTGCACAACAGTTATGAATGGTCAGTAGAACTGGACCGCCGACTAGAAGTATGCAATCGTAACAAATCAGGAAATAAAGGAATACCTACTGGTATGCTCTTTACGATGGTTGACAGCACGCACTTCATGTCTGTGCATCCGCCCATGTTATCCATTTGAGACTACCTTGAAAAGCTACTTAGTTACAGTTGAACGCTTTGACAGTGGTTGAGGGTAGGTCCTAAACTGGCTCAAGTGCAAGTGGAGTTCGGTTCTAGGAATTCCGTGAATCCACGATTTTCAAAGGATTGTGATGTAGCAATAGATGTCTACGGTATTTAGTTCAAACATGTACGCTTAGCTATCGAAACCTTTTATTCAAGTTAGAAATTCTAAGATTTAAAATACTTCAATGTTTATATATTATATAAAGTATGCATTTAATTCCCATCAAAGCCTTCTTAATTATTGTGAACAGTTACGGAATTTTGTGGAACGATTAACTTGAACGGTTAACTTTCCATATCACCATTATTCTACAAATGAAAGAAGTTCTAAACCATATTCAATTGTAAAAAAGAAAATATTATTGGAAATGAGTATAGTTAATAGCTACTTCAAAATGAGAAAAGGTAAATTGATAATAAGAGAAGTATGTACATGAAAACAGAAAAATTCAGATTTAAAACAGCAATACGAGAGCAGAAACTTAGAAGTCAGAAAAGAAACCAACTAACCATGATCCCTTCTAAATCAACAAGTGCATTGCATGTATAGGGGGCATCCCCTGAGTGTTGGTTTAAGCGGAAAAAAAAACAAAAAACATAATTGAAATTGAGAAGATCTAAATACCAATTAAACTATAGAAGCTTCGCTTTCACGTTTCAAACTAACTTTTCTCATTTCAAATTCGCTAGTCCAAATTTATATTTACCTTTTCTAAATTTTAAATTTTCTTTTCCGAATTTCCAACTAGTCTTTTCGCATTTTAAACTTACTAATATTTCCAATCTACATTTTTAACTTTTCAAATCTACATATCTACAAGTATACTATTCGCATTTTAAATTGACTAAATTTTGCCCAAACGTCTGTCTGATGGTAAATATTTCCGGTCTTTCTAATATTTTTAATATGCAACTTTTTTATAATTATCTATTTTCATACATTTAGCGATATGGAGATAAATTTTTGGCTGTATCAAGGAAGCCTCTACAGCAAAAGTAACGAATCCCAAATTTTGTGCAAAATTTACGCAATTCATTTTGATATGATATATGATTACAACGGTAACAGCGTTTTTGCTTTTTGGATTACCACTAATGAATACTACTCGAAAACTTCCAAAATTACCCCACCTCACCAATGAAATATTCTCCAATCAGCATTAATTTACACTTTCAGCGCATATCTTGCCACATTTGTTTTTAAGTTGTCAAACTCCTGTCATTCCCATTAATTTTCCACAATCAACGCTATTGTAGAAGACAAAGAGAAGCCATAAACTCGGAATAGCTGCAGATCGTAAAGACTTGAGTAAATGCGAACGAACTGAATTTCAAGCCTTTAAAATAGAATCGGGATAAAATGCTTTTAGATATGTGAACATTCCAATATTAGCTTAAATTTGCTAATTAAAAAAATATGCTTGAGGCACGTTGAACGTAAGCACGTTGAATTTATTATCTGTATGGCTGGGCTCTAGAAGCCAGTGGCCAAAGCCGCAGTGCGGCGATGAGTGGCTGCACGGAAAATCGCTTTTGATTGTATTAAATTTTTGTGTGTTGTTGTGTCGAATTTTTCAAATATCTACACTACTTGATTTTCTACGCAAAAAATTATTGAAAGCATGCCAAACAGAAATGTAGAATATGCATAATTGATTAAATTCTTGCAATTAACATGGAAAAATTAACGTTTTATGTGATGAAAAGGAATGCAATGTAGGCATAAAAAGAATCGATGTCCAGAAAACTCACACATCGTTCGTTCGATACATCGATTCAAAAAGCCGATGTTTTTCGCGTGAATTTTGCAAGCTCCATTGAATTGCTAGATTGGATTGAATTGATTCATAAGTCAAAAATGCAGCAATTAGCCAATGATCCGGAAATTGAAATAGGTAGACATATGAAATTTGTAAAACAAAAATCATCAGAAAATTATAAGAGGTAGTTGTATGCCATAAAGTTCTGACAGATCATTACTTTCACCACTCCTAACCGGAACTCTAACTGGCATCGCTAAGGACCCAAAACGGCCCATGCGTGGCCTTACCTAACCTATATACTTTAGAGAAGCTTGAGAAAAATTTCGATCGAACTGATTAATACTTTTGCAAAATATCGATGTTTTAGAATCAAAGTTGAAGGTAAATTCGCATTTTTTGTGACATTTTTGCTTTGGTTGTTTTTGTTGTAATAAATTATGGCAAACTTGTTATGCAGTTTATGAAGATTTATGTAGAAAATAAATGAATTATTCATATTGCGATAATCTCAAATAAAATTTGAAGTTTTTTGTGCAACTTTAGCGATTCGCTAGCAAACCTTCAGTTGAACAGTTTTTCTACAGTTTATACATCTACATACATACATACATACATATGTACATAAACGTACATATGTTGTTATGTAGTCTACATTTGTGATTTTCTGCATATTCTAGCTTATCTACTAGCACATGTCGAAAAGTTCTAAAAAGCTTGCTCTTTTCTCAATTTTACTAAAAGCTTATTAGTTGGAAGGAGCAATTGGAAGAAGCCATGGCTAAGCTTCGAACAAGGCGCTGGAGAAGGGGCACCTGGAGAGATTTTATACGTGAGGCGTAGCTCTGCAACAATAAGTGATGCCATACAAGTAAGTAGACTTAGCTTACGCTGCTACGACTTATAAAAACAAACGCGATTGAAAGTAGCGATTAGTGAAGAAGCGCAGTTGCTAATTCCATCAGAAACAATCTGAAATGCATAAAACTTTATAGCCAAAGCATTAAGTGCTGAAGTGCTCCCTGCATGCGGGCATAAACCAGCACGAAAAGTGTGCCATTAAGTTTTTACAATGCGTCGTCGCCGCATCAAATCCCGTAGAGCTAAACTAACACCCAACTAGTAAGACTCACTTCATATGCAAGGCGCTGCAATCGTCGCCAGCCTTGGCTAATTGCTCCTCGATGTCGCTCAATTGAACGTCGTCCCTGATGGCGCTGCTCTGCAGGGTCCATGCGCAGTCGTCACCCGCCGAGTAGGAGTGCATCCAGACGGCGCTGCGGTTGCGGCAGACGCTCAAGTTGCGTAAGTCGCTGACGGGCCAATTGGGAGCGGCTCTGTGCCGCTTCAGCGTTGGCGAGCTGCTCGAGGGCCTTTTGAGGCTGCCGGCTATTTGTGCCAGCTCCGCCGCATTCAGCTGCTCTTCATGAGCTTCGTCGACGCCGCCGACAAGCCGTTGCGCGGCATGTGTGCCATTGGCAGCGGCCAGCGGAGAGCAGCAGCTGGCCTCCGATTGCGTTTCGCCACTGCAGGAGATGCCCGATGAAAGAAAGGTGTCATCCGAGTGCTGTGCTCTGGAATGCGCCGTTGCTGATTGCTCGCAGCAGCTCTGCCGACTCGTCGAGCGACTGAGATCGTAGCTCATGAGGCTCGAGAGCTGCGATTGCGACTGCGACTGCGGCGAGTTCAGCGGCGCAGCTGCGTGTCTTTCGTTAGGCACGAGCGAAAATTCGAGATTCTTGTGCAGTTGGTTCGAACTTGTCGTCTTGTCAAAGGGTGGCGGCGTGCGTTGCTCGGCCCGCTTTGTTTGCCCACTGCTGAGTTCAGGCGCTCTGGCTGCTCTGGCGGCTCTGGCGGCTCTGGCTTGCCGCTGTGGATTTTGACGATTCTTGGAACAGTTCGCTTTAAGCTTTTTGGGCGTGAGTTTCGTCACCGTTGACAGGCTTGATTGATTGCAGCTGCTGCGTACGCTGCTGAGTGCCGTAGTTCCTTTGGCGGCGGACGGCGTGAGCGGCGCCTCAACGACTGCGTTGCCAGTTTCGGTTTTGTGCAATGGCCGCCGTCTGCTGCGCCGTATGCTGGGCATATTGCGCGGAAACAGCTTGGCCCCCTCATGCAAGGAATCCGCGCAACGCTGCGAATTCGTATCTGGCGCGGATTGCGCGCCCAACGCGGAATTGCACATGGTATTTGCAGAATTTGGGGTGAGCGTCTCGACGACGGCTGGCTGCTTCGCTTGCGTTAGCGTAATGGCGCGACATAATTTCGTGGCATCGTGGCCGTAAACGACGCACAGCTTCCACCAATGTTTCGACGCCAACAATTGAGCGCGTTTGCCCAGCGGCTGTGGCAAAATTGCACCCGTGCCCGTACCGATTATGGGCGCGTTCGCGGGAGAGGACATTTTATGGCGCGTACGCTAATTACTAATATGGCCGCCGCTACGGCGTGCGAACAAATCAATCAACTGCCGATACTGCTATTAGGCGGAACCGAGATGCATTCGCTCGAGCAGATGCAGAACCGCGCACTCACAGCACATCACTTGGCACTAATCGACACACCACTCATCAATCAGCGGCAATAAAGTCGGGCGAGCGCGCCGATTTGGTGCGGCACAATTATTGCCCGCTGCAATTATAGTGCAATCCGTTTGTTCCCATTACGTGATTTGCGCGAGAACGATTCTGCGCACCGTAAGCAAAAGCGATCACGCGTCAAGCAATTTGTACGCTGCAAATCGAAGCGCGTCCACGCGTTCCAGGCGAAGCGACCGATCGCAGGCGCGCGCACACACACACACGCACACCGAATATATGTACACTGCGGCACTCCGATCAGGCTGAAGCAGCAGACGAAATGTATCGTATCGTATCGCGCGTATCTCAAGCTGAAGTGCTGAGCGCTAGAGAAAATAGACCGTCTTCAGCGGCGTTTCGCTGCAAACTAACTCACCTTGGCTAACTTGGCTAAGGCACATTGGCGCAGCAGCTTCAGCCGTGATCGTGATCATGCTCGAGCTACTCGCCGCTTCGCCTCTCGCCGCTCACACTTCACAAAAGAAAGTTACCACCGCGCTGGCGATCGCCGAAACTGTAGCAAGCGAGGCCGACTCCAACACCGGTTTCTGGTTTGGGCCATTTACTGTTGGTGCAGGTAAAGGCATGTAGCCGCAATTCACCACACCTGCTGCCACTGCTGCCAGCAGTCGGCAGTGTAGTGCGCAGAGAACAGGTGAGCTCGGCTGCATGCGCCGCTCACACACGGCGAAAAGGGAATGCTTGATAAATTTGCGCAACGCAAGAGATGAGCAACAAAAATATTGCACTCCGTGTCGCCGCTGAAGTTGGAAATGTATGTTAGAGAAATTGCGCCGTGCGAAACAACAACTAAATTCACCACATGTGAGCGCCTTCTGATTTGGCTCTCCGCGGCAAAACAGTTTGATCGATTTACAGTTGGTGCATGAAGAAATGAATCGCAATTTAAAAAAAAGTACCACAGATATTAAGGGAATTCAGAAGCGAACATATTCGGGCGATCGTGTCGAATTTTTTCAGATTTTACGACAATTTTAAAATTTTGTCATATTTTCTTATATGTTTTGCTCCTGTTAACTTTTTGTATTGTATTGCAAATATATGAAAGAGGAAGCTTGAATTTAAATATGCTCTTTTTTAAATTTGAAGAAAAAAGCGAACAAAATGAATGCAGCACATAAAACTGTGGTCACAAGTCATTCGCGCCTAAGTCTGTTTTTAAATTTTTCCAGAAGAGCAGTTTGAAGTTTCAAATTCTCAGTGCAGAGCAAAATAAGCTATTCGAGTTTTGATGGACAATTGGCGTCCTTAAATAGTAGATAGAAACATGAAAAATTGGAAGCAAATCAATTTAGATACGAAAACCTAAATTTTGTCCCTGGTCGAGTTAGGGCCAGTTTCACAGTGGATGTTTAAATCTAATTTGCGAATTGAGTTTAAATCTAGTTTAACTTTTCTTGAGTTTCACAGTGCATTTATTTAAATACGGAATAATGAATGGCAACTTCGAATATTTGACAATTGAAGGTTGACACAACTTGCCAAAAACATATGTTCAATTGTTCAATTATGGAGGCAGCGCGAGCTAAAAATTTTTCGTCGGCCGAAAGAAGTGAATTATTGGATATTGTGCAAAGAATCCACAGTTTATATTATTTATAATACTACGGGATCATTTATATGTGCTATACCATGCAGTTTTATGTTTAATTTGATCTCTTATAAATTGCAATATTGTCGACGCAGCTTGCTTGCACATCCGAAATCAGCTGTTTATTTGTTTTCGATTGCAACTCTGTGCCGTACTTAAATATCCACAGTCGGCTATTTAACTTGTATTTAACTTCCAACTGTGAAACTGAAATTCCCTATTTAAACTGCAATCATAGTTTAAATATCCACTGTGAAACTGCCCCTTAGGCTATTATGGTTTGTGGCAACTGAATTCGTTTGTTTTGGCTTTCGTTTTTAGTCGAAAGCTGATTTCTTCCTCAAATACAACTTGACATATGAAAGGGTGCCCAGACACGAATAATTTCTTTCTTGTCTTTCGACATGCTGACCATATATTTGAGTTAAAAAACAGGACAGCACAAAAATTAAATCAATTGAGAAAATTGTTCTTATTGAAAGAAGTTTATAGTTCTTACTTATTACTTCATTCGAAATTAACACTACCATTCTTACATATACGGCCAGTACAACCATTTGCAGGTCTCGGCCGCATGTACCAGCTATTTGCAGGCGCCCCTGCTTTGCACGTGTCGTCTCCAGTCGCTGGGGGTCCAAGCTCAACTAGGGCTTCTTTTTGCTTCAGCAAAGCCGCTCTCTCGTAGAGTTGCCAACTAGCTTGTGAGGGACGGCGCCACGTGCAAAGAAATTAAGTTTCTCTTTAGTGGATGGTATGAGTCGGCTGGGATTTGAACCAGCGACTCCACGCATTAGGGATGATCACTTATTCACGGAGCAACTTCGGCGCATTTCATAATAAGACGAAATTGTATACATAAATGTGATATTTATAACTCAATTATAATTTTAATGCCAAACTGTGCCCGTTTTACATCAAATTTCTTTTAAATATGGAATACTTACAATTTAAGCGCCTAAAGAGTCTCCCAGAATTGTAATAAAAATTTGCTTAAAGTTTCATCTTAAAAGCGCGCGCAACAACGAAATCTGCAATGAGAAGAAGAGAGAGAAATTAGCGGAAGTTACGGTAAATATTTGCCAATTTCAAGGGCGAGGGGGCAATTAATTAAGGGTAAACTAATTAGTAGCAAAATCAAAGCATAGCTTTTAGCGCACTTTTGGTACTTCACTTCATGCGCGCAGCTGTAATCGAGCAAATAAACAGCGGAAGTACTTAAATTACATGCCGAAGCCCATTGCAAATGGTGGAGCAGCCATTTTGCCATTTACAGGTGGGGCGACGCTCGTGAGTCCTTGCCAAATGACAAGTTTTTAATCAAAAGTGCGCCACGTGAAATGTCAACTGTCAACTCTGACAATTGCCACTTCTCGTAATTACATGCAGTTTGGACCAACTTCACGTCAGCTCACACAAACACAAACACACACACACACAAATAAGAACACGGCACTCGGTAATGGCAGGATAACAGTTTCAGCTAGCAGCGACGCACAACTTTACGACTGTCAAGCGTGCAGCAAGTTTGGTTCTGTAGAAGAAAAAACAACAACAACAACAACAAAAACAACAACAACAACAGGAAGGACAATTGCGAAGCTCGTAAAAGTTGAGATTTTAACGCGCTGTACACGTGTCGTACAACGCTCGGCGATGTCGCAGAGGTGGCAGCATCACTCGCAAGATGGCGCCCATAACGCGCGTTCAAAAGCATTAAAACAATTTACACTCGGTAAAAAAGCCACGTTGTCGCTGCGAAAACTGTTGCCCTGCCCTTCCTGTGCTTCCTGTTCTTCCTGCCGTTTCGTAGTTTGGTTTTTTATGCTGCCAGAAAATATGGCAGACAATATGGCACCGCGGTGGGAGGCGGGCAGGCGCTTTGGCCATGTAAGGTTGCACGTTTTGGGCGTCTACGGGCGGCAGCATAGGCGGAGCTCAATGCGCTGCTGATAATGGTTAGTGCGAGATATTCGCAGCTCCGCACAGTGGGCCATATTAACTGTGTATGTCCTGGTGGGTTAAAAAAACCAAAAAGGCAAACTAATGGAGTTTATATTTTTTCAATTTACTAAGGAGTTGCAAGAAACGACAATTCGAAAGGAGTAACAAAGCCACAACAACAACAAGTGGGTGTGGCCAATATGTATCAGTTGACTCTCTTTAAATACCCCGTCAGTTTGATATCTAATTCTTTAAATATTCAAAAATAAGGTTTTCATTTCGATTCTTTAAACCCAATATTAATACCCATAGATAACACGATCAAATATGTATTTAATAGAAAAAGGTTGATTTGAAAGTTCCTTTTTCGGTGGTACTGTGATTCAACTCCCTCCCCCCCAATCAAACCTTAAACTTTTTTTTCATGGTTATGCTACCTTCTTAAAGATCTTCCTACTTATTAAAATCTCCACCCTAGTCTATACATAGTATATTCATATTAAATAGAATCACCGTCCTTGAGAGTGGAACGAATTCAACCGTATAAAGTTAAGTCGAACTGAGTTGAAAGCTGTAACGAAGCTTTTGGCCGGGGTAAAACTCAGCGGGCGCCAAAGGTTCGCTTGCAGATATTTATTTGTGTCAAGGACACCTTGGTCAAAATTGTTGTTATACAATGCTTTATTCGTGTTCTATGTCGAGATTACAACTATAGGCTAATAGCGGCAGCGGGCGTGGTCCTGCACGTCGGTGCAGTTCTTCTCGCAGGGGTCAGAAGTCCCTTGATGGTGGACTCCTTGCAGGTTGCCGTCTGGTGTACGTCGCGGTAGGTTGGTCACGGTCTGTCGCGTCTGCGTGCAATGGTCTCGGTTCGGGGTTGCGATTCTCGTAACACTGGGCCGTGGAACGATCCCAATGCAGAGAGGGGTTGGAGGATAAGAGTCTCGCAACACTGGGCCGTGGAACGATCCCGATGAAGAGAGAGGTTAAAGGATAAGAGTCTCGCAACACTGGGCCGTGGAACGATCCCAATGAAGTGAGGGGTTGGAGGATAAGGGTCTCGCAACACCGGGCCGTGGAACGATCCCGATGAAGAGAGGGGTCAAAGGATAGAAGTCTCGCAACACTGGGCCGTGGAACGATCCCAATGAAGTGAGGGGTTGGAGGATAGGAGGGGTTAAGGAGTTACCGGTTGCTTATTGCGTCCTCGTGATGTCGTAACCGTCGTTGTCTCTGTGTCGGTGGTACTGGGCGTGGCCGATTGCCTTGCCGCAGTTGCTATCCACGTGCTTTGCTGCGTCGCTGCTTGTTCCGAGTGGCGTACCGTTTGCGGGTTTTCTCGTGTGCCCGCTCGGCTCTCGAAGTCTCCTTTGTCTTGTCTCGGTGTGACTTGTGTCTGCTTCTCGTGTGTCTTGTGTTCCTTCCTTGTGTGACTTGTGTTTCTTTTCCCGTGTGGCGACTGTACTTGTGTAGTCGGTTCTTCCACTGTCTGGTCTTCTTGCGAGACACGTCCGCTCGCTTCGCTGGTCGAAACTTGAGTCCCCTCATCGTTCGACGCGAGCCACGTTGCTTGCTCGCGCTTCTTCTTCTTCTCGCTCTGTTCGTTTTGTCTGCACAGCTGTTCTCCACGCTGATGGTTGCGTGTGTTGCCACCTGAACACGCCATGAGCTTCGCCGCTGCTGTATATCTTATTCTATGCTTACAGTTTTATAAGTATTGTAATGGCATAATTTGCCTACAAATTTGCTCATTACAAAGCTCGTGTGAGCATCGGTTTCGATCTACCCGGTCGAACTGGTAGACAGTTATCAGGTCGGTAGTAGGTTTTGGGTCGCAACTGAATTTCATCATGACCGCTGGTTTATTCCTCAAGAATATCAATACCGTAATAGATTGAACGATTTATAAAAGAATGTGATAAAAATAAGTTATACTATGCTCCATTATAGATTAAGAAATGATTCGTTTATGGATAATTGTTAAATGGTTAATATTCGAGAATAACAAATAAAATAAATAAATAAATATATAAGTGTTTATGTGTACATCTTCATATTTCGACTAATTTAATTTCGCAAATAATCGCTTTGACAACATAACTATCGCTGGAGAATCAGCTGACAGAGTTCAGTTGGCGTACGAGCATTTGTTCCACAGTGCAGAGTGCAAATCGGAATGCCACTCCGACAGTTCAAAGCATTCCCACTGCTGATATTTTTGAAAGTCAAGTACTACAATTTCAAGCTCATTTGCATTGGCGAGAAAGCGCTTTAAACGGATAGAATAATGTAGCCTGGGTGTGGGTGTTCCAGTCGAAACACAAACATTATAAGAGGCTGCTTGACATGCAACACAAAAATACCGAGGTCGGAAGCCCCAAATGTGATGAAGAAAAATATTTACTTTAAACTAAAAAAAGTTGCTCAGAAACCGGGGATGGAACATTGAAATGCTGTGCTGGGGATTTGCCATTTGCGAATTTTCGCGCACGATGCACGCGAAATTATGCTTAAGACAATAATCGTCGGGTGGAAGGAGAGTAAACGAGTGTGGGTCGGCGAGCTACGAACGCGGGTTGGAAGGGAAGAAACGATTGGAGTATATGCAAGGAGAAAATTGTGACTTTAACTGATGTAGCACGGCGACATTGGCACTTAAAATGGATGGGGGAGGGGTACAATGTCGAGAAGGAAAGCCCCTAATAAAATTTCATATATATACCAGAAAAAAATTCTTTCAAAATTAAGGAAATGCCCTGCATTCACTGATCCCAGAGGGATTTGAACGATTTAGCGTATCTTAAGATATTTCTACGGATGGGTGAAATATGTAGAAGACGGGTGAAAAATGTACAAGACTAGGAAGAAAACTACGTAGCAGAATTATAAATCTAGAATTTTATACAGTTTGGCCATAATATTTAAAATTTTCACCCATCTGGCCTTAACTTAAAATATCGCAAACCAAATATTTGCATTGGTATACTCCATAAAATCCTTTTCATTAATTGTAACAAAATGATTTACAACAATTTCGTTACATAAAAGGAAAATTGTAATAATTTTGTAAATTATTTCCATACTTCGTATTCTCTACATTAACACAGCTGAGTTAAATATATATCTCTACATATTCAACATGAGTGATATGTTTTAGAACTGCAATTTTCTACATCTAATTTTCTACCCTTAAAAATCGCTTATTCTACACTTAGGAAACGAATTGAGGAAGCAGAAATTTTCCATCAAGGCAATTATATACTCTTATTTTATTTCAATTATGTATGTATATACTTTCGTGGAGCTGACAACACGTCATAATAGGTGGCACCGTACGCAAGGGAACAAAGTATCTTTTTTGCATGGGTACTTCTTTTACGATTATTTTGCAATATAAAAGTCGGCGTGATCTGCCCACTATGTAGGCGATAGATGGAATTCATCTAAAATTTCTGTTGTATATAATTTATAATCTTGCACTCAGTATATCAGTACATTTTTCATTTTGTTACTATGTAAGTACATATTAAATTTTTTTACGAAACACAAAATTTTAATACGAAGATATTAAATGCCTTTTAAATGCAAAGCATTTAAATTTACTACATATACGTTTATTGGCTTAGGGCCAGTTTCACAGAGGATATTTAAACTCTGATTGCAGTTTAAATAGGGAATTTCAGTTTCACAGTGGGAAGTTAAATACAATTTAAATGCCCGGTTGTGGGCATTTAAGTACGGCACAGAGTTGCAATCGAAAACAAATAAACAGCTGATTTCGGATGTGCAGGCAAGCTGCGTCGACAATATTGCAATTTATAAGAGATCAAATTAAACATAAAACTGCATGGTATAGCACATATAAATGATCCCGTAGTATTATAAATAATATAAACTGTGGATTCTTTGCACAATATCCAATAATTCACTTCTTTCGGCCGACGAAAAATTTTTAGCTCGCGCTGCCTCCATAATTGAACAATTGAACATATGTTTTTGGCAAGTTGTGTCAACCTTCAATTGTCAAATATTCGAAGTTGCCATTCATTATTCCGTATTTAAATAAATGCACTGTGAAACTCAAGAAAAGTTAAACTAGATTTAAACTCAATTCGCAAATTAGATTTAAACATCCACTGTGAAACTGGCCCTTAGTGTCATATGAAGAAAATCGGCACAACACTGATTCCGACTGTGGGACCGGCAGAACGCGCAGAGAGTCCTTGAGAAGAAACTTCTCATGATTGTTGTAGCGATTCAAAAGAAATGTTGCAGAATTATGATGATAACGACAGGAGGAAGGAGTGTGAATCCGTCTCTTACGGAAATTACGAAAACTTGAATTGAGGCTTCTGCTCTGGTTGCGCCCTTTTTTCGAATGCAAAATTTTTAATTAAAAACGTGCTTCTCCCACTCCACATTCCCCCCCCAGCAGGACTTTTTTATTGTCAGATTCTTGTGATTTTTCCTTCAATTTATCCGCAACCTGCTGCGCTTCGTTTTCCTGCGTCGCGCGAATTTCCCTCGCCCCCTCCTCTGCCACACATTGCGCAATGTCACTTGCTTTTGTTATTTATGGGACGCCTTTATTGCCACGTGACGCGCTGATATCCTTCTGTGTTCCCGTTACTGCCGTGTTATTGTTGTTGTTCCTGTGCGTGGTATGAAGTTGGCAATGATTGTGTTGACAGTTGTTTCCTTTCTTTTAACAGCGAAACAGCGACTGTCGTTAGCAGTTGTCAAATAAAGTCGTAGTAGCAGGAGCGGTTGAGGGTTGCAAGGGGAAACATGATGTTGCCGCGTATTCCGCTAATATAATACATACATACTTTCCTTGCTAATTACACCTGCACACGTTGACTTATCACTATCATCGGTAAGCTCCTAGCCCACATGCTGCCTGGCCCGCATTACATTCATATGTACATATGAATCAAATAACACTACCCAACAAATTTGTAATTCCTTCGCAAAGAGCCTATTTCACAGTCCGACAAGATTAACCTTTTGATCATACCCATAAGAAAATCGTATATATTCTGAAAGTACAGCAAAAACTAAATGCCTCGTGTTCGCCCGTTTTTCTAAAGGAAGTCGTTTACGCAAAATTGCTTTAATTGCTCATATTTTCGAATATTGAAAAAAATCAAGGAACGTATTTTCATAGGTTTTTTGCTGCTAAAATTAAAAGTTTCAAAATACTTAAATGGAGAAACAATGCAAAGTTTTTATCTTTTGAAATCCTTACGAAATTCTTCCAAAATGAACTTGTAGCATATTTTTTAATCAACGGACTGAAAAACTTAAATCGCATGTTCCAACATTTTTGTTAAAATTTTATGGCTTCGAGTCTCTTTTCTTAGTTGTAATTTCGCCCTTAAAATAATGCTATATTTTATAGGTGTTAGCACTATGAATTTCTCATTTTGTTTACATGATGATTTATTGCGCAGCGTTGCCTCCTGCCCATTATCAAAATATTTCGCTCAACGCGATGGTACCTGCTGATCCCTATGCGAATCAAGCAGGACACCTGCCAGTGTATTGTAGTATTACTTACAAGCATTTTTACTTTTTTTTTAAATGCCGCTCTAATTCTGTAGAGGACGGGTTCAATCCCCGAAAACTCCTCGCGATTGCGTTTCTGGGACACTTGTTATTATTCTTGGATTCTAAAAAACTACATATGTATATCCTTTCTTTTGCCCACTTTTAAAATGAGGTTTCAATATATTTCAAAGACCAGTGTAAAAATCCCATCTGCATTCTGCCCCTACCTTTGTATGTCCATGAATACACCATTTGAACTTCGAAGTGATACAATAACTTTTTGCATGCAAATTGTAGCTTTTTATCCGAATATAATGGCAATACAACAGTAGTATCTAGTATCTATCTAGAATAACAGTATAAAAGACGTTCCCTTATGATAAGCGGAAATAATAGTTTGCTTGCTTCATTACTGTCAAATTTCAAAAATATTTAAACAGACGGACGCACCATTAAAGATATAGTCCAAAATATGGCAAAACCTCTTAAAATCTTTTTCTGCTCTTTGAATGTATTAGAAGTTTCTCATATAAGTTTTTTTAAATTTGACTACAGCCACTATATGCCGCGAAAAATCTCAATATACTACTCCACTTATCATGTTAGACTAATGCGACTTTATTTGTGTTACTTTTGATAAACCCCGCCACCGTATTATTATTCATAATTATGCTAATTTTGTAAAGTTCTTTCCAAAGAATAACACCGCAGACTTTGCGAATAAGTTTTCTAGGTACGCCCTGATTTCCAGTATACTTACTAGTGTGTTTGTCACGACTAGCTTCAATTAACTGCCTTCAATCAGTCCACTTTTGAACCACTTTTCAGGTAATTGACAATAGCAAAAGTTTTGCTGATCTCCCCACCGTAAATTGTAATGTGCGACCGATGTTGGCACCGGTATCGGTTGGTATCGACAGACAATTTAAGCATCGGGTTTGGTCGAAATTGCGAAATCACCACCGATTTGGCATAGCTGAAAATTGTGGAATTGGCATCTGTATCCATATCGCTAAAAGAGATGCCGATTCTTTTTACAGATACGTTTAAAATATTGTTCACAATTTCCATGATTTCCCTGTGATTTATTGACTTGTTTTATTACTATGGTAGTAATTAAGCGTTTGTCTCTTCTGCGAAATATGTTTACCATGAACTAGATAAAGACCGGATGTTAATTTTTGGCTATAGCCGAAATAAGCGACTATTTCTTAATTTTACCGAAACTGGATTTACCGAATATGCCGAATACTAAATTGTAAAACCGCCTATTATAAAGTTGAGTACCTAGTATAAGGTTTAATGCAAAGGCATAGAAAAATAGTTAGTAACTCTTTCGTAAAAAAGTCTTTAACTCAGAATTGGTATCGGAACAAGAGAGCAACATTTTATTTTGAAAAAAACCAAAGAAATGTATGCGTATTTTGAAATATATATGCATATAAATATATACAAAATCGACCAAAACGAATATAAAGACGAATACTAAAGTTTGCAGATGCTGAAGCCGAATATCGAGTTTTAGCGGAAGCGGTGGACCCAGCCCAATATTCTGTTGCTCATTAGCATAGAAATTAGCATCGGTTCAAGAATCGATATCGCTTTCCGTCCCGGCGAGGTATCGGCGCCAGCCTCTGGTTAAGCATCGGTGTCGGTTTCGAAAGTATAGCAGTCTGCATCGGTTGGAAAAATTAGTATCGGTCGCACTCCAGTCAATTGTTTCTAGTTTATCAGCAAAACCAGATACTTTGGATTTTCTTTAAGAATATACCGAATCGTGTTTTAAGGTAGCAATATGAGAAATGGCGCACCAACTTTTACACTGCAAAGCGCGGCATTATTTTTTAAGAAATATGGACAGATAAAGGCTCCAGCATATAAGCTGCAGCTTTGGATACAATGGAGAAATCGTTGAATCTCTTTAGAACTGTTCCTGCTGCATACGGGCCCGTTTTGTTTATTTACATAATATGTAGCTAGAATTTTACAAAGAATTTTCACGATTTGCATACTTTGTTGAGAGGTGCTCCTCTTGGTAAATTTGTCAAAATTTTTTGAACAATGTTGCTTCTACAATCCACAAAAAAGCTATTTCTCAATTGGTTCAACAAATTGATTTTGTCTTCGAACAAACTTCGGTCTACATTAAAAATTTATGCAAAATGAAAAATCAGGGTAGACTTTATATTCCATGTTGTATTATTGTCATCGGCTCAGTGTATAATATTCATTGACATGATATATATTTTTCATTGGATTAGTGAAATTATTTTGATAAACATTTAAATAAAATCAATTAAACTCATCTCATTGCACTAAAAACCATGTATTTTTTTGGTTCAGTAAACCTTCCATTGAATTGAATATGCTCTGCTGCGCTATTGTAGGGCGTTATGATTAAATCATTATTTTTCAGATTATTTTGTTTTAAATAGCTTTCAAAATGTTCGTTTTTCTAACATATAAAATTGGCAACATTTATCTGAAAGTCTTTGCTTTGGAGTGAGCATAGAACTGAGTGATACCAGCTGAAACTTTTAAGTGCGCGAGTATCTGGCGAATTTGAGCGAAAAGCAGGAAAATGTGTAGGATATTTAAGCCTTTCTGCGTGCTGATCGCAGCAGCGTTTATCATCGACTGCGTCGAAAACGTTCGTATCCATACTTGAGCAACATGTAAAAAAAGCATAATTTTTTTTCGTATTTCGATCTTAGCGATTGACCATCAAACTGCGGGACATCAATTGCACCGCGGTGGATGCAGACTTTTGCGCATTTCCCACATGCGAAATTAAGGCCGTCAAGCGTGATGTATCCGAGGTCAACGTGCGAGTGACGCTTTTCAAGAAGCCGATAGACAATATAACGGTATGCCATGCTGCCTGAAACCAAACTCAAACTATTTGCTCTCAATTGAAATGTATCGTCCCACAAAAAGGTGGAAGCCTCCATTCAAAGGCGTGGATACGAGCACGAGAAACCCATTTTAGAATATAAAATAGATGGATGTGCGTTCTTTCGCAACAAGCGTCGCAATCCATTCGCCAAAATAATGTACCATGTCATAGGATTCTCCAAGTACAGCAACATGAACCATTCGTGTCCTTACGATGTAAGCTTACCCATACCGCAGTCGAGCCCCTGAAGTGTATATGAGCTATCCTTAAATTTTGCAGCATGACCTGGTTATGGAAGGGTATCGTATCGAGGAATCCTACGCCAATATGCTGCCTCTGAAGACCGGCCATTATGTGCTACACACAATCTGGCATACATATAACGTAGTTCGCGCTCATGTCATCATCAAAGTTGTATATGTCAATGAATAGCACGGAAGTAAGTTTATGTGCAGCTTATAGATTGAAAGAACCCATTTTCCAGGCAACTTAATATTGAATTTTCCCAAGGTCCCGGTTTCTAATGCGCTTTTCCCAGTTGCTATAAAATAACGAAGAGGATTAGTTGGCACGTTTCCACATGAATATGTTTGTGCATGACTAATTTATGATCAAATATTCCAAATTGTAATTAAATATTGAATGAGCTCTTTTGCTTGCAGATTTTTCAGCATGTGCTCAAAATTACATTTTCCGTTTCGCTTGATACGCATTGATGTAGGTACATACATACGTACATATACACCCAACGTAATTTTTTCAATCTATTATCTGTCATTTTGATGTATAGCACGGTTTCGCAATTAAACTGTTTTTAACCTACTGCGCCTGACGTGACTTAGTCTTCACAATTCTACTGACATGGTAGTACACCAGACACCAATTCGATTGCTTATATTTTTCATGTTTTGTTTTGTACACCTACAGTTATGATTGCTATTTTTAACTTAAGGGTGGAAGTTCTTATTAATAATAAAAAAATTTATTATTCATAAAGACATTTCATGTTAAGCAGGATTTATTGACATGACACAAATTGGCCCTCTCAAGATTATATCTATACAAAAAGGAAAAAAATACATTCTATATTTAAATTTTTTAAACAAACGTTTCACTTTTGTTAAAGTTTGCAATTTAATTAATCAGTACACAAAAAATGAGATCCATTCAATGGTTCAATAAAAAGTTATAACTCATCTTGGCCGTCATTACAAAGTGGCTTAGAGTACTGCTTGGAGTAACCGCAGCAACAATATCTGGTTACTCTTTTTATTTTTGGGGGATAAATAGAGCAGTTTCCCTACACTTGGTGAAATAGTTTGAACTCTTGGTGGGGGAGGGGATAGATCTGGTGTCTGTCAGACTACCACGTCAGTCACAGAAGGATAAACAAGAAATATAACGTAGCAAAACGATTTCACTGACGTGTTGTTTAGGAGACACTACGAGAATATAACAAATATACTGACGTGGTTGACTCGTAGACACTTTTGCCCTCATAATGATGCATGCGGTCGTATCGAACGCTTTCGGCACACTAATACACGCTTGGGTACGTAATTGGAAGGTACAAAGAACGTGAGAGTCGACTTTTGAAAAATAACGGTACAAACGCGTTTTTCTCTTTCTTGGTGTCTGTCAGACTACCACGTCAGTCGCAGAAGGTTAAACTGCAATTATGAGCAAATAAATAATTATAAACAAATTAAATATACATATAATTATACGAGCATGTATTATTTCATATGGATTTGACAGTGTTCGTGCATGCTTTCTTCTCAGTATTAACATAATGTTCAAACTTAGATGCACTCTTTAAAAGTCAAGAACCATGATCGCCAAGATTCATATCACGCCGTTGGTATTTCTGGCCTTAGCAATGGGAAGCGTGTATAGCGTAAGAACAAAGGCTTTGGATTTTAGTTTGGTAATTGAGACTTCTTTTCACTCTTGCAAACATCAAGCGAAGTGTTTTTAAGCTGAGCGACATCGGATGTACGGCACTGGATGCAAGTTTTTGCAATTTCACCGCTTGCTCATTGAAAGCCATCAAGCGAGATGTCACCGAACTGACCGTGCGCGTAACGCTACTGCAGAAGCCCATCGATCACATAAAGGTAAGCAGACCAACAGAAAATTGCTTGGAAGCATGGCAACCACATGAACGCCTCTTCCCAAACTCTCATTGCAGGTGTACTTCAGCATCAAAAAGCGTGGCTACGAGCATTTGAAGCCCCTGCTCGAGTACACGGTGGACGCATGCGCCTTCTTACGCAGTAAAAAGCGCAATCCTCTTGTTGAGACTTTTTACACACTGTACGGCTTCAAGGAGTATAGCAACATGAATCACACATGTCCCTTCGATGTGAGTTCCGTCAGCTCTTCGGCACAACTCAAATAATCCCATTTCTATATGCATTCAAGCATGACTTGGCAATGGAAAAAACGCTTCAGTGATGCTCACGTTCGCTTGATACCAATCCCCAGCGGTTATTACGTTTTCGACTCGATGTGGATGGTTGAAAATATACCGCGTGGCAATGTCAGTATTTTCATTAACTTTTCGGACAAATAAAACCGACTTATATACACTATATGTATGTACATACATATGTATATATATGTATATATTTGAAGGTTACCAGAGCCTAAGAAATATTTGGCACCTGTTTATGATGAATTGCCTTTGAAGTTACATTTAGGAATTAAGGAATTTAAGAAAAAAAATGTTTTTTAATAAAGGCATACGTGCCCAGTCCCTTATGCGTGGACTCGCTGGATCGAAACCTGGCCGATTCATGCCATATAAAAAAGCAGTCAAGTGCGAGTCGGGCTCGCTCACTGAGGGTTCCGTACCAGAAATCCCCCTTTTAGCGTTAGAATTTAGTTTCTCTTTGCCCGTCTGGCCACACAATTTTCGATATTTTGGCCTACATCTTCGAAACTAATTCACCTAAAAATATGAAAAAAACATTTCTGGAATCCACGGAAGTAGCCCTTTCTAACGATACCCCACAATATGTAAACAACAAAAATTTTTCGCTGAGGAAATTTTTTACTATGGTAATCTTAAATAAAATTTAAAAAAATAGAAAAACAAATTTGTTGAAAAATGTTGCAGTTTTCCAGTAATGTATGACTAAAGCCCTACTAACTCTGATTTTAACAAAATTTTAGCTTGAGAAATGTAGAATGGCAAGGGGGATATGGTAATTTTTTCGACATTTTGTCCTATATCTTCGAAACCACTACACCGAAAATTATAAAAAAAATATGTTTGGAATCCATGGACGTAGCCCTTTCTAATGATACCCCACTCGATATAAACAACAACAATTTTTTTCTGAGGGGATCATCTTAAATTTAAAAAAAAATTTTAAAATTAAAAATTCGAAAAAAGCCGCAGCCATTCAGTCATCCGTGATCAAATATCTAGTAAGCCTGATTTTATCAAAATTTTCGGTTCAGAAATGGTGGGATCATGTGGGGACAGGTCTGTTTTTTTCACCTTTTTAACTATATCTTTCTAACCCGTTTACATAAAATAAAAATAAAATACATTTTATAATCTATGGACGTAGCCCTTTCTAACGATACCCCACACGATACGTTCTAAAAATATTTTTATTTTTTTTTGTCCGACCCGAAAACCTTTAAAAATTATAAAAAAATATTTCTAAACATATTTCTTAACTTTTTATAGTGAAAATGTGTTTAGGTTATTAAGACCTAACATCGTGCCAAATTTCAGGTTTCTACGATTAAAAAAAGGTCGTTTTATATACACACTCCCAAAACAAAAGTGACCTTATAAGTAGAGCCCGACCGAACCCGAAATTTTGGCCGAGACAGAGACCGAGACCGAGCGTTCGGCCTTTTTTTAATGTTCGGCCGAGACCGAGATCGAACCTTTCGAATACATATGCAAAAAAAAGAAGAAGAATTTTAATTTAAAAAAATTTATACATTTTTAGGAAAAAATACATTTTATTATAAAAACCAATTCTTTTGAGGTATAAATACCTACATTAAGCATCTGATTTATGAAAAATCAATAAAAAGTATTATTAAAAAATTTAAATTTTGTTTTTAACTAAACAATTTGTTCCTCAAATGTTCGGCTAAATACTCGGCCTTTTTTAGCCGAGACCAAACCGAGACCGAACCCGAACCTTTTGGCCGAACTGTTCGGTAACCGAGACCGAGACCGAGCGTTCGGTCGGGCTCTACTTTTAAGTGTTCCCGTTTTTTCCCTTTTAGGGGAACGGAACCCTAAAAAGGCGTAGAGTGCAGAAAATATTAAATGAACACAATACTAAAGAATTTGGCTTTGTTCCTGAAAACATAAAATCTGGGACTGGTGATTAAGAACAATAAAAAATGTAATAGCACATTTTTAAATTTTTTCAAAATATGAATATAAGTGATCCGCTTTAGTTGAAATTGTAGAAACAAAAATACCACTATGACTAATACATAGTTTAACTCCTTAACTTCAGACATACTCAAATTTTTCCAAAATATGCTGCTTTCTACTCGCTAGAGACATTTTGTCAAATGAACTTCAAAATCAAAGCAATTCGGAAGACTATTAAAATTTTTCCCATATTTTGTATGAATACTGCACCATGAATGAAAATTTGTGGGGGTCAACTTGATCACAACGGTCTAAAAAACTTTTTGCAAACTATAACCATTAGAATTCATAAAAACTTCAAAAGAGAAAAATTATATAGATTAAAACTTGAAAGGAATTTTCGTTTAAAATATATTTTTATTATTCCGCATTTTTTTCGCAACATCGGCATATTTTTGAATATAGACTAACACACATATTACAATAAGTCGATGAATAATTTTAAAGTGGCCATAGAAATAATTTTTTCCAGCAAGTTTTAATGAATTCACAGAGCATTTTTCGGAACCAATTTATCAGTCTCACTTTCCTTTGCGAAACATCAAAGTTGGCGATTCACGTTGCCCAGCAAGAGAATGCACACGAAATTCCTAAAAGTTTAAGTCATTCAATGACAATGATTTGAATAAAGATGAACAAGCGGAAGCAGAAGCTCGGTGCCGCGTGTAATTTGCATGATTTCCATTTTCACTTTTCCCAAAAGTGCCACAAAACTGCACACAATTTTCATGAATATGCATAAAAGTGCCGTCGCACCGAAGCATCCATCCGTCTGCTCGTCCGCCTGCCAGCGCCGCTGCTGGTTGGCCCCAGTCGCGACTGCTGATGCTGCCAACAATAGCGAAACCACAAAGAGTGGCAGTGCAGGCGTCGTACCGCGCCAGTGGCCAGAGCTCGACCCGGCCCGCAGCATGCTTTTAGGCGGCGCGTCAGGCCGAGGCAGACAAAACCGCACCAACATTCACGCTTCACGGCGTCAGAACGACGACAGCCACAGCCACAACAACAACAACTATCCTTGCATCCATCACGGCGCTCGGTGTCGCAATGCAAACATCTGTAGGCGAACTTAAATTGGCGAGTTTCATTGCCGTAATTTACGAGTTCCTTCTAACGAATTTCAAAGAACTTTGTATTTTTTGTTTTAAACTAGTTATAGTGATATATAAGCCACACTTTTGCCACTTACACTATTTCAAATATTTTTTCTTAAGTATTCGGCACTGCCGTTATCGCTTTGAAGCGGAGCTCAAGCCCAACTTATCACGACCGGGCAGTTATAAAAAGGTTTTGTTCCATATAAGTTCTAATAACGAAATTTGACACTAAGTTTATTTCATATCAATTGTTTGGGAACTGCATGCAAACAAATGAAAAAGCTTATAGCAATGGATATATTTTTTTGTTTTAAATATGCCGATCGTCACAAACTAAATTGGACGGTGTTTATATTGTTAGAAGAAGAAGAAGATATTTAGTTGTAACTTCGTTCCTTAAAAATTGTGCATACATAAGTAGAATAGGTGATGCAAGGTAGAATGCCTGCGCCGCTGTTTTGCTACATCTTCTGTCTATATTTGCACCGCAATACTTTCTCAAACGCTTTGAAATATAAACTCAAAATTTTATGGATATTGTATTGCTTTAATGTTCCAGAAGCATATCACATTTTGAGAGGAATATATAGTTTATGTTATGTCTATTTATGTATGTAAATATACACGCATATAAAACTTGAGTTACATATTTTGACTGTTTTCGATAGACTTTAAGAAATAACATAAGTACCTTTAAATGTATCATTGAGTTTTCCTCATTTAGGTATCTGAAGTTTTCATTGCCTAAATCGTTACTAAAATTTTCACATTTTGGTTAGTACGCAAACATATTCTCTTAAGAACCAAAATTTTGGACTAGATTTACAGCAATTTAGTTAATATTTTATTTTACGCATCAGTGCGAATGAAAAATAAATTAGTTTTAAGGCATGAAATGACGATTTTGAAGCAACTTTTCCAACTAATTTTAACTAAGCTTCACCCTGGAGTTATTTGAGTTATAAAAAGGTTACATTACATACATACATGTATATTTGTAATGTTGGAAACATATATTTTTCTTGTAGTATGGAGTTAAAAGATTTGTTAAGCTTTTTACAATTAATCCATTAAATAATTCCACAAGCTTGTGGAAGGGCTAAAGTACTAAAGTCGATAAAGTAACGATTAAGAACTCGCTTTAAAAACAGTTTCAGCTTTTCAATAATATTAAAATAGAAACCGATAACCTTTCGACAAAAGGCCGTAGTGACATTGCTCAAGAGCTCCGTTTTTTGTATTCGTGTCACTTTCAAGCTGCTATATATGTATGTATGTACTTTATAGTCCTCGTTCATATTAAAATAAATAATCATATTTAACTACTGATGAAAAACTAAATCTCATTGCACAGTGCAAAGGCTTAATTGTTAAAAAGTGATTACATAGCTTAAAGACTTGTAATTTAATGCTCTTGCATTTTTGAAAAATTCCCACAGTTTTGACTTTTCCCACTAGATGCCGCCATTCAACTTCATGTAAGCCCTTGTAAGCTGCCTAATGAATATCACTGTAGTGTAGGAGAATTGTACAGACCACAGACCTAAGCATACGTTGACTAATTGAACGTTTAATTTTGAACAACTTTAGCCATGTCATCTCCAACAATTTCAGCTATGATTTTTGTAAAAAAAAACACTCATCACTTGTGGGGAAATTTTTGTTGCGCTTCGAACAAGGGCTTCAAAGCAGAGGCGCTGTAAGATGCAAACATTTTCGTTTCAAAATAGTACGAGTGGCAATTTCAATTAAATCCAGCAATTTGCTTGTATCACCTGTGGCGCATGCAACGTGGACGGAGAGGTGAAGCAACTCATCTCATCTGATCGATTATAATGTGAACAAGCACAGTAGCAACAGCAGTGGCTCACTCATGCCCCAACTCCCAAGACTACCAACTCCAATTCCGCTCCCTTACGTTACAGCAACAGCAGAGGCCGCAGCTGAACGAACTTCACCTTTGACAAATGCTTGATGTGCCTTGCAATGGATTTCCTTTATCCTTTGAACGAGCTCATGTCTGGCCTTCAATCTGAGGGTTTGGCGTTATTGTGGAAATTTCCCTTTTAAAAGGATGAATTATTGAATGACATTAAGCTTAATTTGCATTCGTTACTTGTTGTAATATGAAAGTAATTGTATGAGCATGCTAAGACCTGTGTAGACTGAGCTCTATGTATTTGGCAGACATTGGTATTAGAAGATAGTACAAGAGGAATATAATATATTATGTAGTATTTGCATGTTTGCAAGCGAAATCGCATTTAGAAATACAGTCGAGTCGGGATATAGTGAACTAATTATTGCAAGGCCTGTTCACAGTATCAAGGCTGTTCACTATATCAAGGTTGACATTTTTTGTTCAAAAACTCATTTTATTTGTTCAAAATTGACATTTGTGTATATAAGTGCAAGAGATCATTAGAATATGCACTCGACAAAAAACAAAACAAGCAATAACGTCAAGAAACAGCTGATTTTGCAGCAATCAACAGCAAAAGTACAATTTAGGGGATACCCGTCTTCGTTTCTGATTCCTTTTTGTATTTTTTCGTTCGTTTCTGCTTGAAAATGCTTCCAAAATTTGGTTCACTATTTAGAGGTTTTCGATTTTTCACTATTTAGAGTACTACATGTAAAAATTTAGATGTTCACTATATCGAAGTGTTCACTATACCGGGTGTTCACTATATCCCGACTCTACTGTACATACATTAAAGGCTAGGAAGAGCCTGCAAGATTTCATTTTATATACTTAACATCATTTTGGTTTCATATAACTTATCCATTATACTTGAATCGTACTCATACATATAAGTAAAGTGTACAGAATACAGAACGAATCTTGCCCGCTAAAGCAAAACGTATGAAGTCTTCCGATAAAGACTGGTCCATTGGTATCAAATCTTAAAGTTACTGTTAGCACAAGTTAGTATACCCTATACCAGGGGTCGCCAACCCAAATGACATCGCGTGCCACATGTGTATATGGAAAATGTTCGGAAATGGCCGAAAGATTGTCCGGAAAAATGTCTAAGGCCCTGCCCTATACCAATGGTTATAGGATAAATGCGAAAATTGTTACCACTTAGAGGAGCTGCCTTAGGTTTAATTAATGAATTATAAAAAATATAAGCACTTACAAAAACTGTAAAAGTGTTTTTTCATATTTTGATGCAAAAACGAACGAAAAAATTATAACAAATATCGGCATATTAATTTTTTGGGGATACTCTTAAGCAGCTCATATTTTCTCTAAGTAAACTCTTATAAAACTAGGGATCTTCTTTAAATATTACCATTGCCGGTTCCACTTACTGCGGGTACTCTGTCGGAAACACAAACATCTACTCCCACGCTGCCAGAACGCATTACCATTTGAGCGCTGGCGTCCCCTCCCACCCGGAACAGGCGCTGCGTTGACAAATACAAGTCATCAACGCTTATTAAGAATTATTAATATTGGATATTGTTGTTGTTGACGTCGTTAGTTAAATCCACAGCGCATTGTCTCATCTACATACATAAAAGTTCGTGCATGCATGCGCACACAACTACATACTCATATACACCAGCCCTCATTTCGTTCTACCCCATTCACAGCTTATCCGTTCATATCCTGCCTAACTTCATATCCTGTTCAGAAGCTTGCACCATTACAATTCCACGGTGTGTGAGTGTGTAAATAATTAAATACTTAATTATCTCATACACCAGCACACATGCACTTACAACGCACACATGCACTTACAACGCACACACGCACATACAGCAATGACAAAGCAACGAAAGCCACGAGCACAGGCCAAGGAATGCGCTGTGACTGAGGTTAGTTATTAGCCTATTATCCTTTATGAACTTCATCTGTCGCTCGCTGAGGTGCGCAGCTCGGTCCTGCGGCATATACTGGAGCTACTATTTAATTAGTTTTAATAATTCATTCTTCAAAACACACTTTAAATTTACACTGCTGTAATCTTGATAAAAGAATCATTATCATTGTATTTCCCCATATAAATATGTACATATATGTACAAGTTTCGATAGGGTGTGAGGTTTCATAAAGTGTAGCTTAACTGATTGAAGTATCAAAACCTATTAACATTTCTAAGATACTTTTTTTATCTTCAGCACAAAGTACGATCGATCACTGCGATCTCTTTCGAAGCATAAAATCTTAATTGTCCGACACATTAGATGAAAATTTATAAAACCATATCATATATGTACATAAAGACTGCAAAAGTAATAAATTATATATCAGACAACTCAAGCAGATTCTACATGAATACCGAAGAAACAGCGATACACAATTCAGGGAATGTCTAACAATAGCGCTCGCTCGAAGCTTACACCTGGGCTGCTACAAAATTCATGAGTCTGATATGCAATATTTCGAATTAAGCAGCATACTGACGGTGACTACAAATTTAAAATCAAAATACAAAACAGTACAAAATTCTCTGCAATACTCTAAACAAGCTAATTTTTTTCATTTGTTCAAGACTGCTTCTTCAATTATTGAGAAAAAAGCTAAAATGGCTGCTTGACCGTCTGAGCAAGTGCAGATTTTCCTTCCTCTTCGGATCGTGTCATATCGACAATTGCAAACACACACAAAAATACCTGAAAGACAGAAGAAAAGCTGTCTCTGCGAGAGATAGCTCCAGCAAGGGCTTCTCGGAATGCACTTCAGCTACAGCGAGCGAATATTTTGTATTATGTATACTACTCTGTATTGTATACTATGCCATAAATGCGATAGAGCTAGAGCAATGAGTTACAGATACTTAAAAGAGGCACAATAGATTTTTCGGTCTCACTCCGATACTCTCCCAATTAATTATTATAATATTTGATGCTCGCTGAAAATATGAACAGAAAAAGTATGACAATGTGGATTTATAACACTTTTGGAGGAATGGGAGCTTGCGAGTCGGAACTTAAACCCTTCAAACTGTTTTGCATTAAAATTTTTCGAATTTTTCCAAAGCCAAATTATCCAAACAATAGCAAAGTTGTTTATAGGCTCATTTGGCGCGAACGAATACAACGACAGGGACTCCAGTCTTCGTTTAAAGACCCATCGAAGAGGCGTCGCTTGAAACAATTTGCAGATCAAAGGGTATATTAGGCATGCAAGACATAGACTCGGCTTTAAGAAATTTTTATCGAATCAGTCAGCTTCTCCAAGCCAAAGTGAAAGTTTCTGACCTTTTCCCACCTGTCAATCATTTGCAATTGTTTAAGAAACAGTTTGCTCTAGTACGCCGAAATTTTCCTGTTCAAATTGATCAAAACAAATTTTTGCTTTTTCATTTTATTTATTTCGAAAAGAAAAACACGTTTTAATTTTTTACAAGCAGACCTTTTTCATTCGCTACCGTTAGCTGTACTTCCAAATTGTGCTTATGGCGACTCCAAGAAATTCTTCTGGTAAGTCAATAGCACACTTTTAACATTAGAAGGGTAATCAATACAAATTCTGTTAAATGTTTTTGAAGCACAGTGTAATAATTTCAAGGAATAGCAATGTTTCACTTTCACACCATAGTGTAATAATATTATTACACTATGTTTCATACTAGACAGCAAATGTCGAAAATGACAATGTAATTTTTTGACAAATAAACCAAACATATACAGAACTTCCCCGATTAATGCGTTTCAAAGTGCACAAAAATTAACATAATGAAACGGAAAAGGCAAAAGAAAACCACACTTATTGCACAATTTGTGATGTAATTAATTGGGACATGTTTATCCGGAAATAAGTACTACATTCCATTAGATTTGGATAGAAATATATCCGTACATTATGACCAGTGCCTCGAATTTTGATGACCTGAAAAACTGCCAAAAATTGCAAAATTCTCAAAAAGTCCCATAATTATTATTAAATAATATATTTATACATATTTTGAAATGGGAAAACATTAGTTTACATACATATATAAACATACATTACTAATGAAGAACTTCAGTAAAAACAACATTTTTGGTATCTAATAAATTAAAACCCCATTTAAAATAAACTTAAATAAATTTAAGTCAAATTGTGTAAAAAATTTTGCATTGCAAATATCTTTAAGTGTTGTCTTAAGCCTTTAAGGGCCAGTTTCACAGTGGATGTTTAAATCTAATTTGCGAATTGAGTTTAAATCTAGTTTAACTTTTCTTGAGTTTCACAGTGCATTTATTTAAATACGGAATAATGAATGGCAACTTCGAATATTTGACAATTGAAGGTTGACACAACTTGCCAAAAACATATGTTCAATTGTTCAATTATGGAGGCAGCGCGAGCTAAAAATTTTTCGTCGGCCGAAAGAAGTGAATTATTGGATATTGTGCAAAGAATCCACAGTTTATATTATTTATAATACTACGGGATCATTTATATGTGCTATACCATGCAGTTTTATGTTTAATTTGATCTCTTATAAATTGCAATATTGTCGACGCAGCTTGCTTGCACATCCGAAATCAGCTGTTTATTTGTTTTCGATTGCAACTCTGTGCCGTACTTAAATATCCACAGTCGGCTATTTAAATCGTATTTAACTTCCAACTGTGAAACTGAAATTCCCTATTTAAACTGCAATCAGAGTTTAAATATCCACTGTGAAACTGGCCCTAAGTTACACTAATATACAGACAAATTAACATTTTGTTAAAATCGCTGACTCGAAAGATTCAAAAAAGATAGAGCTCAAATTAGGCAATATTCAATTCCTGTTGACATTTGTTTTCAGCTCAGTTGAGGCAATTTCTCAATTTCAAAAAAATTTGGCTAATTTTCAAGTAAGTTTTTTGTCATCCCAAATAAAGTCGATCCAGCTCAATTGGCTAACAAAAAATAGTGTCGAATATATTTGCACTATGAAGTGTCGTTTACTCGCTTTGCATTCTTGTTGCAGTGAAAATGCGGCAAAATGTAGTAAATATTAAAATTTGCGGAATGTTAACAAATGCACACAATTGGCAATACAATTGCTCGTAGTTCGTATAAAGGATATAACTATTATGACGAAAGTCACAAAAGTCACCATTCCAAATCTTGTATAAATTAATACTTTTATCTATGAGCAAATATTTTCTGAAGTGGGAAATTGCTAAAGCGAAATGGAGCTTTAACTGTCTGAAATTGTGTATTAACATTTGTGTAAATAGTGAACAGAAAATTTAAACAACAAATAGGTATTTGAAAATTTCGATTTTTAACTACTATGCAAATAAAATTCTCATGCCTTTTCCTCATTCTAAATCATGATAAAAGAAGGCAAATGCATGCAATGGAATATGGTTCCTTAAAACTGCATCAAACTGTACAACGAAGATTTTGTTTCCATAAAAATGCGATGTATGAGAGTATCTAAATTTTAAACTTTTTATGAAAAAATTTTAGCTTTTGATTGACAACATGTGCATATGACTTATGTATTAATTTTTTTCTGATGTCAATTCAATCCGAGCTCGCACAGAAATCTAAAAGTTCCTTAGGCACAACTCGGAAATGCACTAGAAGTCACAACGCATTCCATTCTCAGTTCTTCAAGATTTTGCTAAGTTTCTATAACATTTCAAGAAGTTAAACCGTTCACTTACCGTTAAATATTTTGGCACTTTTCGCAACACTTTATTAATATTTACTTTCAAGAAATGTGAGCACTGCACTATCACACAGCACTAGAAAGCAGCTGCCTCTTTCAAGGATCAGATCCAATTCAGCGTTATGATGGATAGCTGACCTTTGCCTTTAATTAATTCAAATTTAACGAGAAATCACTCAACGTTGGCAGCACATCAACTCGCTTAGCATACGTAATTCAATTTAAGCGCACATCGCGGCACTTCTCAATTTGCACATGAAAGGGAAGTGAACTTAATTTGGGCTAACTGCAGCCGGGCTCCCCTTTTTCGGAACACTTGAACTTGAAAATCAGCAACAGCAAGCGGAAGTGCAAAAGTTCCAAATTAATCGAAGCGGAAATTGACGCGTCCCTGCTGTACGCGAGGATGTGTGGGTGTGTGTGGGTGTGTGGATGTGTAGCGCAGAGAAGCACACGAACAGGCGCGAAATTAACGAGTGAGCACTTGTGAAGTGGCAGGATGCCGTCGCAGCAAGCAAAACCGAAAGCAACTCAAGAGGATTTTTCCGCAAAGACGAAACGCCAGGCCGCACGTTCGAACCGCAACTGAATGGCGAGGAATTCCCAGTGGCAGGAACTGCCGCCAGGATATGCTCGCTGGCGCAGACAGAACGTCTGCTGGCGGCACGGCGACTTCTGTGTGTGTGTGTGTGTGTGTGCACGAATGGCGCAAAAACACCCACAACAGCAACAGCAACACCAACAGCAATAACAACCACACGCGGCTGCCACATTTCATTCATAGAAATCTTGCACTTGTTGTACTCCAGAGCGGCTGCAGCTGAGCAATCGAACTTGCCAACTTCCAACAGCGTTGCATACGCACCGGCGCAGTTCGGCCGCCAAGAGCAACGGCAGCGAGTTTTCCTACTCTTCAGTGCCGAAATTGTAGTAGATTTACGCGCTTTTCATGGTGCGCGTCTTTGCCACTGGCGAAGCGTTGAGGCCGCGCGGCAGTTGTTGCTGCCTTCACGTCGTCACGGCGTCACGGCAGCCTGAAGTTATGCTGTAGCTCAAGCTCTTTGGTTACAACATGTTGCTGTTGCTGTTGTTGTTGTTAATTTCTCAAGTGATTCGTCTCAAAGACAAATGACTGATGCTTCCTTACTTGTTTATCGTTATTTTTTCATTGATTTTTCCGTTAAAAATTAAAAAAAGTTTTATATTATTAATGCTCAAAGTTGTAAAGCAATGGCATTTACGATGCTCACACTTTGTCACGCTCAGCAACATAAGCCCTTCCTTCCGTTGTCGCCATATAACTATTTTTTTTTTTCGTTCAGAAAAATACCGATCAATTAATGATTTTTATTTTAATCAATAAAAGCATGTTCAATGATTGATTTCGATTTCTTTTTTTTTTTTTAGAAAAAATAATTGATAATCACTTATTTTATCAAAAAATTATCAAAACAAATATTCTATGTATATTAGTTTATTAGTGTGATCGTTTAGATTCCAACATTGAAACACCATCAATCATTTAGGATCCTTTAAATATTATGCCATTTTCGGTACTGCTAAAATCATGGTTACCAAATAACTAGTGTTAATGGTTGTAGGTTATAGTAAATTAATTTTCCCCAAAAATGTTGGAACATGCAATTTAAATTTTTTGTCCGCTGAGGAAAAAATATCAGATAAATGAATTTTTAGCAGTAACATGCCGAAAATTTAATTTTTCTGCTGGTATACCAAGAGATATGAGCTTTTCTATCCTAGCCTTTCAAATCCTATAAATTCTAAATTGAGCATAAATTTAACTTCTTCGAAAAATAACTAGCTGAAAATTGGCGAATTTTAGTAGAGAAATCTGGACTATGTATAGAAATATGTACTGATTTTTTCAATTTAAAAAAAATTGTTCTTATATCGTACCCAATATGGTAGGTGCCATGCCCGCCTATCGTAAAATAATCGCTCTATAACTATTACTTTCCTACCATCGAACTACACATACTTCAAAAATCTTAGCTCAATCAGCTGTGAAGTTTCGGATTCTATCAAACATAGACAAAGCAAAAAACATATAATATATTAAGGATTAAAAAAAATATACCCATATCTCCTGAAAAATTAACCGCTTATTCTTCTGGTATATTTTACCAAATATTACTTTTTTCACATAAACCAACACTTTGGGGATGCCTCTTATACATGCAAAGCATTTGCTGGTTTGGAAAGGATAATAGATCCATGCATGCATTTCAAATCTGGTTTGCGGCGAAACAAAAATAGCTTCATTGAATTCGACTTCAGATATGTGCTTCCCGACCAAAAATTTTCTAGCATTCGAAATATTATTGTCTCTAATTTTGTTCCGTCATTGTATGGAGTCGAATCAGTGTGCGATGAATTATCTAACTTGCTGTCATCTTCATCACATCCTGCTTGTATGCTGCGACAATCGTTAACCGATAATCGTAAACTGATCATTTAACCATTTTTTACGACTTCTCATCTGTTGCTAATACTCGCCCAACTGCCGCCAAGCATCACGGTTCCAGTTTCAGTTCCACCTTCCATTCGATTTTATTAACCTGTCATTGCAAATCAATTCAGATATTTTTGCTTGATGGATTGTCATCTTTTGCTTGCTTCTTCGTGCTTTTTTGGGTCTGCTTGGAAGGCTTTCGACTGCTTCCCTTCTCCGCTTCCTACCTAATGTGTTCTTTACAAAGGAACTCAATTTGAGTTACTAACTGGTCCAATAAGTTAATCAATTGAACCACTCGCCATGTTACTCGTACTGCTGGCCGTGGCATCCCGCGTGGTTCCTTCTCCGTAAAAGGAATAAAGCTTTCGTTATGAACTTCTCTGATTTGTTCTTGTTCTGCATATGCTCGTAAATATTATTTTTGTAAAAAAAAAGGTTATGTGCATTTATTTTGCTTTTTCAAGGCTTGACCAAATTGAATTTTCTTTCAGGTCGATTTCAGTTCTTGGTTCTTCAATTATCAGTTATGGTTTTCAATTTTGGATTTATTGCTTGCATTTATAAATTCTGACCCAAAATTAAATCCACTCGCCGGATATTTAGAAATTTCGTTTGCGCTTACTTCCAAATGAGTTTCGTTTCCTATTTTAATTTTCTTTTTCCCAGCAATTCAAACTCATTTGAATTTTCAATTGGTATCATGATTCCAAAAAAGTTTACATATTGTCAGCAGTTTGTAATGGGTTTGAAGTTGAATCTCAACTATTGAACAAACCAATTTGTTCTTCGATTTCTGGTTTTTTGAGTGTGTCAATAATTTCTTCCTGAGTTCATGAAACACACTTAGGAAAAAGTTAGCTTATGAACTTAGCTTCCAAAAGAGAGATGTGCGATGCCGGTAATTTTTTCTCTGGAAAAAGTTCTATATAGTATCAAATGGGATGACCGAGTTTATTCAATACGTATGCTCACTATTCGAGCGTGAACGAGACTGACTAAAATATTGGACAGTACCAGTAAAATACAAAATATGTGCAGAACTACAGAACTGCAAAACGACATAGTACATGGTATTGCCAGAGTTACAAGTTGTTATTCAAAATATCAAATTAACGATGACAATAGGTAAAAGCAAAACATTCTTCTACTATAGAAAAATCTGCCTCCATAAAAGATCTTGTTTTGCGGTGATCTAAGTCTCGCAATTGTTTTAAATACTCTCAAGTCAATCTATTTAAAAAATACACAGACTTTAGGGTAAAATTTTTGAGGTATACAATTTCATTATAAGCAAAACTTGTGCCAGATTATTCACTGGCTCTCGAAAACTTCACTTGGTTAAAACAAGTTTTTCTTCGAAGGCTTCACTTGAAATATAAGTTAGTTAACAGCAGCCTTATTCTTATTCTGGTATGGGTCTGCTATTTTGCGTATACTAATTAAAATTGCGCATTGCTCCAAAGCAAACATTTCAAGCATAAACATCTTGACTTCAATTGCATCCTCTTGACATAGCGTTTCAATAAACATTTTCGCTTGGTACACAAAATGAGTAAAAGGACTTCTATGAAATTAATCAGAGTGAAAGTATTCCTTGGGCAGCAAACAAGCAAGTCAATTACTCAAACACTCCAAGCACAGATTTCACCACACCAAGCAAAAGGGAAGTCCAAGTCCATCGAACTTATTAAAATCAATCAGTTATGCTGTGGGCTAAACCCCGACAATAATGGAACCACTTACGCCATTAAAGTGAAATGAGCGTTCATACCACCCCCTGAGGTTTACGAGCAGCTGCATCCCTTGGTGCTTCGTTCAGCAGTCCTTCGGTTGTTCGTCCTTCGGCACTTTGGTGCTTTGCCTTTTGCCGACATCAAGTGGTGCCGTGATGCGGTGACAATGCCGCAAAGTGTCCTTGCTCACTTCCTGGCGTATGCTGGACTGAATGGGGCTGGGGTGAGTGAGTGGAGTGGAATGCTTTGGCAACTTTTTTCTTTGCGTTTCTTTTCTTTAAGTTGGCATTTGCAATTCTTATAAATACCCATGAGTTACGCATCGTTGCGCAATTATGCCATTTTGGGCACAGGCATCGCAGAAGGTGGGTAATGAATAAAGTTTTGCCCTAAGCAGGCGCAGACGTCGGCCCAGCTTAAGGTAAGTCAACGCTTTCCCGCTGTCGGCTCGGGCCAAAGGAAAGGTGCACTCACCCTAATAATTTGAATTTCTTGCCTTCGCATTTTTTTGTTGCAGTTGACGCAATTGGGGGGGCCCTTTCATGTGTGGCACTTCGGGTTGGGGTGCACAAAAGTACGTGGCAAGGTGGGGTGGTTGGGTTTCGAACATTGACAAATCAAATTGAAATTGCTTGGCCAATGTATTTTACTGGATTTTTATGGGAAACTACAATGCTAGCATCGAATTTTATTTATGCTCACATAAGATTGTCAACAGCTTGCCGAAGAATGCTGGAGGGAGATTCGGGGAGGAACATACCGCTCAGCAATATATCACAAATAAGTGATGTCGCAGCAACGCAAAGCGAAGCAAAGAAAGGATTGCTGACTTTTTTGTTTGCAAATTTTAATTAAATTGAACATTTCAAAGTTTTCTTCCAGAAACAAAATTTTTGTTAAACCATTTAACTTAATTATTCCGAAAAGTCACCAATTTTGAGCACTACGCATACCATATATGAGCCGATCTTGCTGGAAGGATATCGGTCTATAAGTGTGCATTAAAACGTGTAACGAATTCTATAAAAAGCACCAATTGATTCTTATCGAAATTTACAACTCAAATATTGATACGAAATTGTACTCAAAATTGGTAAAATATGCTCCAAAGCTTCGAAAATGTTGCTATCACTGATGGTAAATTACAATATTACTTGTTTTTTACTTTTTACGTCAGCTGATCAGACCTTAGGCCTTTAACGACCTCTTGCAAATGTAGTTCAAAACGTATACGCTGAACATTTTAACCCTTGAAATTTTCGTTTTAGTAGTCGATTTGGCATTTCTTGAAAATCGCACAAGTACTACTAAAAAATTTCTATCAAAATTCTGTTGTAGCTATCCAAGCCCAAAAATTTTCTTCAGAAGTACATTTACTTTGTGTTTTTCCAACTAATTATATACATGGAATTTAATCACGAATTCCTATTTTTCCTGTATACGTAAAATAGGGTTTTGAATTATGCACATCTGTCAGATGAAACATGTAGAACATATGAGAAATTACATTGGACACCAAAATATGAGAGCAACTTTGATTATATGTTTACTTGCTTCGAATTTGATTCCTTTTCAACAGAATTGTTAACTTTAAAAATTTTGATTTTATTTTGAAGCTGAGAAACGAATGGCACTTCCGAACTTTTATCGCGCCAAACAACTGGACCCAAGGCATTGCAACAAAATGTTCAAATCGTTTTTTCATTGCCACATTAAAATAAAAAGTGTACCCGTACTTTTTAATGATGTCCTAAATTCTGCAAAATTTCCTACTCTCCGCCGCATACTGCACTCGACCGAACCAAATTCAGTTGAAATACTACACACATGAATTCCGGTGGCAGACCGAAGGGCGAAGGGAGCTGCCCCTTTGCCGATGAACCGCTCGCCGCTGCGGGCGCTGTGTTCTGTGTCGGTCGTCAACACTTCGCAAGTGTCACTCACAGTTTACGAGCGTACTTTGGCAACTTTTAAGGCCAGCCACCTCGGCCGCAGCAAGCGAAAGGAGGAGGGTCCTTTGCACAACGCCATCGGCCAAGCGACTGCTCTGTCCACGTAAAGTGCGCACTGATTTCGCCAAATGTGTGCAATTCTGGAAAAGAGGGTGGAAGCGGCAGCTCGAATTGCCCCACTGAATGATGGAAAACTAGAAACCTCGCAGAAATTATTGGCGAATATGTTGCCAAGTCCTTTGAACGGCATTTTGCCATTCGATAAAGGAAAGTGAGCGTCTGATATTTCTGCTGCCTGGGCACAAATTGATTTGTTGTCGATGCTATTTGTCGATTTTTTTGGCAGCGTTTCATTCGCATGTGTGGAAAATTGCCCTCGTGTGACGTCAGCGTGACCGGTTTTCCAGCTTTCTATTACTGCTCATAACTTGCGACAAGTCAAGTAAAATTGTAGCCATTACTAAGAATTTTGAAACTGTTTTTAAGCGACAAAGAAAGGGTTTTCCGTTCTCTTAAAATACTTTGTTTTTGCATATAGAAGGTGTTGAATATGAATTCTAAAATTGGTTTTTATTAGCATCCTGAGTATGGAATATTTGAAAAGTTTTCCTTTCATCTATTGAAATATTCTTCAATCATAGTTTAGTATAAACTGTTTTACTTAACAGAAACATAGACTGGATGTATCAAATATGGTACTGAAGATGAACTATTTTATTTTAAGGAATTATTTATTTGTTATTTTGTTTGTTTTGCTACAAACTATTTTCAACAATTGATAAATGGCATATGATTGATTTAAAATTTGTGCTGTTCTCTAATTAAAATCAAAAGATATGGTCCCCAAACCCATTTATGAATAAATAAATCACAGTGTTAGCATTCAAAATTGTGATAAAATTCGAGCCAACTCAAATTAATTTAAGGAAAGATAAAATCCCGGGAAATTCGTACAGCATTTAAAAAAATATTCTTTAACTCAGATTGAGCTGAACCTAAAGACGTGTAAAGGTATCATTCTGTAAAGTTTCAGCTGAATACCGCCGGTTGTTTGGTAGGAGCTGTGCTTACCGAAAGATATATTTTTCAATATATAATCGTGAATAGTGGGCGTGACGTTATTCCGATAGGAACAAGTCTCTGCATAAATCGCTGATTGGAGTAACTAAACAATCTTGCCAAAATCATGGATTGAATGGCTCGTGAGACATGGTCATGTCGGCAAAAGTGCCAGGCAACGCAAAAAGGAGTCAGATTTCATTAATGGTAATTTCTAGATACTTATCAGCATCTGCCATGGACCATCGAAATCGACGAGAATGAATTAATTTTTCATTGCGATCGATTGCAATTTCGTTCTAAAGCGTTACAAACATCCGCACAAAGCCACTTTACAATCACGTGGTGTAGTGCACTGCGAATTGTGCCAAAAGCAAACAGGGTAAATGCAGTGAGTGGCGTTCGGCCAGAAAACGCGAGCCATTCGCTGAACATCTCTGGCATCACTGGCGCACACGCACTGTGAGCTTGGAAGTAATTCTAAAACTTGTTTCATTGCGGCGTGCAAATAAAAAGTGATTTTCCTATTCTTGTTGAATTGCCAATCGTGTCTGCATGCGGCTCCTCTGCTCGGCCAGCTTTGGCAAATCATTAAGAACCAGACTTTTCACTTCTGCTTAGAGCGGCAACACTTCAGGTTGAATGACACTTTCGCGCTTTCTAGACGACGCACTGTGGTCGATCGCCGGAAAAGCCTTTCTTCATGTTGCCTTTTCTAAAAATAATATAATGCGGTTGCAAAATGGTTTTCCATGCTTCATTCTGACGAAAAATAATATTAAAAAAAACTTTTTAAAAATAAGCTTTAATGTACTAAAAAGCAGAAAATAAATTGTTTCGAAGTCACCAGTAACTTACTATCAATAAAAGCTTGGCCACAGCAGAGATCGAGAACTCATGCACTTTCGGTATCTGCGCCAGCGCCTTACTCACTGCGCTATCACCACTCTTGCTTCCTTATGTTCTAAACTCTTATAACAAGCCGTTTGCGTTGATGAGTCAGTGAGTCAGTGACGAGGACTTTTATTATATACATACATACATACATATATGGTTTGACCTGCCAGACAGTCCGAATGAAAATGTCAGCTAACTAACACACTCGTTAATCCCATTTCTTTAAGGCTGGTATATATTCAAGTCAAAGGTACAATCTGGTTAAAATTAAATGGCATTTTTATTCAATTGTTACAAAATTCCAGTTTCTATTGTCAAAAACGAATATAAACAATATAGAAAAACTACTGGAACTATTTTTAAATGTTCTCAAAAAACATGGCGCTGTTATCTCCAATGATTTAAAAGTAAGAATGTTTTGCAAAAACTCCGCGTCTTTTGATCACAGTGCAACACTTAAGCTTCATCAGCTTTGTGTGTGTGTGTGTGTGCGTGAGAATGTGTGACATGTTCGCATCCATGTTGGCAACTAAATGGATGGCAGCGCATTTGTCTCAGCGCGCTGCATGCGCCTTCTAATGATCGCTGACTGATCGTTCGCAACGCGCTCGATATTAAGCTTCCCTGGACCCTTGGAGCCAGCGGAGGCACTTACAGATGCTGAGCCAGCCCTCACGATCGATCAATGTTGTCAATGTCCGCTCCGCTGCCCATGCCGCTCGGCCGCTACGTCCGCCAAGTGCACCAGTTTAAAGCGCCTTAGCACATTCTTAACAGTGCTGTGTCAATCACGAGGTATGCAACATGTTGCGTTGGCTCCAAGAAAAGTGCCAACATCTCTGGACTCAGTGGGGAAATTGGCCGATCCGCCTTGCAGGTACATTTATGTTCCTCATGTCTGTAGTAGCCCTCTGGGGAGAGGATTGATTGTTCCGAATTAAGAAATTCGTGTTCGGCTTCATTCAAGCTGAAATCCTTACAGTTGACGACTAATTTAATAATCAATTTAAATAAGGTATTAAGGTAATAGCATCTTAATTACATGTTCGTAATTAATCCCTAATTACAGTTTAAATACATATGTATGCAATGTTCAAATATTCGAAGCTTAGAGCAATCTGAACTCTACATTCTGAAGCAAATATATTAGAAGAAAAATATGCCAAATGAATGACTTTTTCGATTTTGATCCTCGTTATATTTTTGGAAAAATAAACTATCTTTCTTTCCAGATGGCACGAGGATAATTTTTGTTTTGCAAACTTGTTGATTTTAGCAAAAGTATTTCATAATTCTGTAGTAAAAAAATTGCTAGTTTTTACGCTTCAGTGTTTGTAGAAGTGGAAAAAAAGTGGAAAAACGTACAAATGTTCAAAATGAGTGAAGCCGGTACATTTACATAGGTTGAAATGTTTGCATGCTCCCATTGTTTATATGCTCCGATCTACATCTTTTTCAACTGTACTTCAGATGCATATAGTAGATATATTCCAATTTTCTTCCAAAATTCCAAATGTACCTAAGACTAAATCAAATGAACTTAAAATTTTCCAAATTTAATTATAAATATTCCTAAAGTAGTACTTCAAACCATCCAAATGTACCTCAGAAAATTCTAAATAAATATCAGAATTTGTCAATTGTACTTTAGAAAATTTTAAAAGTTCTCCAGAATATTTCAAATGCCATTAAGGAATGTTTAAACTAACCTCTTTCTACATGTACTTTAGTTGAAATTTTATGAAGTAAATTTATGACTCTCCCAAGTAAATTTGTAAAAGTACATTTGGAATTTTTGGAACATAATTTCAAAAATCTCAAGTTAATTTGGAATTTACTGAAGTACATTTTGAAAATCTGAAGTTCGAATATTCTGAAGTACACTTGGAATTTTCCGAACTACAGTTGGAATATCTAAAGTACATCTGGAACATCAGAGTTGCATATTAAATTTTCTGAAGTAATGTATTGAATTTTCTTAAGTATAACTTGAAAAATTGTAGTGTGTCTACGTAAAAAGTATTTGAGTTTCGTCTGCGTCTTGGCTTGAAATATCCCTATAAGTGACGTTAGAGAATTAGGCTAGGGCCTTAAGGGCATAGAAAATAATAATCGCAACTTAGAGTAAGCTTTTCGAATTTCACATCTGCCCTGCCCAATCGGGCTAAGATGCAGTCCTTCCCAACTCACAATGCCCCATAAAAATTTACTTAAATTATAAGAGCACTCGCCTTCCAGCAACGCTTCGCATTTTATTGATTGGCAATCATTTTGGTTTTTCAGTAAATACCGCATATTTTTAATCTGTCCTCCCCGCGCAGTGGCCAGCACGCCGCTGCAGCGCCGCGCCTCTGTCGACTTAGCTGCCGCTGCCAACGAAACTGGTTGCGGCTTGATTCTGGTAGGCTGTCGCAGCCACATGCAGACGTTCCTGCAGCGGCAGCTTGGCCGTCGTTGTCGTGCTCACATCAGCCGCATTCCTACATTGGCAGAAGCACTTTGCGTGGCAGCCAGGCCAAGCCGCGGCAGCGAAATGACGTGGAGCGAAGTGCAGCGGAGTGTAGCGAGTTGCATGTGGAGCTTCTTATCTTTGGCATAAGTTGGGCTTTAATTGCAGCGCAAATGGACTTAAATGGGTTCTGTGGTCGCTGCCGGGAACAATGCTGCGAAGAAAGCGACAGGACTGGCATTTATGTATGTATGTGTGCATGTGTGCGCTGATACAAATTACACTTGAATTAATTGCAATAAAACGGCAATAATATTTGAATAATATAAAAATGTGGTGTAGGAAATGGAGAAAATACAGTTGAAGTAAACAGCAGATTTAGTCAAGAACGTAACTTTTTTCAGGAAGACAAAAATTGGATTTTTGTTAACTTTGCCAACAATAAATACGCTTTAGGGAGCAGCGCTGCCAATTAGTTTCGACTTTGAGACACATTCATATTGTTGCTATATTAGAACTGTCTTGTATCTGATAAAATTTAGAATCTAACTCTCTCAGAGTAAGTCTTAATTTTCGCTTTATAATGCGAAACAAAAATAACAATCAAATTTTATCCGTAGTTTGAATCTGACCTTACAAACTTTTACGTTTCACACCATCGTTGTAGAACAATTTATATGTAAAATTTTTAATTCGAATGCATTTCGTACAACAACTTTCAAGCCAGTTTTTCTGTGCGTACCCAAACCTGGCTTATATGCTAAGGAAATTCACTATAGGGAAACACCATTCGGGGGGAAAGAAATATTTCAATGGAAAAATTTTCCCCCAAATTCGCCGATAAGGATTATTATAATATTCGAAATTCAAACAGTTTCACTTCCGAAGGCATGGATTTTAGTCAGTTACACAAAAAGCTCTAGTGACGAAATTTGCTTTAATGTGGGCTGTAAATGAAATACACCAATATATATTTTTTGTCTTATATTTAAAGCATCTACAAAAATATTGATTGAATTTATATATGTACATATTTATTCTTTTACTTTTCCTTAACCCATGTAATTCCGTGGAAAAAAGGCTTGTTATTCTTCTTATTTTAACTGTCTATAACTTCTAAACAGATCATGTTCATATAATGATTTTCGACTGTTGATATCACTAGCTACTTCCAAAAACCAATAAAATATGTAGGTACATATCTACTTATATGCAGCGAGTCAAGTGCAATGGGCTAAGGCTAAAATAATTTGAGGAAAGTTTGGCAAATAAGAAGTACTTATGTAATATTGTTTCATATTTCCTTCTGGACATATTATTGCAAGATTCGGCCTTGCTTTACACAACTTGACGTGAACAGCAACAAAATACCGTAACTGTACAATTAATCATACAAGCCATTAACACCGGTCGACAACATCAAGCAGCGCGCGGCTTGTGAGCACCCCCGACTGCGTCCTCGGCACGGGTTGCAAGTTTCTTAAATGCAAGACGACGCCGCACCAAAACCAAACTCGGTGCCCAGCAGCCTTGTCTGCGGCTCTTCCTGTGAGTGCGTGTGTGTGTATGTGCGTTTTTATCTCACCGATGCACAACGGTTAAATTAATAAAATATCTGCTTACGATGCCAACGCAGAACTCAATAGCAATAATACGTGAGCAACCATTTTTGGCCTGGCGCTGCCGCGGCAACCCTCGCGGTTCGCTTTGAATTGGCGTGCGTATTTATTTGTAAAGTCTTCATGGTAGACACTATAGGGGAATCACGGATAACATATCCTTTAGTGAAATCTTGTAGAAATCTCAATAAATTTTTGAAGAAGGCCCTTAAATTTAGGTTCTAATTTTCAATTTGCTGTTGCTTTGTTGCTGCTATTTTGTATATAATTTTTCCATTCCAATGTTCCAATTTCCGGCGCCGCATTGGCTCAGTGCAAGAGTGCTCGGTCTCTGATGCGACGAAACTTCGCTGGTTCAATCCCAATAGACACATACCATATCAAGAAATACGGAGAATTTGCTTTTCAAATTCTGTTGAGAGCCATCTCTTGGGAAGTATTGGCAGTATTCTTGTAGAGAGTATTCTTGGCCATGATTAATTTCCCAACCTAGTTGCTAAAACAGAACGACTACACAAGTTAATGCAAGGAAGCTAAGGTAATCGGCTATCAAACAATTATGTTCTAGACATTAGGAATTTTTTTAAAATCTCTGTAAATTGTGTGATAACCATATAAATAAAAATGTGTGCGTCTCGGGACGCTCGACAGAAGTGATAACTTAAACTAATCCAAGTTAAACTATTTAATATTGAAATTTTTTAACTTGAGAAAAGCTTAGGTTATTACTTAAATTTCATGCATGTCAACATGATAATGTGAGGAAAGGTTATTCATCAATAAAATCTTTTATTGATTATAAAATATATTTAATTCTCAGTTACAATTCTTCAATATGTACATTAGAATTTTGTGTAAGTATATTATTAGTATCATTATTCAATCCTATAAAAGTAACAATTGGCTTATGGTAGCTATAATAAGCAACGAAATTTTTACATTGTATGGCAATGTTCCGAGAATTATCTTCTGCTTGTTTCATCATATTTTTTATAATCACTTTCAAAAACGGTGGTAGCAAAGAGTATGTTAATATAATAGAGTGCGCATCTCATATAAAATTTTGGCTGAGAAAATTTTGCACTTGGGTCATTTTAATAAAATTATATAAAAAAAAACTTTTTAAAAATAAGCTTTAATTTATTTAATGTACTAAAAAGTAGAAAATAAATGGTTTTTAAGTCACCTGTATCTTACTATCCATAAAAGCTTGGGGCGCTCATGTGTTCAATATTTGTCAAACAGTTACCACAATATTTTATTTAAATAATTTTTTGCAAATAGATTCTAGTAATGAAAGATATTTTGAATATGGATATTGAGCGCACAAGCTTTTATTGATAGTAAGATACAGGTGACTTAAAAACCATTTATTTTCTACTTTTTAGTACATTAAATAAATTAAAGCTTATTTTTAAAAAGTTTTTTTTTATATAATTTTATTTTCTACTTTTTAGTCTTCCATAAATTCAATTTTAGAGCTCTGAAATTTTTCACAAAAAGAATTTAAAACTTGCAGAGCAGTACACAATATTTAGGGTATTCACAGTGTCTCCTATCGTCATATCCTCAATTTAACAAATAATACGGCTGTGATCGACCCTAATATTCGTGGCATATTTGTGACGCGGTGAGTTGTTGCTATTTTGCCAGCAGGGCGCGGCAAGTAAGTTCCTATCGTTTTTCATTGATGTGTGGTGTACCTATAATTATAAACTGAAGCCCAAGTGTGTAGTTGCTTGAAAAGTGCCACGCCCCTTGTCCTACGCCCATAAATTTTTCCAGTGGAACGACACATCCAAGAGGCGACTGCATACGAAATTTCAATGCTGCACGACCTTTAGTTCCAAAGCTATTCTATATAAACGATTTTGTTTGTATGGGCGGTGCCACGCCCCCTTATCCAGTGCCCGCCTTATTTTCTCAGTAGAAGGATATGGATATGTAGTAAGTTCCTACCGAGTTTCATTGATGTGTGATTTGTAGTTCTAAAGTTATACACACGCCCCTTATCCTACGCCCATAAAATTTTACCAGTGGGACGACACATCCAAGAGGCGACTGCATACGAAATTTCAATGCTGCACGACCTTTAGTTCCAAAGCTAATCGAGATCAAAAATTTTGTTTGTATGGGGGGTGCCACGCCCCCTTATCCTACGCCCATACAATTTTACCAGTGGGACAACACATCCAAGAGGCGACTGCATACGAAATTTCAATACTGCACGACCTTTAGTTCCAAAGCTAATCGAGATCAAAAATTTTGTTTGTATGGAGGGTGCCACGCCCCCTCATCCTACGCCCATAAAATTTTACCAGTGGGACAACACATCCAAGAGGCGACTGCATACGAAATTTCAATGCTGCACGACCTTTAGTTCCAAAGCTAATCGAGATCAAAAATTTTGTTTGTATGGGGGGTGCCACGCCCCCTCATCCTACGCCCATAAAATTTTACCAGTGGGACGACACATCCAAGAGGCGACTGCATACGAAATTTCAAGCGTCTGTCCGAAAAACAGCTGAGCGCTGTGGGTTAGAGTGAGAGAGGAGGGGCCCGCGTACCGCTGCCGTATGCGTGAGAGGGAGGGAAGCCAGACAGACTGGCACCGTAACGCGTTACGTTACGAAGCGGTTTACCCTCCCATAAAAAGTTATCACTTCAAAAAGTTATCACTTCAAAAATTCACGTTTCCGGATATTTAAGTTGAAAGATGTGATTAATTAAAGATGCCACTTAGGAGCACTATTTTTTTTTTAAATAAACCGACACTCGGGGGTGCCCCCTATACATGCAGAGCACTTGTTGGTTTAGAAAGGATCATAGGTTAGTGGGTGGGGGGAAAGAGGAGTAGTGGCGGTGGACGTTTGCCTTGAATTCGTGAATATTACAATGACGTGGGAAAACGTCCGCAGGAAGACTATTCCACAACCTCGTTGTACGACCGAAGAACGAATTCTCCCTGTAATGCGTGGTGCTTTGGAGCTTTGTCGAAACGTGGTATCGATGTGCCCCGCTCGCCATTCGCCTGTTGCGAGAAAGCACGCGGGCAGCTGGGATAAGATCTCTTATCTCAGCAGAGTATCTACCATTAAAATAACGATAGAAAAGGCTTAAACATCCCACGTTTCGACGGTGCTCCAAGGAATCAATAAAGCTGGCGACCCTATCGTTTCCTATTAGCTTTATCGCGCGACGTTGGATACGGTCTAGGAGCTCCAGTTGGGTTCGGGAAGCTCCTGCCCATAACGCCATCTCTAAATCGCTTTTCAAGAGAAACGCGAGCTAACCTTAAAAATTCCTTCTGCATTTCGTTATACATTTACGACTTTTATAGTATGTCAGGACTCGATCACTTTTTTTGTGTTACACTGTATTTGCTTACGTTACAATCCCCAAGTGTATACCAATTGGCTGTAGTACTAGGTTCCAAGATGATTTCGAGTTTCACTGGTGACCGAGTACCGTGAGCCGATTGCGCTGAGCTGTGCTCGGGAACTTGCAACACACCCCTAACCGACGAAGGTAAACCTCCTTCAAATGAGGAGAGGAAATACATTTAAAACGTTTAGGAGGGAAAATTCGAACGTTTTATTTTTTCCTTTTTATTTCTGCCTTCGCTTTTTCGTCACCGGACCAACAACCAAGCCCTCATTTTGCATTCTGTGATGGAACTTCTTTCAAACTCTAACGGGTTCCAACGCCATTAGTGTTATTTGGCCACTTTGAATGATCTATAGCCGTTCTCACAGTAAGGATCGAAGGATGATCCCTTTTTTTTCACCATTGCAAATAAAAAGTGAACTCTCTCTCTCACAATAAAAAAACAACATTCACCTTCTGGCTTCTAGTGTTGATAAGAACAATTCATTTTTGTTTCTTTGATAACGATTTCACAAAGTTTTCAATTTAATTAAATCTTTTCAAGCGCACAATGTATCGAATTGTCATATTGACAATAACGTTATCGAAGTAATAAACAAAGTTCATCAATTTCAGTAAAAGTAATGCTTTTGCTCTGCTATTCTTGGGTCTGAAGATTTCCCGTGTGAAGCTCCGCAATTTTACTCCATAGTTCCGTCGGCGACTTTCAGAGTTCTTCAGTTCTTTTTTCTGGTCCCTACGTTTGTATCAATATTACTAAGATTTTTGGGTTAACGAAATTTTTTGTGACTAGTTATCGAAGTAGTATTTTAGGCAATTCCAAAATCGAAATTAGAAATGATTGAAACGAACAACGCTCGTCCCCTTCCAGAAAATTTTAATAGCTTCGCTCATGAACGTCATCTTCTACAGCTGAGCTTGACTCTTCTCCGCTCATAGTTGTTTTTTTCCAATTTAATCGCTGCTGCTGCTTTTATTGTTGCTGCTGCTGCTGTGTTCTAGCTGGCGACATTGAATACAATATACGAGAAAGACATGAGCTTTTCTTTCAGATTTTCTAGTTTCTTGCTCGTTTGCTGAGATATTTATCGCAAGATATAATTACCGTTGTCCGACTTGATGGGTCCTGCTGCGGTGCACTGTGGGAACATTTCTTTCGGGCACCGCGCATTTTTGGCACAATAATTTTCTATAACTGATTTAATTACTGAGATGGGTATTATATGTCTCATTGATCTATGGGCCACTCACAGATAGTGGAGTCGATAGCTTTGCAGTTTCAGATATGTATATGTAGAAGGATGAGACAAATATTTTTCTCTATTTTACTATCTATTTTGAGTTTTGAAAATGTTCCAAGCGAAACTCGTTTTCGTAGAAGTTACATTATCTGATTAAAATAAATTTTCGTAAAAGAAGCAGACATCGTCTGTTAATCAATTAATAGACAGAAAAAATATATCGCCGAATTATTTACCAGTAGATATAAGAAATACAGTATGAATATGCTAGGGATCGAATCAACTACTTCTGAGCTCTCGATTCAGGGACCGAGGACACATCCACTTAACCATGCGGATGTTATTATCAATCTTAAAGGCCTAGGCACTAGACACATTGACCCTCTGCCCATTGTATCTCGGCCGCGCTAATCCCTCGTATAACCATTACTTTTGAATCCTAGCGCTGTCAAACTGTCCACTGATCTTTGTAAAGTGCAAGACTTTTAACAGCTCCACTCCTTGCAGCTCACTTCTCGTGAGAATAGCTATGACCGCTACTCTTATAAATTGAATGGGTTCTATAGTTCAGGGTCAAGCTGGAATCAAGGATGTGTTTTAGTTTAGTCCGAAGAAGTCACACCATCAATGTGGTTGCCATACACTTAACTAATATGACAGAAAAGATTCGGGTGCTTTGAGACGACGCCTGTACCAACTATCGGCTGAACTTCTTTCGGTTATTTGGTTGCCGATGATGATTATTCGGTGGAGCCGCTTAGGCAATGATTAAAGGGCAGTGATATTAAATAAAAATTACTTTTTGTAATTATTATTAATTACACTATAAAACCGACGGACCTTTAAAAATGTCTTGGAAAAGCTAAATCGACGCACCGCCGTGGCTCAGTAGATAAGTGCTCGGTCCCTGATGTGTGGAGGAATCCCAGCCAGCTCATACCATCTAGGAAGCAATAAAAGGAAGCTTCTTTGCAAGAGGCGGCAAAGATAGCTGGCAACTCTCCGTGAGCATACTTTGCCATGAAAATAAAGCATCTCAACTCCGTTCGGACAAGGCTGTAGAATAAATTTATTCGCCCCGTTAATCGCTCCGATAATTCGATCGCGAAAAATGGAGGGTGTTCACATAAGTTAAAAGCTAGGCCTAAGTTTCGTTCGCGAGTTGTTGTGCCATTTCTTAAACATATTTAAAGCTAGACCGAGATCTTTGAAACCTGATTTGCAACTTACTATTTATAGGCCTTTCTCAAATTGGTCTCAAACGTCTAGACTAAAATTTCTATATACAGTAAATTCTCCTATGTATATTTTTGCTGAGATCTTCAATTATAAATAGTGCTTGCAAACGGAGTTGCAGTATGTGGAAGTGCATTCATAAATAACACCACCGAGCAGCTTTGCCCCACAGTTTCTGACACTTTCCCTGGCTGTGCGCGCAGTTCTGAACTGCAATCATGGCATGCACGGCTGCATGAAAATGTGTGCCTCAGCTGCATTACTCTTCGGACGTGTTATCTCTGCAATCTACAAAACTGTTTGTGAGTAGGAAAAATAATGTACGAGCAAATTTAATAAACAATGCGCCGCAGTTGGGTCGAGCTGAGGCGGCTGGAGTGGAGTTTAGCAGCCGCAGCCGGACCACTGCCTCACTCACTTGTAGCCATTTTGCTTGCCGTTGCTGTTTTTGTTTGCACTTATTAAATTTCTGCGATTTCCAAGAGTAGGCAGCACGTGAGTGCGCTTCCAGTGCGTGCGGATGGGCTGCGGCGCATGCGCAGCTGCCAGCCTGGAACGCTGCAAACTGAAGGAAGCCGATGATGTGTTGCTGTAATTAAATATTGAAAATTATTGCAGATTTCGAGCATGATTAAATTGTTGCCCCGCGTTGGCCTATTGTCCGGCGCCGTTGCCGCACTTGCAGCTGCCAATGCCGAATGTAATTAAGCCGAAATGCAATTTAAAATTTAAGCCGTACAATCAGATAAATCGTTACATGCAAGCATTGTTGATTGTAGCTGTGAAATACTTTTTGCCCGCTGTATCTGCTGCAGTTTACGAATACACCCACTGAAGCGCTGCTAAAAGCGATCGAAAGTGAATGCCCACTCGGCCGGCGTTTTGTTTGCGGCGGTTGTGGCCATACCAACACCAGTCAGACTCCTTAGTCGGCGGCGCGCACTGGCTCGTTTGGCCGAATCACGTGGCAAAAATAAGTAAAATCAATTTTTTTGTTGAAAGATTTAGCAAAACTTTTATACGTATTGGATAGGCAATTGATTGTACTTTAAGAAAGTGAAAATTTCAACTTATTTGCATAAGTAGTTTGGTATGTAGAGCTGGTCAAAGTTGACTGATTTTTCAAACACAGCAAAAAAACCAAATTTGGGAAAAAAATTTCATGTTTGAGTTAAAAAAACTGTGATACGGCTGCACAAAAATTAGATTTTTAAAATAGAATTGAATAAATTCGTTAATTTTAACAAAATCAAAATATCTAAAAAAAAAATGTTGAGTGTTTTTTTTTTTATAAATTGCCTTTTTAATAACCTCCTTTTTAGCATTGATTTTAAACTTTGCGTTGAGTTTAAAAAAAAACTTCAAATTTCTTCAGAGCATGCTTACCAGGAGACTAATGACTGATTATTCCTAAAAATATATCCAAAAAATTGTCTGCATATTTTTGCATATTCGCGAGATAGAGCGATTTTTATCGAGAAGTCTACAGATCAGCCATGTCCGTCCGACTGCATTTCATTTATTTTTATTTTGTTAAAAAAAAATTAAACAATGTAATTATTAAGAAAAAAAGAAGGTTTCCAATAAATAAGTTATTAAACTTTTTATTAAAATATTTAAAAAATCGTCAACTTATTTTATCCCTATTGAATTTTTTGACTCCTTGTAAATAAACAAAATTTTTTACGATCTTAAAACCTTGACTTCTCCACATTATATGTTCGCCATATGACACCCTGTATATATTTTTGTCATTATAAATGCAAATTCTTTCTAAATTTGAAGTATTTCTGCATAATTTTTTATATACTTTTTATATATATTTATATATTTTATATATTATTTATTTTATTTTATATATTTTTTATCTACCTGAAGAAAGGCGCACTTTAACACCAGATTCTGTCGCACCCTGTATGTCCACACAAACAAATTTTGGTGTCAATAAAGCTAAAAAATTTCCTGTAGAAAGCAAAAACAATTGTTCCGATATCTTTATCCGTTCAAAAGTTATGATTTTTGCAACGTGAGTTGACAAATCGAGCCACTGTGCGGCGCCGCCTTCGCCCTCCTTTACCCAGGCCGAGCGCGTTGCTATGACGATACAGCTAAAACGACTCGACAACTTCTGGGGGCAGTCGGTTGGACACACTGAAAAATTGCTGCCTGAAATTGAGTTGTTGGTTCACCCGCTCTTGTGTCCGTCCGGCAGCCAATCCAAAAAGTGTGTCCCAGTTTGTGCTTTAAAGCCGTTTAAAGAAATTCAAGCAATTGTCAAAGTTACAGTAGTCCTTTCTCCGTGCTTTTAAGGTCGGGGCTTATTATAAAATAAATAAATAACTGGCACAGCAGCCAGTGTAGGCTTAGGCCTAACTTTCTCGCACTAACTTGTGTGTGCTTGTTATATTTCGTACAAATTAACAGGGACCTACAAATTGCCGTGTCCGAACGGCGGAATTGATCTCGAGAAGTGGCGCCGCGCAAAGAAACAATTTGAAAAACAAATTTGCATTTATTAGATGGTACCAGACCGGTTTCGAACCTAGGCCTCCCGCGACAGCGACCAAGCTAGGAGGCAAAAAAAATGCGGGTGAAAATTTATTTGCATATTGAGTTCACTTTAAAATTTATTTTCATACTTGTTATTTGTAAAAATAGTTATTTTTATATGGGTTTTAGCCGATCTCCGGGAGCTCCTCTAAGAAAAGGTGTCTCGCGGTGACCACGATATCTGAAGATTGGATAATCCAAAATTTAGAATTCAAAAAGATTTCGTTAGTAAAAAGCATTATCCAGTAATTTATTGAAAGAATAAGTAAAATATTAATTTCTAACGAAATGGCGGCTTTTCAAAAAATTAGATTATTTATGAAAATGTTGGCCTCAAATTGCTTATCGACTGACTTCAACATTTACCAGTTTGGGAATAAAAAGCGATTCGAATTGACATGCAATTTTCTGTGTACATATATATTTAACATTACATTAATAATATAACTTTCAATTTTCACAATACAAAAATGAAATACAATAACATTATTTTGAATTCTAACTGCGTATAACCTCTTAATTAAGAAACAACACAAATATTTTAACTTTTGGCAGATTCCTGTTACAAACCTATTCTTTAGATATGTTCTGCTCAAACAATTAAAAACTTAAAGTAGAATGTTCCAAAATGTTGGTGGATTTTGAGCAGCTCCTGCCACACAATCACATTGATTATATATTTGCAAAGATTTTTTGGGATTTTCTTTAAAATGGACCTTTGAAATGACGCGCAATTATTGGGTTTTGACCAATTTTTTAATTTCATCTACGAATCCAATCAGTGTGCACTCTCTCAAGCTGAATTTCAGTCTGTGTGCCTTTTTTTGAAAATACCGTGATTTATGTTTACTGGGTTGTTATATATTTCTTCTTCATTTGTGGCTTGTGGCATTCACTACAGCCTTTTTTGCCTTATTTCCTTCATCTGCTCCAGTGACTTCACAAAGTGGCTTATGCTCCAGAATGAAGCGGTTTTGCATGTGGCTCCATGGGAAAATTGAAAAAAGGAGCCCGTACCTGCCTGTCCTGGCGCTGACACTGGGCGGATGGCTATCTTAATTGCATGCGAAGTGTTCGCTCAGTTCCAATTGAAAATTAAATTTCAATATTTTCAGCTTTTTATTTTGCTTGTCGTAGCGACTGCAAATTCATAAATTCAAAGGAATCGCCTTATACTCGTATCAGTTTGCAAGAATTCGCTGTGTCCTTAAAGCTTCTTTGTGATTGTGTTCCTGCTAATCCCGTTGGCTTTAGTTAGTTGTGGCAATGTCCATGCCACAAAGTTGCAGATGCGGAATTAAATGCATACAAGCCTCTGTGAGAATTGAGGCAAGAGCAACAATTAATTTCACGCATAAATCCCTCAATGGCACCTAAACAAACATTTGCAGCAGATTATTTGCCACACAGCCTTGCCACATACTCGTATTCCACCAATGGAAGTACCCACACACATATACATACAACTATACAAGCACAAACAACACTGTGGCTTACAGAAGTTTTCGCCAAAGCAATTTGCATGCCATAAACTTTTGTTTATTGTTTCTGGCATTATTGTCACAAAAGTTTAATCCTTTCCCTTTGTGCATGGAGCGAACATAAATTGAATATATTCCAATTGCTTTTATGTGTTTGGGAGTCAGAGGTTGACAAAAACCATTGAACTTTTTAAATTTTCCACCGCTGAAGTTCAATATAAAATTTGTAGAAAATCATGGAAAAATTCCATGGGCGGTGCCACGCGCCTTGTCCAATGCCCGTCCTATTTTCCCTATTTTAAAGGACACGGATATGTAGTAAGTTCCTACCGAGTTTCTTTGATGTGTGATGTATAGATCTAAAGTTTTACCCAAATGTGGAGTTGCTTGAAAAGTGCAACGCCTCTTGTCCTAAGCTCTTACAATTTTACCAGTGGGACGACCCATCCAAGAGGTGCCTGCATACGGAATATTAATGCTACGCCACTTTTAGTTACAAAGCTATTCGAGATCACGTATTTAAGCTTCGTAGCCATTGAGATTTGTTAACATGACTGGAGGAACTGTCACAATCGGTCATTGCAAAGTAACAGTCATAGAACGGAGCACGTATCGAAGCGCACGCTACTCGCGCTGAACTTTCAATTGCCTTTTTTCGAAAATCTTTTTTCAAATAGACGCTTTCGAATTGAAGCACAACAAATTTGCGAATTGTGAAATGAACACTATGAATCATCGAAATGACGAGACGGGGTCATAAAGCCAACAACGCTTCCCGCACAACACGCCAAAAAAAAGCAAACAAAATTCCGCAATTGCTTCGAAAACCGGTTTTTGAATAACCAGCAACAGCAAACATTTGCAATTTAAAATGGAACAAAATTGGGCTTTGTTCGACTGAAATTTCCCACACCAACCAAGAGAGTGACTTTAAATATAGTAGCTACTCAAGCAATCAATTATATTAAAATTGTAATTCTCAAGTCAAAGATTAGTAAGTTTTCTCTGTATTCAGAAATAAAGGGTCTTAAAATTTTATGATGGAAACCAATACAATAGTTGAGGTACAAAGAAGCACAAATTGTGCAATATTTAAAAGAATTATAATATTTTGGCGCCGCGGTGGCTCAGTGGACAAGTGCTGATGCGGGAGGCCTGGTTCAAGATCGGCCGCAACACCTGCTAATAAAAAGAATAATAATAAGTTTTCCAAATTGTTTCTTTGCGCGGCGCTAATTCTCGCGATGAATTGGCAATTCTCCGAGAAAGTTCTTTGCCCATGAAAATCAATCTTCTCAATGCGTTCGGATTCGGTTAATGTAGGTCCCGTTAGGTTAGGTTATATTAACGAAAAAGACAACAACTTTTCCATAGGCCTTCACTAATTCCAATATAATATCAATATACATGTATTTGCCCATACTCAAAAAGTCTGAATGAGTTATTCATATGAAATACTTTATAAAAATGGAATTTTCTGTACAATCTCTAACAGACTTATGCAATAGAATAGTACAGCTATTGTGCTCAATCAACTAAAGCCCACGTAATGAACGACCTTGGCCCTGACATAAATTTAATGGACCACAGCAAGCGATTTTAATTGTAAAGTGCTTCTGAGCAATGCAAAAAATATGAATAACAGCCCTATTCTGACATTACAATCACTATTGATTGACATTCAATTCTCATTTTTCCATACCACAAAAAATTTATTTATAGGTAAAAACAACGACTTGAATGATTAATATTTTCCACGAATTGTAATCAGATTTTATTCTATGTGTGTGACACATTTATTTACAAATTAGTTTCTCTATTTTCCAAATAACATCAACAATTCAAATAGTTAGAATTCTGAGCGCTCAGAAAGATCAACAAATTTACTCAACTGGAAAGTGTACTTATAGATTGTAACAAAGAGATTTCAGTGGCCACAAACCATAACCGCCTAAGTCGAGTTAGGACGAAATTGAGTTATTAATGCCATCGTGTTCAGCGTGTCCAAATCTATGTATGTATGTATATGCTTTCAAATTTCCATGGTTATATCTGTTTTAGGATGGCAATAATCCATCGAAAACCTAATAGCTTTTACATGCACTGCAGTGAGAATTTGAAACTTTAAACTGCTCTCCTGAAAGATTGAAAAATAGACTTGGGCTGTTTTGACTTGTGACCGCAGAATTAAGGTCAGTTAATTCTCTTTGATTGTAGTCAGTCAAAAGTCGATTTAAAAACAAATCGAAGCTGCTAGACTTTAATTGTTTTCTAGCAAATCGCACGGCTCATTAAAAAATCGCCCATATACAGGGTGCGTCCATGCAGCAATGCATGTATACATATGTATGTATGTATATGCAGACTGACGATGAGTCTGCTTTTAGCCTGTGCACCTCAAAGCAAATTAGTCAGTCCCAACATTTATGTATATGCGGTTCATTTGCGCTCTTCTCAGTTCTGCTACAGCCAAGAAAATATGTTAGCATCGAATTTATTTTACTCCACGAGCACGAACAAAATTTAATCAGCAGATTTACAGCTGAAATTTGAAAACTTATGTTGAAACCAATTTTTTGCAGAAGATTTGATAATGAAAGTCAATTCATAACAATAATTATTTGATCGATAGTTGTGTCATCAAAGTCCGCTTTTACACGATGCGACTCGGCCCCGGCGATTTTTTCGCATTCCGCTTTGAAATCGCGCATAGCTTTTACACGATGCGACTCGCTGGTGTCGAGCATTTTGACACTAGATTCTGCAGCTGGTTTTATTTCTGTAATTTGTAAACATTTAAAGCACTTATTCCACTCTTTGCTCATTTTCTTCTTTATATTTACTTTTATGCGTAAAGTTCTGTAAATTTTTCAGTTTATTTGCAATACGTATTCACTCGATTTCAAGTTTTAATTTACAGTCGACAGCGCGAAGCGCGAAAACGAATAAAGAGGAACGTCAGAAAATCAGAAAATCGCAGCACAATCGCTGCCCGAGCGATTTTGCGCGTTCCCCTGTCGTTTCACCCCTCTTTCCTACATTCTTCCGTGTCTCCGGGGCCGAGTCGCATCGTGTAAAAGCGGACAAACAAAAATAAAAGTCAATGATTTATAGTTGATTTTTCAATAAAAAATTAGAACCAATAAAAAAGTTATAAATTTTGCGAACTCTGTAAAACGATCCACTGGGTAAAACAAGATTATTAAATTTAGTTATATTGATTGATCACACTCAGCAACACAAAAAATGTGTTAATTATAGAATTTATAACTTAATTCCAAATTTTGTTCGTCGAAAAAATTACCAGCCGTGAGAGATTTTTATTTTGACCAAAAAAAATTTTACGATCAATGATTGATTGATTTTTATTTCTGATCTATCGAAAAGCGGCCAATTAATGATTTTTGATCGAAAAATAGCTAAAAATAACTACCTAATTTTTTTTTAAAAGCAGTCGATAAAAAATAACTGTTATCAAATGAATTTTATTATAAAACTTATGCCTCCAGTTTTTGCTTGAGTTGGAAGCGCACCAACTTTTTCCTTTGGTTGTAATGCACGAGCTACGCAAAATTCGACGTCGCTCCAGCTCATCAACGAAATTTTAGCTACTACATTCTCTTGAGGTAGTGCGTTTAAGCTGTTTGAGTGGATCGGACGTGCTTTGCTGTTAAATATTCAACATGAAGTACTCATACAGTAAATAATAACAGTTAATTTTTGTTGGTTTTTAAATTAACCTCGAACTTGAACTCCGAACTTTAAATTAACTTAAACAATTTTAATTCTATTTTTGCAGTGGCCTTGGTATGCCTGACGGCGTTGGCTCCCACCATATTGGGTCTTATACAACCCGCTCTGGATGCGCGTGCGAATTTCGCCACAAACTTCTACAGACTGTACGATTATCATGTGAAGAGCGAGGGCCGCAATGTTGTTGTATCACCGGCCGCCATACAGAAGCTGTTGACTGTGGTCTACGGCGCCGCCGAATACGGCTTGGCTGATGAAATGCTGTGGGACATGCGCCTGAAGCATATCGACACGCGGCGCTTGGTTGCCGAAGCACACGAGGAAGGTGTCCTGGACATCGGCTTTGCGCCGCACCTCACGGCCAGACAACTCAAGGAACTCGGCGAGCGCATTCCGCGAGAAGACGTTTTCGATTACTTCCGCAGTGACTTCAGTGAATTGGACGATGCGATCAAAGTCGAAAATTACATTGCGGCTCCCAAGGAAATGCAGTTTGATTCGGATTTCAGTGAGTTTGCACAAAATTATTTCTCCGTGGAGCTGGTCAACAAGGAGACTGATGCAGTGGCCAAAATCGAGAAGACGTTCGGTTACGTTTTAAATGAAACGGAGCATGTGGAGCTACTGAGCGCGATCAGCTTGAAAACGAGTTTCAAAAACAACTTTCTGGAGAACGGCAATACGCTGACTGGTCGCGGCAAGTTCCGCGCCGGCACAATGCGCGCCGCAAGCCACCGCACATTTGAGGCACAAGTTCTGGAACTGCCACTGGCGGCGACCTCGCCTGATCATCACACCCACCTGTCTATGTTGTTCATCATGCCACAGACGACCGAGTTCTTCGAGTACCTCTTATCGCAAGTGATGGGCCGATCCCTAAGCGACTTCAATGATATTTCAAAGACATTAACGGAGCAGGAGCTCGAAATAAAGTTGCCCAAAATCGATTTAGACATGGAGACCAATTTGGCTGGTTACTTCCAAGAGGTTTGTACTCCTGCACATATTTGTAGTAAAAAGAATTTTTATTTTTATAACAAATTCGATTTCAGTTTTCCACAAAAGGCGTTAAAAAGATTTTCTGCGAAAATGTAAAACTGGATTCCATGTTCGTGAAATTGCCTGAAGACGGTATCAAAGTAGATAGTTTCTGGCTGAAATCGAGTTTACACATCACTGCTAATAAGTTGGAAGCAGAGCATGATCAAAATGGTAAGAGAAATCGCAATACCAACTTTAACAAAAGTTACGTAAAATAGTCACACACATTTTTTGGAAGTCAGCCGTCATAGGATTGCCAGGTTTTGAGCAATGTTGACCAATATTTACCACATATGTTGGATTAATAATGTTAATTTATTTTTCGACAATTTTGTAACTTATTTGAAAAGCAGATTATTATTTTTTGCAAAACGTGCGCCCACTCCCCCACCCAGCCATAACATCTCTTTAGAAATAGCAATCTTATGTTTCCAGCAAAATAGTTTAAGCCAAATATTCTTTTCTCTACTCCGCAGCTAAAAGCGAGGTGGAATCTGAGCCAGCGGAAGTGTTTGACGCAACTTCCAAGCCATTCTTCTTCGTCATAAAAAGTGATCAAGTGCTGTACTTCATGGGGCATGTGGCCAAGTTGCCGAATAGCTTGGCTGCTTGAGGAATTTATATGCAGTACCACACTTTTATAAATTTTAATACTATTTCATAATATCATTTCTTCACAAACTTATATGTATATGTAAAATAACACATACTCTCAAACTTCAATCAAATTTTATGTTATCAAATTGAATTATGCACTTTTTATCATATTAAGTAATCGTGATGTTATATTTCGAATGGTTTTGTGCCACTTTTATAAGAAAATAAATTCTCAATCATTTATACTCATTCAACTCGTTGAGCCTAAGTGGAAATTCGTGAATTCCGAGCAATTTACAAAGCCGCAAAAACTCGCCTAGTCCATTTGTACCTGCCGCTCATAAAACTGCAATTCTTTGCGGATTTTGTGGCCGCGGACGGAGCCGACCTCACTTGTTGCGCCGGTTCGGAACAGCAGTGCACAGTAGCCAAGCGGATGCAGGCATACATCCTCTGTCAAGTTGCTCGCAGAGCTCACAGCAAGTAAAGATGGAGGGGCGCCTACATTGCGCGAAGGCTCTACAAGACGCCCTACTTGACAATGATGGATTTTATGTGAAAAATTAAAGAACGAAAAAATGCCTCAGAGTGCATCGGATCAGCGGCAGCACACGATACTCGTAACACTGCGAGCAACACAAAGAAATTGTTCACGAGTTAAATTGGGCTTTGTTTGAACGTCATCGCCGTCATGTACAACTCACAAATGTCAACACTGTGAAAAATTATGCGCGGCAAGTTGGGTATGAAATGAGATCTAGAGAAGAAGAAAAGCTAACTTTAAAGGCTCATGGACATGGGAATTGATTTTTCAATGCTTTTGTATTTCGAGAGCTTACGTTCAATGCGCTCTTTCTAAAAAAACACCGTTTTTTCTGAATTGCGAAAAACCTCTTCACTACTTCTGGAAGTGTTAATCAATCGAAGTGCAAGAGCAATAATTAGAGCTAACTTTTTAATCATTCAAATAAAAGGTTTGCCAGTTGTTGCTATAGTGGATAAGGGCCATTGCTATTCAAATATGAAATAAAGGCAGAAAGTGTGAAACCGAGAACCAATGAGTTCTTTTCTACAGTGTGAGTTCTATGTTTAAGGTCGAGAAATTTTTAATACTTTTAAAAGAAAAACAATTTATTATTTCTAATTTATTGCTGGAATAAATGCTCTGTAACTCAAAAGGAGCTTGCTTTTCAGAACATTTTCACAGACTTCTAGTTTTATTTGAGCAATTTCGTTTCGAATGTTGCACTTATGCAACGAGGTTGTTGTTGGTTTGGTAACGTACACCTTTTCCTTCAAGTATCCCCATAGAAAGAAACCGGCCGGGGTCAAATCAGGGGATCGTGGGAACAAATCGATATCACAATTTTTTTTTTACATTATATGGCCGGGAAAATTTTTTCTCAAAATTTTCATCGTAGCACAAGCTGCGGGTGATGTGGCACCGCCGTTCTGTAAATCTAATTGATTCAATTCGGGCCCAAGTAAGTTTTCCAACATGTCCACATAGTGCTCTCAAGTAACTATTACAATATTGGCTCTAGCAATCTCCAAGAAATATGCCAAGATGCCACCGGCTCAAAAAGCGCAACATACCGGTACCCTACGAGGGTGTAGCGGTCAGTCAAGTCGAAGTGTGCTTTGTCGCTCATAATGATTCTGAGCCAAAAATGGTGGTTGCCTCTTCTAAGGTGTAAAACTCGAGCACTTCAGGCTCGCCGCCGTTGTTGCGCCATTAGATGCTCCATACTAAATGGTTATCGACGACTCTCTACGACTGTCAAATGCCAACTGACCAATATTCATTCAAACCAAAATGGCGGCCATACAAAATCGACGATAAAACGCACCCTGTATTAGCAATTTCATGCGTTGCCTATTGATGTTGCTTTCGTGTGCACATATTTTTTCCAGTGTAGCCGTGCAATACATTTGGCTAAACTCATAAAAACGTCACAACAACACAAACAAGCCACTTTTTGCGCACAACTCTCCACACTTGTTGGCAATGACGAGTTTGAGGCCTGCTAGCCCGTCTATCGCCTCAGCCCGCAGCCCGTGCGACGATGGAGGCTGCTCGGGCCATTGGACTGCGCATCAGGATACCTTCCGTCTGAGCTTTCTTCGCAGCTGCGCGTTTCTGCGCTTCTTACGGCGAGTCGGCATTTAAAACTTGTTGCAATGGCTTTGACATTCTGCAGCAATTTTGCCATTGCCGCTGCTGGTACGACGGCTGCGGCAACTGCTTGTTGCTGCTTTGTTGTTATTGTTTTTAGCTGCGTTCGCATGTTGGGCAGGCATGTTTGATTTGAATTCAATCAAACTGACAGCAGGCAAAAAGTGCTGCCCGCCTGCCGTCCGTCGCTGAAATGAGGCTCCATTAAGGCCGCAGCGCAAGTGGTTAAGGTTCCGCGGAACCACTTGCCAGTTGCTGGGAAATAAAGCTCGCTGCTTGCAACAGTGCGGAATGTTAATGTTTCCCTTGAATTCTTCGCTCATTAAGGGAACTCGCTGGAATGGCAGCGCTGAATGCCCACTGCACAGTGTTCCTTTTCTTTCCCAATTGTGGCCCCTTTTGATCTCATACGGAACTGTTGCGAAATTCAAAATGGTCGTCCAAATGGTAATGACAATTTACAAAACTACGGCGCGCCTCGCTCCCCTCCGGCGCTGCACGGCCCTGCGCTAGGCGCTGGCCACCGGCGGCACACACTCGCCGCACTGCGTTAGAAGTATGACTGGCCGCCGACACGAAATGTGGCCGGCGAGATTTATGGCGCATGCGCGCGCACTCCACATCGCATTCGCTGCGGCTCGACGGCAATTGACGGCAATTTATGGCGCAGGCAGAACTCAAATGTGTTTCCATTGCCGAATATGCATTTGCATGTGTGTGTGAATTTGAAATTGGAATTGCTTGCCAATTGCTGCCCTGCCATGCCCCCAGCACTCCGGCGTTGCCACATGTCATTCACATTCATTTTGCGTTCCTTATCTCTTTCTGGACGTTGACACGCTGCAGTTTGGTCCGCTTGCAGTTGCAGAAATTTTGTGCTACTACTTCCTTCCCCTCAGGCTTCGAAGCGTTTTTGAAAAACACATTAACACGCATCCACTCGCCCGTACATATCTTACCTCACCTTTTGCCGCTGCAGTTGTTAAAAGGCGATCAGCAGCCTAAGATAAAGCTGCCACTTTGCATTTTCCTTTGCGAGCGACTAACACATTCTGCTGTTTGTTGAATTAAAACTGCATTAAGGCTGGACCCTTGCAGTCAAGTTGAATTCACTAAAATCTTTTCCTTTGCTGCAACCCGATCGAAAAACTATACATAGAAGGACACCGGGATTCCCCTTCCATGAGCTCAAGCAAATCAAATATGTATGTATAAAAGTTTGATTAATCATTCTCGGAGGATTATGGCCTTACGCTCTGATATGATAATATATAATTCTATAAAGTATGCAACGAGTTTTAACACTCTTTAATCAATTATAATTTTTAAAGCTTTCACGTGTGCACGAGAGATCTGCAGTAATTCCGTAAAATGTATGTACATACTCGTGTATATACTTATATTTACTTGGAGTTACTCCTCCATATTCACTAAAATTTAATCGGTAGTGCTAAGACCCAAGCGAATCTGAACTTTCTCATGGTTCATACGCTGATCCTCGCTCTAGACTCGATCCGTTGATCTGCCACCGTAAATATTGAGATGTGGAAATCTTCATATGAGCATATGGCATCTATTCTGAGCATGAATTGTATATGTCTGCATTGCCACACAGGAGAGAGCGAACACGAGCAAAACAAATGCAAATATTGCCAGTGTTGCCAGTTAAAGCATATAGTCGAATTGCCGGCGCAACAGCCCATGTAATTAAATCTTAGGCCTATGTTTCTCGTATTAACTTGTGTGTACTCGTTCTATTTTAGCACAAGTCAATGGGACCTACAAATTTTTCGGAAGCCGTATCCAAACGATATTGAGAAGTTTTATTAGCATAGCAAAGAATATTCTCAGAGATTTGCCAGTTTTTCCCGAGAGATGTTGCCGCGCAAATATGGGTACAAATACTTTCCATTTCCTACGGTCGCTACTATTGCAAACATCTTACCGATTTTTCAAGTAAGAAGCTTAACCGTTGTGTCGATCGTAGAGCCCACGGGTACATTTGCAACTTTAATTTTCCTGTATCTTCCAAACGGTTAGTCCGATTGACCTGAAATTTCATGATATCCTCAACCATACACTTTTGCATCATGTGGAAAAGTTTCATCAAGATTGGAGCAGCAGTTCAGTCGATACAGCCCAAATTCAAGTTAGTGGAATGGCGTCGACTGCTGATGTACCCGGGTACTTGTATGAAAATTCATACAAATATATATGACAAATATATATGGCAAAGTTCACTTTATATTGCTATATCTTCCAAGCGGCTGGTCCAATCTTGATGAAACTTCGTATCATAGCTTGGAAATATGTAATTGATATTGGTGTGAAATTTCAGGTCAATTGGACCAACCGTTTGGAAAATATAACCCAGTTACTAGAAAATGTACAAGCTGATGTACAAACTGGTTGTGCAAGGGTAGGTAGGCAAGATATTCCCAAATACCCTTTTGTTCCTGTTAGTAGACGTGTTTTCCTACACATTCCAAAAAAAAAATGTTTACATTGAACAAATATTTTATGAGTTATAATTATTCGCACCAGGTACTAAAAATAGCACTATGAGCAAGAGGGGTTGATTTTCAGTTCAAATATAACGGAATTTTGCGAATGAAAATTCAATGTTAATTATTTTTCTTGGTAAAAAGGGATCAAATTACAAGGATTAAAAAAGAATTTGGAAATTGTTAAATTTTTATGGATTTTGGCAATTCCCATTTTTGGTAAAAATGGATTATTTAGGTACCAAATTTTTTTTTTCCCAAATTATGATAAAAGTTTTGTTAACTAGACAATATTTCCAAGAAATAAAAAAAAAAAAAACCAGAAAATTACAAGAATCCAGGTAGTAGTTAATATTTGTATATCAAAAGCAACTATCTGCCATACAAAACGTATGAAGTACCCGGGTACATCTACTGTCGATGTGGATAAAACCCAACAGCTGTTGACACAACGGTTAAGCTTATTCCAGAGATAATATAGCCTAAATTGGAAGCTGATCTATGGGTTATAAAACCCGAAGGCAACTCAAGTTGAAAAGCGATGTTATTATATAGTTCCATGTGAAAGGCTTAATTGCGTTTTACAGCAATATAAGACGTGTACTGTCGATCTAATAAGCGTCAAACGGAGTCTTGCTGGAACACGTTGGAAATGCGTAAACGGTAATTTATGGGGACACCATTTATGCGAACGGTATTTATCACGTGTGATAACTGCGCCAAAACAAACCCAACCAGAGTGACCAGATCTCAATTGCAAGAACACGAAAACGACGACAGTCAACGACTCAGACGCTGGTTGTGCAACAATTACCAATGGACATTTGAGCAGTGCCTCTCTCCTTGCAAATTTCGCAGCTGTCTTTCTACTAACAGCGCAGAAAATTCAGGCGAAGTGCAAACCAATTAAAATGTCCATTTTGTAGGTTGTGGCTGCTTTGAAGACTGGATCACTTTTCCGTAGAAAACTAAGCAAATCAACAGTGCGGGGTAAAATTATGTCCGCTGCCAAATGCATTAAAAATTTTAGTTTTTTCAAATACTTAAAAAAAAGATGCATGAATGCAACTGTGTGAGAGCAGCTTTGCTGACGACCAAAGCAATTCGGTTGAATGGAACTTTCTGCATTCAGCTTATTTATGGTTGAAATAATACAGACAAATATTAAGGTGTGCTCCCAAACGTCATACATTTTTTCGGAATTGAGGATATGCCATTATGAGACTTTGAGAACTACTGCTGAAGTCAAATAAGTAAAAAATAATTGGTAGTTCTGGAGATTCTACGATACAAGAAGAATGGAAACGTTATTGACTTTCCGTAACGGAGCTAAACGCGAGCGTCAACAAGAAAAAGCGATTAAGAGATTATTTAGTGTTCGAGTGGACCTCTTCTCCACGACTGCGCCAGATTCGTGCTATACTTTCTATAAAGAGAATATATCAACTAGGTTCTACATTTCACTTTCCATTAAAATTGAAGTCGATAAATCGACTGAATTTTTACTCCAATCCATTTCGATCGAAAGTTAAATTTTGAATAATGTAATATGTGGGTATGAATGCTATTTAACTATTCCATCTCCTGTGAAAGTGCATATCCATTATTTGAACAGCACTATTAGATCCGTATGTATTTACATGATATGAACAAAACAATTACATTCGCTTGATTTGAATTCACGAATTACACGAAAAATGGGCAGAAACTACGCCGAGAAGATAACAAGCTATATTCGATAACGATTGAGATTACACGGTATCATATCATACTATTATATAAAACGCTATTGCGCACGCAATGTTATGGTTCAGTTACCGTTACTCTGTTAATTTAACATTGAATGTAGCTTTGTTTTTGCACAGCATTTGATGAGAGTGAGGGAGTATGTTAGCATAGACTTGCAATGTTGTCGTTTTCTTTTCTGCACAACAAGAGTAATGCTTTACATTTCACTTTCATGTAAAATGTTTACATTTTGACTTACAGCTAACACTTCTTGCCGTATGGCCTCGGTTTTTAAACTATTTAGTAATTTTTCCACCGAAAGAGAAATTTTTAAAAAAAATTTAGATTACAGGGATAAAAAACAAAACTAATAAAAATAGACACATTGGAAGATGTGAACAGAAGCCGTGCTACTGAACACTAGACAATGTAAATGACCGGAGATTTTTAGTGTTCGGTTAGATTTCATGGGAAATCAAAATAAGTTCAATTATCTAAGCAAGTTTTTAATTGAAGTCAAAATTTTAGTACCTGCATACATATGTATGTATGTATGTATGTATGTATGTATGTATATAAGTAAATGTAGACACTCTTTTCAAGAGTAGGCTACGTCTGAAAGTCTTGTTTTTCACAAGACGAGTTTACGTTATTTTTTTGGTATTTGGTCTGTTAGTGAAATAAATTTTTCTTTCTAACTTTGGATAGGGAATCAAACAAAATGTTAATGACATATATGTCCCACATAGGTGACAAAAATATGTACCAAGAGTAATAATTTTACAAAGATATTGTAAAAGGGTAATAATAAAGGGCAGAATAAAAGCAGATAAATCAACGAGAGGAAGAGTAGGACACCTTGATTTAGCCGCACAGTGGGTCAGAGGAAAAGTTGAAATTCTAGACGGTGGAATACTAAGAATATGTATAGGAATTACACATGTTTCATGAAAATTTCAACTTTTGAAAAATCTGCAAGGAAGTAGATTGGATTAAAATCTTTTTGGAAAACCAGCCTCACACAATTTTTACTTATTATTTTCCACTAAACTCCGAATTTTGTGATACTGATAGTAACAATTATATATTTGCTCCTTTATTTATTGCCTCCCGGATCACTACTACTACCCCCCTTCTTTAATTATTTATCCGGATTGAATAAGGTAACGCAGTATGTACGTTATCAACCAGCAAAATGAGCTTACTTCCTTTAATTAAAGTTTTGGTTAAAGGTGACAGCAGAGCTTACGGCTTTGTTACGTTCGTTCGGGTAACTAACATTTCTCTGTTGCTTTTAATTTCAAGGATACAGAGTATAGAGTTAAAATATTAGCATTTTAAAATATAGTAGGTAATACGGATTTATAAAATTTTCGTTTTAAAATTACAAAAAAATTAAGACGACCTTCATATCGGCGAAGGAAAAGTAGGAGAGTCGCCACGAAGTGGCGCGATACTGCTGGTATAAAATAATTGCGCCGCATCACTTATAAAGTTCTTCAATGTTGAGAAATAAAAATAATTACTATCTGTTGCTTTTTTTGAACAATCGCTTATCCTTTATTCTGACAAAAAGATTGCTCTAAAATTCGGAGCCCAGTTTGACAATAGTTAACTAGGAGTGTAACTAGTTGAAAGCGACTAAAATTAAATGGGTGATAATTTGAAAACATATACAATTTGAAAGATATCTTCCCGTAAGCCTTTTTAGTAGTGCACAGACTTACATTATTTATGTAAAATTCAATAAATTTTTATCTAAGTTTGTGGAATGTTTCATTATTAAAGATGAATCTGCAGTCAGATGGAGTCGGCCAACTGTCACAAAACGCTTTCCGCTCGTTTCATTTATTTTGTTTGAGATTAAATCGGGAATCGGGAATCGCTCATGGCGTATAGCATCCCTTTAAACGATTCAACGTTTCGGTCTGCTTTATTTTGATATCGCTGATTCAACAACGCGAACAACTGTCGATGTTTTCAATCCGGGCACTACAATTACATGCAAATCCAATTAAGTTGTTAACTCTTTTTTCGTAATCGTTTCTGCTTTGTTTTTCGACTTTTCGGTTGTTTTTTTGGTGAACGGACATCGAGGTAGGGTCAAGTGGCAACATTTGGCGCGGTTCATTGTCGCAGCAGGCAGTGATGTGGAAGGACGCTGAAGTAACCCAGATGCAGGCACATGCACCCGCAGTTGTGTCGCCAACTACCGAACCATTTGTTTGTTGGGCTTCTCATTCGGAGGCCGCTGGAGCCGTGCGAGTCCACACAAGCCAAATCCGCGTCTGCGTGGCACTTTATTGGCACTTGACGGTGCCCGCTCTTATCTTAATTGGCGATTCTTGTTCAGCTGCTGCTGTTGCTTCGTTTTGCCTCATTTGACGGTGTCTCGCTCTGGTCCTGAGTTCTGCGGAGCACTCCGATGCATTTATCTTAATTTTGCATTAAGCGCGGAAACAATTGACTGCGAAGAGAACACAAAAGCGCATAACTTACGCCTCGAAGTTGGCATCGGAGCTAAGTTATGGCTTTCGGTTTGAGTACTTTGTAAAAGACTTGAAACGTGAAGATATAAATGAAAAGGATGCAAGTTATAAGGCACTCAAAAGGATCAATTATACATTTATACTTTAATATTTTAATTGCAATTGACAAAATAACCCATCTAACTTTGAAGAACTTTCATTATCCCATGATTGATTTAGGCTATAAAAATAAGTGTCTAATTTAGTTTTTAATAAAATGTGAAATTAAATAAAATGAATAAAGGGGGTGATAATTTATTTGTGGAATCTTTTTGAAAACCTTATATTTCAAAAAGAGCATTTTAAATTTGAAGACCTTTGACAACTTTCCTTGTTATTATTGCCATTGTACCAACGCATAATTTACTACATTGGTTCAATAATAAATTGTTCGTTGGTTTAGTGAAATACTCTTGGTGTACATTATCATTAAAATCAATTAAACTCATTTCATTGGCTCAATAATGATTCCCTTGTTTTTATGCATTTTTTTACTCACTTCAGTCATTCTGAGTGTAAACATTAATACAGACATACATATGTACATATTTCAAAGCTTGCAATTATAATTGTAGATATAGCACAAAGTGTCGAAAAAATGACCATTCCCCCCCTTGCCTTCCTACATTTCTTAAGCTAAAATTTTGATAAAATCAGAGTTAGTAGGCCTTTAGTCATAGATTACTGGAAAACTGCAATCTTTTTCAACAAATTTGTTTTTCTATTTTTTTAAATTTTATTTAAGATTACCATAGTAAAAAATTTCCTCTGCGAAAAATTTTTGTTGTTTACATATTGAGGGGTATCGTTAGAAAGGGCTACGTCCGTGGATTCCAAAAATGTTTTTTTCATATTTTTAGGTGAATTGGTTTCGAAGATGTAGGCCAAAATGTCGAAAAGTGTGTGGCCAGACGGGCAAAGAGAAACTAAATTCGAAGGCTAAAAAGGGTATTTCTGGTACGGAACCCTCAGTGAGCGAGTCCGACATGTAGGATTTTCAATACCATGTTATTTTTTTGGGGTGGCGCTTGTTACTTTTGGACGCCATTTCTTGAAACCAAGTTGTGTAGAATTACAGAAGTGTACATTTGATAACACATAAATTATGGCCTCAGAAAGAAGCTTCGACAGGAAGTTGCTTCTGAAGAGCGAGAATAAATAACAAAATATTTTGAGTTTTGTGAAATGAAAAGTTGTACCTACGTGGAGGGCAAAGTAGATGAAGACCGGGTTTCCCTTCTGAAATGTATCTCATAAAATATTACATGCCACTTATTTTATGAAATCAATTCCTCTTATTAAGAGGAATTGTAGAAGAAGACGGGCGCTATAAAATGAGTTTGCCTCAAAGAAAAAAAGTGGCACATGAAGACCGGAAAATATAAAATGAGTTTCTGCCAAAATAAAAGTCGCACATGGAGAGCTGGGGGTATGCAAATAAATGTCCTTAAGAAGGGCATGGTATTTGTCCGTGACATATTTCTCTTACGTGAGATTTTGTATGGTATTTTTCGTGTGTCATGAGAAATGCCATGGTATACCCAGTGGTGTTTTCACTCTTGGGGAGGAAAGTAAATTTTTTCTAATCAAGTGAGGCATTTCCATCTGGCACCGCTGATTAAGAAAGAAAGTTGCTAATGCTAAAACTCTTCATCCGATAGCTTTTCCTAGATATGCCAGTGCGTATCTGTCTGTTATGAGCAATTAGAGTTATGCTGTTCTGTCTTTTCTACAAAATCTAAAATGTAAATACGAGCATGAAGTTAGTTGCTCAATCTAATAGTGATGCCGGTGATGATGGTTGACAACAAACGCAATATGTACAAATTGTTTTGTTGGGGGTGCTTCGGACAAACAAATTTGTTGCAAATATCGCGCCTATTACCGTAAACATTTGCAGCTAATTTTTGCACCTACCTCTTGATTGCTAATCATCTGCTGAAGTGTGATTTCTGACACTGGGGAACCATCGTAAGAAAGTTGCAATAAAATAGCGCTTTTTAAGGAAAAACCAATCACAAGCCGGCCGCTGAATACATGGCAAAAATAATTCATATATTTTTTCCAGGAAAACTTTATGATATTTGATACTGGAACAAATATGTGGGCGTGGATAGTTTTATGCCAAAACCTTCGTCCGGCTGTATTGAACTTAAATACTGCTGACAACTCGGGCAATGTTTCAATAACATGACCGTTGCTGTCAACTGGCCCGGGCCCCTTTGAATGCACTTTGTAACGAGTGAAGGCAATTGCTGATTGATCCCCGAATTCAAAGGACGTTGTATGTGAGAATTAAGAAAAAAGAAATAAAGAGAAAACATAACCCCCAAAGCGAGACTCTGTTTCCTTTCCCGCAAGGACACTCCGGTCAATTCTTGCATTTTTAGATATGTCCAAATAAGGTTTTCAACTTTTAAAAATTTTTTTGTCTGCTAAATAATAAATTTTTTCCGTTCGATGCAGATATCTATTAAAATGGAGGGCATATTACTACATTACATTACTAGATTGCTTGTTTTCATTTTATGTGAACTTTTGAATTAAAAAGTGCCTGGAAAGTCTTCAAAATGGACAAGTAATTTTCTCAAAATGTCGACATTGTTGAACATTTTTCCAAATCAATAGTTTCGATGAAATGCTAGAATAGTAATTCCAGCTTTGAACACCACGAACTGTCAGTGCAATTCTATACATATATGTATAAAATGTTTACTCCAAAAATAGTATAAAAAGTGTGCCCAAGAAAAACAATGAAATAGCACACTTTTATTTATTGTAATTTATCCGCAGAAAATCGCACTTACCTCACCTTGTGCCCTGGAGTCGCAACAGCTGAAGCGTAGAAACGGAGTCAATCCAGCCTCCAAAGCGAATTTATTTGCTGTAATTTGTAGTCAACTGCTTCACTTGCTATGGATAATATTTATACACAAACGCGCGCACACACACACACACACACACCGATGCAAAAATACAAAGGCATAGGACCTTGTTTTAATTCTACAAATTTATTGCAATTTAAACCGTGATTTTCGCACTTTAATTACGCTGGCCGTAGCCTGGCTGGGAGCTAGGCGGGTCGGAAGCAATGCAGAGCAGCGCAGCGCCGCCGCAAGGCAAAAGTGCACAACAACAACGGCAACGAGAAGCGAGCGCCGGAAAAGGGCGAACTCGTTCGATCGCCTCTCGGCCGTTCGCTGCGAAATTGAGGCGGAATGGCGAACTGCAACCGTGTGACTCCGTAATCAATTGCTGACCCGTAATTTATTGGGCACTGTGGCACTCGTCACTGCGGGCAAAGCTGCCGCACTCTTAAAGTAAATCGTAAAGTGAATCGTATATATTGTATTTTATCGCGAATTGGGAGCAGAACTCGGAGCCGCACTGTGAAGGGATTTAAGCGCACTTTTAGAGCCGCATCGTTATACCGTAAAATCGTAAAAGCCTTGCGCAAGGAAACGCGACTTGGGACGCACTGAACTATTTCGCAGGCTCGCACTGGGCGGCGAAAGTAAAACAGCCCCGCGCTCGACTCTCGTCACATACGAAGGAGTACACTTCACTTGTGGCATGCCGCGTCCCGGGCGACAGCAGCAGAATGGTGGCGGGCAGCACGCAACTTGCGGCAGCTCAGTTCGCGTTGAGTTTTGTTTTTGCACTGTTTACGCGTCTCGCCAGTTTCCTTCGCTCAGGTCGGGATGTAATGGAGCAGTCAGACTTGGCCGACCAGCCGCTGCTCCGGCGATAGTTTCATGTGGCAAACGTGATTCGCGATTGTTGCTGCTGCTGCTGCAACTGCCGGGGCAGCGGGGTGTGGTGCCAAAGAATGCACATGTTTGTGCTGCATTTATTCTTCTTGATGGGGAGCTTAAAACGAGAACCAGTGAAATTGCACAAGAAAGAGAAGAGACGATGAGGAAAGAGAGTGTAAATTGCTGACGCTAGCGTTGCCATATGCAAAAAATTTTACAATAAAGTTTATTCTAGCAAGAAAAAGTAATCAAAGTGACATTTCAAATTATATACCTACATATGTCAAAACTTTATAATATTTCTAATTTGTTTGAGAAAGTTGTAAAGAATAAAATGTCTTTCACTACTAAACATCTCTTTCGCCCCTTCCAGAATTATTTTCATCCAAGCAGAAATTGTTCGAAAGCTCCATCGATCTATCTACCAAACTATTGTTTCTCTGGCAAAACTCATTTGGGTATTGTACAAAAATTTCCACATAATCGAAGCTAGGAAAAACGAGGATGGCACAGTCGAAAATTGGAATAAATAAAAATCCAGTTTGGTAATAGTCTAACAAATAAATAAATATATGGCACAACAGTCCGCAAATAAGATTCAAGCCATCTTATATATTCTACAGACGTGTTCGGACGTGATTTAGAAGCCTTATTTTAATGGAAAGAATACTCTTGAAGAGTTGCCAACTAGCTCGCAAGAGACGGCGCCGCGAGCAATGAAAGTTATAAAAATGTTGGGATTTCAACCATAGACTCCATGCTTCAGCGACCAAGAGCTTAACCGCTAAGCTACGGGAGCACCGTGCCCATATTTCGGTAGATATTTGTAATTTGATTTTTCGAGAGATTCCTTCTCCTTTTATTGGTAATTTACAATTCACGTTTACTTTTAATGTATTTAATAGATGAAGGAAGACCAAACATTAACGAGACTATGAAAGGTAAAGAAAGAGAGAGATTTTCTTATAAACTTGTAGAATATTCTCGTAATAAGAAAGTAGCGCGACGGACGGAGGTTCCATTCTCCATTCCTTGATACCTTTTGTAAGTTCTGCAGCTTGCCATACGCCAACTTCAAGCCAGAAACGCCAACATATCTTCATTGTCCGTAAAACTTTTAAATGCAATTTTAATGCATTTCTGTTTTTGCTGCTTTGATATTATTTCTTGTTGTCGTTTTTACGAACTAAGCTTCGTGAGCTCAATTTCATTTTTATGATTTCTCTATTTGTCATCAGTATGAATAAGAGCGCGATTATTATTTAACAACAAAAAATAGTCAATATATTCATTGAAGTTTTTGTTCTCTTTAACAACAACGAAAATTCGCACAAAGTCCCTCGTCTATAGAAAAGTTAAATAATAATTGATAATTACTAATTGATTGGCGCAACAGCCCGTATGGTCTTAGGCCTAGCTTTTAATATTTCGCACAAATTAATGGGACCTACAAATAACCGTATCCAAACGGGTTGAAAAGCTTTTCATGGCAAAGAATACTTTCGGAGAATTGCCAATTTATCGCGAAAAAACAAATTCTCTTTTTATAAAGACGGGCTGAGACCGGTCTTGAACCCAGGCCATCTCGCATCAGCGACCAAGCACTTGTCCACTGAGCCACCACGGCGCCTTAGAAAAGTGAAATGAACTAAAGAAATGCAGGATTCCCATTTTTAAATCTATCGAAGTAATTTCTATGAATATATCGCACATTATCTATGTACACAAGAGGCACAACTTAACTTTTCCTAAAATGTTTATATTCAAAAAGTGGTATTAGTTTGAGTTGTTGTTGAATCAAAAGGAATTCTTAAAGAAGCAAAATGCGAATTTTAAATTCGCCTTAGGAGCTCTGCAATGAAGTAGTTTCTCCTGTTTGCTGGTATGTTTGACAAAATGTTAATCTTATCTTTTACCGTTATCTTTTACCATATAAAATTAAAAAGATTGGATCTACATTGGTGAATATGTGTTTATGAATATGGAGAAGGGGTGCCCCTTACTGTCTCCATGTTCGTGAATACAAATACTTGCGCACTTACCTGTACATTTGCATATGCGCATAATTTGTTAAATGATGAATCTGTTGACCGATGAATTTTTGAGCTAAATTTTACACTTTTGCTGCACTCATTGCAATCTCGTTTCCATGTTGTCCGTTTCGAAAAACCGCCATCAATTTCACGTCATCAAAGCCATTTTGGTGAAGACATACCCGCGAAGCAGCTACTGGCACACTCGCGCATAATCGCTTAGACGTGCACCTTAATGGCCGTGTTAATCGCTCTAACATTTCACGAATCGTTAGACAGTGTTGCCGGTGTGTCTCACGTCAGTATCTGTGGCTCGAGTGTCAGCGACAATGAGCGAGTGGAGCGTGTGCGTGGCAACGGCGCGCCGTAGGGCATACATTCCATCCAACCAACTAGTGGCGGACCACACTGAACCAAAAATGCATTGAGCCTAGTTTCAAGGATCCAGAAGAATAATTATTTTAAATTGCTTAAGCTATAATATCATACTTCATTGAAATGTAGATATGTGATGCAATATGCAAACTTCACAAGAGCTATTTATTTTATGAATCACAAACAGAATTCAATCAGTTAATTTCGGACGGGCAAGGAGAAGCGGTGTTGTTCACAGACAGCCAGAGGACAGACGGGTAAGGAGACATGAAATTCGAAATCTAAAGAGGGTATTTCTGATACAGAACCCTTTGTGCGCGAGCCCGTGCTTTTCAATGAAAAAAAAATCTAAAATTCAAGTTCAAATTAGAAATTGTTTGTATTGTTGCAGGTGAAATATCCATATATGTTGGTAAATTTATTACTCCCGCTTCACAATATTGTTTTTTTAAAGGATCATTTAAAATATTAACTCTTCTTTGATTTTTATTTCTCATCGAAAATATATGAAACAATTCTCAATTTTTTTGCGAACCCAAAAAGCTACGAGAAAAATTTTTCGTTTCTAACGTAATGCAAAATTACATTCAGCCAATAAGATAAGTTCCATTGATTTTAAAGTCAATGAATATCGAAATAGAAACTTTTTAATTAGATTACAAACGATTTTCAGTTGAGACATGACATCAGCGTCAACCGATTAAGCGATAATAATGAAGTGCTGTTATTCAAATTGTAATTATAAACAATCAATCCTCGACCTGCAACAGTGCCGCCACGCCAAGCGATCGACGTGGTTGAAGGAAGCACCGCGGATCGCTACCGCAAGACAGAAGAAAAAGTGGTACGGAAAATGACGAAGTGCTGCCACGCTGCGGTTAGACGCCGCCGAATTGCGGACTTGCATTAGCAGCCAACCTGTTACTTTGAGCGATGTGGCTCCATTAGCCGCCGCGCACAGCGCACACCAAATCGACTTAGCAGCCGCCGCGGGCCGATCCTCTGCCGGCACATTGGCCAGTCAGCAAGTGCACACCGCACCCTCCTCGTCCATTTACGTTTTGTGATCGCGCTCCAGTTGCACTGATCGCTTTTCTAATATCTGCGAGGCGCACTTACATAGTTATGCCGCCACGTCAGTTTGCGGCAGTTCGGCCGAAGTTTCGTCATTACTATTAGCATAAGTGCCTCAGCTTGGAGCTGAATATGGGCTGCTCTGTGTTCTCGCATTCGACCATAAAAATTAATTAGCAATTTAAGCGTCTCTCGCTGCTCGCCTGCCCATCATCCACCAGCGCAGCGCTCCACCCATGTCCGTGTGGCATCACTTGCTGTTGCATCTGCTTGTTAGGGCTAATGTTGTTGTTGCAATGTCGGCGCAATTTTCGCCTTACATTTCACAAGCTGCTTGTAATGTGTTTACGGGCATCCATCATGCTCGGGCTCCCATGGCGATCTTGTCGGGCTAATCATTAGTTTTTTGCAACACGGTAACTTTTACTGGCTTATGTAAGCATCCGCCACAAAACGACGTTTCGTGGCACGCTGATGGATTCCTCTTTCGCCAATAGTCAAAGAATTTTCCAATTCCAAGAAGCTTGCTGCAAAGAAAGTGAAAAGTAGCCTCTAATAATTCTTTGTAGAAGTAAATAAAATTTGCTCGATCGCAATCAAAAATGATAATAGAAAATTTTATGATTATTTCTTTAGCTTGTGGGAACTCTACAGCCTTTAAGACCAGTTTCAATAGTTCCATTTCCCATGAAATTAGGATAATTTACCAGCATGACAGCAGGTTTTTTTCAATTGTACCGATAATGAAATTCGCTTTCACTGGAATCTTCCTGATCTTCTTGGAAAGCGGAAGATACTTGCTTAAGTGTTTGACGCAGGAGGAATTGCCAGTCAGCATGCCATCTAGAACTCCTTTCGGTTAAGGAATTTAAGGATGGCGGATTTTCGTTTTTTAGCATTTGGAAAAAGAAGCTTCAGCTGTCTTACGGATTTGCGGCGAAAATCCTCATTTATTTACGAGTATTCTAACCGTTCGTTTTCACGCCAAATCAAATAAGCAACCGTTTGCTCTTCTGAAATGCAAATCAAATCATACTTATGATGTATTCATTAGCTATAGCTTAATGCTCTAAATGTGTAGCATTATACTCCCGTGCCGCAAATACAAAATAATTACGATATAAATTCTCATTGCTCGGTCGCATATCTGATTTGGTTTGCGGATAATCGATTATATCCTCAAATCTCGAAAGAAGACCAGAAAAGAGAACAAAAACGTATTTTCGGAAATAAAATTATATATTATTACCCAACCTTAATTTTATGTCCTAGGAGAAATAACTCTTAACTTTGAGGTTGAATGTAATCAGCTAACTTATTTTGCTTAGCTGGGCCTCCAAAAAAAGGACATTAAAGGGAAAGTTAAGAACTTTGCATGAAAAAGTGCTTGATGACTTACGATTTCTACGAACGTAATTAGTTACCTCAACTCAATTAAATAGTTTACATAAAATTGATCAGCCTTGAAGAAGGAATCGTCGAAAGGAAAACAAATGCAGGCCACGATCTGCGCTCTACTTTTAATGGCCAGCGCATGCGCCCTTCAAGTCGGCAAATTATGCGCCATGAAGTGCGCCCTAACAAGAAAATTGCCGATGTTTGTGCAAACATACAAATTGTGCCCTCAAATTATAAATTCATTAGCGTTTTAGCAGTTGCCGAGCTGACAATGAGCCGTTGAGTGGCGCTGTTGGAGTCGGAATTGAAGGTGCGAGTGCACTCTCTGGGTCCGACTGTGCAGGGCGATGCGCCGCACTATCCTTAGACAGAGTGGCAAGTTATAGCTGCTGATTCAGCGTTTCTTCATGCTGGTCAACTTGAGAATTATGCCTTAAATTGCACTTTAAGTGTTAAATAATTACAGTGAAGCGCAGCTGAACGCTGCAACGGACAGCAAGGAATCAGAGCAGTCATCTGTGGAAACCGGAATCAGTGTTACCACTGTAAAATTGCATGTAGCGAAAATTTTACTGAACATCTTAATAAATGGAAATTTTGAAAAGTACCTACTTATCTTAGGTTTTTATGTACATATAGAGTATAAACCGATTTCACAGTCGTAGAAACCATGTGACTTTCCGAAATTGTGAAGTCAAATTAATTGTTTTGTCCAAGGCACATTAACAAGGTATGCCACTTAGGGAGATGCGGCTGTCAAAACCTCACTACACCTTCTTATTGGTGAACGGTTGCATTTTTTCCGTAAAAAAGTGCCAAATATCAATGTTGATATTTTCGGTCAACGACCTTTTTTTGGTACATTTTGGGATAGTATCTAAAGAAGCAACCTAACAATTAATACAATATCATCTTCATTGCATTAAATTAAAAATATATATTACTGAAACCACCATTTGATTTAATAATAAATATTTGGCTACGCGAATGGAGTTTTAAAAAAAAAAATTTTTTCATACCTTTTTTTACTTTCGGAACAAACACTAATCATTGCAACCAAACATTTGTTCCTAAATAAAAGCATCTATGATTTTGGCATATCTCGCACTCGTATTTTCACGGCTCCCCCTAAGTGCTATATCTTGTTAATGTGCCTTGTGCTTTGTTTACTGAAATTTTTTTAAATGTTCCTAGAAAAAGTACTTCCAAATAAATATAAAGCAATCAATTAAGGTACATAAATGTGCCGCTGCTGCTCAGTGGATGCGTGCGCGGTCTCTGATGTGAGGGTTTGCCGGTTCAATCCCTAGCAGACTCTTACCATGTTAAAAGAAAAACTTGTCTTAAATTGGTTCTGTGTGCGGCCGTCATCTCTGACGAAGATTTGGCAACTCTCCAAGAGTATTCTTTGCCAAGAAAGTAACGCTTTTTAATCCCATTCGGGCACGTTTATAGAATAAATTTGTCCAGTGCTAAATATAGAATGTCGCACTCAAGCTAATTTCGCTCCTCGCATCGTTTCCACCGTCGTTTTTCTGACTTATCATTTCAGTATATGAACTTAATTTATTGAAAATATTCAGCTTTTATTTCTATTTGAATTATTTGAAAACATATTTTTCCTAAGAAGATGAAGATGGAGCACAGAAAAATTTGGTTTGAAAATGTTTGTTATTAAATTGATGTCTTTGAATCTCCATAAAAGTGTTTTATAATGCGTGGTATTGTATACATAGATATCACATAAATTGATCTCCTTAACCATACTAAACACAGGATTCGTCGAATCGGTAATTCACCATACTTTCTTGTCGTCTATAGGGCGGATTGTATTTGTAGTATGCATATAGTCTATCCATTGGAAAGTTTAAACTACAGTTTGAGTGGTAAGAGAAGCGAAATTATTATTGAAACGACAACGTCAGGGATAATCTTCATACGTGATCACAGCCCAATTTTGCGCCATTTTGAAATACCTTATGTGTAAATATGCAAAAAACCAATTTGAATGCAGAATCATGACATAACTCAAAATAATAACCGGTATAACTCTAGAATTTAGACTCCTGAATTGAAGCTAGCTAACCTTTCATTTAAGAAGTGTCGAGTGTTTAAAGAAAGAGTAATAAAATATTGATGAAAGATGGCAAATCTGCCACTGCATACAGATATAAAGTGGCAACACTGCCGCAGATTCAAATTACCAGAGCCTTTCTGTGGCAGCAAAAACTTGTTAATGCATTTAAAGTTGTACAAAAACCGAAAAGCCGCAATTTAACATGCCGAAGAGTTTAATGTGGGCGCAATAAATTTTATTTAATGCTCACGCAGCGGACGCAGCAATTCAAATTTGCTGTCCTTCCTTTGGACACTACCAAATCATATGCGATTACGCAGCCCGCGTAGAGCCCAGTGTGAGCTTTTAAGCCTTGCAATAAACAGGGCAAAATCGTTTTATTCGAGCTTTTAACTCAGCGTTTAGGCGCCATAAAGACTGTCATTAAACGCTGCCATAAACCTTTAGCCATTGCAGCTACTTTTCGCTGATTCGCCCCCAGCTGAGGGCAGTGAGTGCATTAAGTAACTCGAAAGTGTTCAGCAAATCTGTTAATAACTGTAATGAAGCCTTGAGTTTAGTCCACATCTGTCACTAAATTCGTTGATCACACAGAAAGTGCTCCGACAAAAGACCGAGAAGTGTTTATATGACTATATGCGGCTGCTAAGGATATAACTTTATTTAAAAGAATTATATATCCCCTGCATGAAGCTTTCCATTTTCTTGGCAGGTAGGCTGAAAAACCGATTTTAAATTAAGACACATAAAATGAAATAATCTCACCACATTTACTAGTTATGAGCCACTGAATTTGGTTGGGGTTTCTGCGCTTTTTAACAATTTTCGGAATTTCTGACTCTTATTTTAATAGGATTATAAGTTGGAGCAAATTAAAAATTTACAAATCATACAATATTAATCGATATGCAATATAAAATTAATCGACAAGAAACCCCGCGAAATATATCAGATTGAAGATTGGCAACTTTTTTCTATTGAGCGCAATATTGCCAAATCATAAAAAAATTGCTATGCTCGCATCCCATTTTTAAAAATTTTCTATTCACTATAATTCTTATTAATGCTTCAAATATAGTACTAAAAATTATATTATAATGGTTGGTACTCTTTGCTCAATACCGCAAAAATATAAGCAAGAAAAAGATTTGAAAAAGTTCTTCTTTTTGGGATTGAAATAAGAATATCGTTTTTAAATTGATTAAAATCACTCTTCTTGTGAAATGTGTAGCAAATGTGTCAATTCGATTGAAAAACCTTCCAAAAAGCAGATCATTTTCTGATATGAGAACAACACAGGTGATATTTTTTGATAAATCTTTGATTGTTTTTTGTTCGGAAAAAAATTTCAAAAAGAAAATTCGAAATGAATTTTTCATTTTTGAACAGTATCAAAAAGTTAGGCATATTGCTGGAAAGATGAGAACTAATTTGCTGAATTAAGTTAGTAGTTCGTTTTTAAACTATTTTGAAGATTTCAATTGTAAATTATGAAGAGCCCAAAAGTTAAAGAAAAGATGAATATCGGTTATATTTTCAAGACTTCAGCTCAGATGAGGATGTAATTTAAAAATCGAACCCTCTGAGACTTCAATGAGTCAGATCATAAAAATCTTAAAAGCATTAAGTTAATTTTCCCAAGCAGGGAATTTTTCATGGTCACAGCCAGTGAGGCACTTATACTATTGTTTGAAATGTAACTAAAATTTTTTGGAGGAATAGCATGAAGATGTTACGTTTTTAAAGATACACTGAAATTGCTCCTCAATTGCTGACGTTCTTCTTTTGTATTAAACACGATAAAGACTACATGCAGCATATACATACCTGCCTTCCTTCCTTAATTCTTTCTCACCGCATGAATTGGCAAGCATGCCAGGATCGAGTCTTGTTGTTTGTTGTAATTGTTCATTTATTTCACTTCTTCCCACTTCGACTGGTAATGGGACTGTGAACGTGCAAGTGAACACATCTAAAGAGCCAGCAATTGCAATTTAAACTGTTTTGGCCTACCATAAATCTAGATTCCTTGCCATTTGTGCGCCTTCCCCTCCCTGCCTGCTGCTCCCAACGCTGAACACCACTGGAAAGCATTTGAAGATTCGTCACGTTTTTCAATACAGCGAGCACACAGTCAATTTCGTTATCAGACATTAATTTCATATAAAGAATAGTTTTAACACCTTTATATCGCCCTTGCTTCGCCCCTGCTACGACCCTCATTGCATTATGCGGCTGGGTGCCATGTCGCAGCCTTCCATGCTGCGAAGCTGCACATCTGCGGAACACTTGCGCAAGCTCTTCCACGTTGAATATGGTCGGAGTCTGACCATGGCGAGCGATCCGCACACACATTTCGCGCACTTATCATGAAGCATGGACGGCGAAGTAATTTCATGAAAGCGCGTTCTTTGTTGTTGTAGTTGTTGTTGCTGTTTAAGCATTATCGTAAATTTCGCAGCAATTATGAGCGTGTTGTCTAGAGCCAAACAAGCGTCTCTGCATTTCCAGCGCTCGCTCCTTCACATCTCCAAACATTGCAGACGGATCAGGCGCTGTTGCCTTGAACTCGAAATGGAAAACTTTGTTTTTTATTGAACTTGCTGCAACAAAAGTAATAAAATAGTTGCAGCATTTTGTGGCAAGTAGCAGCGCGTAGACCGATGACTGGGGAACTCGCTTGATTAGAAAACAAATTCGAAATATTTAAGAATTTATTCATGAAGGACTGTAATAGAGCGAACTATGCGAGATCGGATCGAAGCTAAATTAAAAATCGAGGCTCCAAAGGTGCTTGCCTTTCCGTAGCCTTCCTTCAGAATTTCCCCTAGGAAAAAGTTGTTAATTACTGGTTCTTATACTAGTGTAGTGGCAACTTTACTACCGTGCAAAGACGGAAATTTTTTTAGATGGTTTGAGTCGTCTGGGATTTGAACCAGCCACTCCACACAAATTTTTTTCCAAATAAAATTGTATTTACATACTTGTATTCCATAGCCTCAGCTTATCTTAGGAATATAGTAGTTTCTTCAGGCAGAATCCAGCGTAGAGTGCGGAGTTTTTATACCCTACACCTATGGTAATAGGGTATAATAACTTTGTGCCAAAATTGTAACGCATTAAAGGAGCCTTCCTAGGTATAGACATAAGTATATAGAAATGATCAGAAACATTTTCTCTTTTCATTTCCGGTTGTCCGTCTGTCCGTCTGTCCGTCTGTCCGTCTGTCCGTCTGCGTGTATGCAAAAAAAAGAAAGAAGGAGTTGTCCGATTTGGACCAAATTTGGTACACAGTTACAGTGAACCTCGGGTTAGGTAAAGTGTTAAAATTAGTCAAATCGGTTAAAGGACACGCCCACAATGGGCCTGTAAGTCCCACTACCTCGGGTTTTTTTCGGTAAAATGGCTATAATTTGTGTAATTACTCATGGAAAAGATTAATACTTGGTATTCAAGTTAAGAGGTAGGTCTTCTATATCTCAGGAAAAAATGGGCGTGATCCGCCCACTATATAGCCGGCAAAATTTTTTCGGTAAAATGGTTACCAATTGACTAGTTACGAATATAAATGAATGAAATTCGGTTCCCAAGTTGATATATAGGTCTTAGATGCCATACAAGAAAATGGGCGTGGTCCGCCCACTATATAGGCGATAAACAAAAAATCTTCTTAACTTCCATAATATATACACCAGAGAGTCCAGATTTGGTTACTTCGTTCCTGGTAGGAATATCTTTTAATTCTCCAGAAATGGGCGTGGTCCGCCCACCATGGGGGCAGTAAAATAAATATGCCGATAACATCTGTTGTACACTCGCCAGAGCATCAATATTTGGCATGTATAGTCCTATTAGGTATATCTTGTAGTCTGCCAAAAATGGGCGAGGTCCGCCCACTATGTAGGTTGTAAATCAAATGCACCCACAATTTCAGTGAATTATCACCCCACTTGGGAACATGGTGTAGGGTATTACTCTGTCGGTGAAACCCGACTGATACTTCCTTACTTGTTTATACCCTACACCTATGGTAATAGGGTATAATAACTTTGTGCCAAAATTGTAACGCATTAAAGGAGCCTTCCTAGGTATAGACATAAGTATATAGAAATGATCAGAAACACTTTCTCTTTTCATTTCCGGTTGTCCGTCTGTCCGTCTGTCCGTCTGTCTGCGTGTATGCAAAAAAAAGAAAGAAGGAGTTGTTCGATTTGGACCAAATTTGGTACACAGTTACAGTGAACCTCGGGTTAGGTAAAGTGTTAAAATTATTCAAATTACCCAAAGGACACGCCCACAACGGGTCTGTAAGTCCCACTACCTCGGATTTTTTTCGGTAAAATGGCTATAATTTGTGTAATTACTCATGGAAAAGATTAATACTTGGTATTCAAGTTAAGAGGTAGGTCTTCTATATCTCAGGAAAAAATGGGCGTGATCCGCCCACTATGTAGGTTGTAAATCAAATGCACCCACAATTTCAGTGAATTATCACCCTACTTGGGAACATGGTGTAGGGTATTACTCTGTCGGTGAAACCCGACTGATACTTCCTTACTTGTTATACCCTACACCTATGGTAATAGGGTATAATAATTTTGTGCCAAAATTGTAACGCATTAAAGGAGCCTTCCTAGGTATAGACATAAGTATATAGAAATGATCAGAAACACTTTCTCTTTTCATTTCCGGTTGTCCGTCTGTCCGTCTGTCTGTCCGTCTGTCCGTCTGCGTGTATGCAAAAAAAAGAAAGAAGGAGTTGTCCGATTTGGACCAAATTTGGTACACAGTGACAGTGAACTTCGGGTTAAAAAAGTGTTAAAATTATTCAAATCGCTCGAAGGATACGCCCCCAATGGACCTATAAGTCCCTCTACCTCGGGTTTTTTGCGATCAAATTGCTGTAATTTGTCTAATTAATCATTGAAAAGAATAATACTTGGTATTCAAGTTAAGGGGGCGGTCATATATGTCATACGAAAAAATGGGCGTGGTCCGCCCGCTATATAGCCGTCAAAATTTTTCCGGTAAAATGGCTCCCAATTGACTAGTTACGAATATAAATGAATGAAATTCGGTTCCCAAGTTGATATATAGGTCTTAGATGCCATAGAAGAAAATGGGCGTGGTCCGCCCACTATATAGGCGATAAACGAAAAATCCTTTTAACTTCCATAATATATACACCAGAGCGTCCACATTTGGTTACTTCGTTCCTGGTAGGAATATCTTTTAATTCTCCAGAAATGGGCGTGGTCCGCCCACTATGTAGGTTGTAAATCAAATGCACCCACAATTTCAGTAAATTATCACCCCCCTTTGGAACATGGTGTAGGGTATTACTCTGTCGGTGAAACCCGACTGATACTTCCTTACTTGTTCTTCTTCATATTGAAACCACTAATTACAAAAATTTGGTGTTTTAATTTCAACGAGATCGGGTCTCCTGTAGTATATTATAAACAGCACAACACCTTATACCGGAAAATCAATTTATACTGAAGTTAAATGACCGATATGTATATAAATGAAACAGTACAGTTTTAGATGTTTTCAAAGAAAAGAAACAATAGACGGTGCTGGATTAACAAGTTATTGTGATGACTGGGGTGACGACTTTGAAAACACGGTTTCGCGGAAAACGGCTAAGACGTCGCTCGTCAAAGATCGCTGAGGCTTCGTCTATCGTTCGAATTTCTTCGGTTTCGAGTATTAATTCTATGATGATAAGTCTTACAAAATAAGCAATATAAAATCGATTTTGTCAAGCGCGATTAATCATAGGCAGATATCGCTTAACATCTTAATATGTTCTCAATTTTTAATAGCCGATATCTACCTTTGCATTTGAGTATGCATTCAAATCTGCTTAATATATAAGAGCACTAAATCGAAGATCGGGAAAGTTGAAATTGCATGCGAAGTGAACACTGCTTCACGCTCAGGATGCATCACACACTCCGCAAGAAATTTCAGTGGCACATGCTAATGAATTGCCAACTGCCCCAGTACGAAGTGAAAGGCGACATGAAACCGCTGAATTCAAAGGAAACGCTTCTGTAGATTTATTGCGGTAGCTTAATAGCCGACCACTTTCGAGTCATAACTGATATTTTTATACCCTACACCTATGGTAATAGGGTATAATAACTTTGTGCCAAAATTGTAACGCATTAAAGGAGCCTTCCTAGGTATAGACATAAGTATATAGAAATGATCAGAAACACTTTCTCTTTTCATTTCCGGTTGTCCGTCTGTCCGTCTGTCCGTCTGTCTGCGTGTATGCAAAAAAAAGAAAGAAGGAGTTGTCCGATTTGGACCAAATTTGGTACACAGTTACAGTGAACCTCGGGTTAGGTAAAGTGTTAAAATTATTCAAATTACCCGAAGGACACGCCCACAACGGGTCTTTAAGTCCCACTACCTCGGATTTTTTTCGGTAAAATGGCTATAATTTGTGTAATTACTCATGGAAAAGAATAATACTTGGTATTCAAGTTAAGAGGTAGGTCTTCTATATCTCAGGAAAAAATGGGCGTGGTCCGCCCACTATATAGCCGGCAAAATTTTTTCGGTAAAATGGCTCCCAATTGACTAGTTACGAATATAAATGAATGAAAGTCGGTTCCCAAGTTGATATATAGGTCTTAGATGCCATACAAGAAAATGGGCGTGGTCCGCCCACTATATAGGCGATAAACAAAAAATCCTCTTAACTTCCATAATATATACACCAGAGAGTCCAAATTTGGTTACTTCGTTCCTGGTAGGAATATCTTTTAATTCTCCAGAAATGGGCGTGGTCCGCCCACCATGGGGGCAGTAAAATAAATATGCCGATAACATCTGGTGTACACCTGTCAGAGCATCAATATTTGGCATGTATAGTCCTATTAGGTATATCTTGTAGTCTGCCAAAAATGGGCGTGGTCCGCCCACTATGTAGGTTGTAAATCAAATACGCTCACAATTTCAGTGAATTATCACCCCACTTGGGAACATGGTGTAGGGTATTACTCTGTCGGTGAAACCCGACTGATTGCTTCCTTACTTGTTTACTATATAACGTGGAGTCGAAGTTTCATGCATACTAAGTATGTATGTATGTATGTATGTATGTATGTATGTATGTATGTATGTATGTATGTATGTATGTATGTAAGTATGTATGTATAGGTATATGAGCAAATATACATATGATTTTGAAATCGAATAAAGATTTATAAAGAGTACGCGCTCCAATCATTAAGAAGCAATATTCCATATTCTTCAGAATGCACTCGACTCAATATATTCACATAATCATACAGTTACTACCTACACAATATATTCTCATCCTTTGGATTCAATCAAGCCAATTCTTTCTGCAAGCAAAGTCAGATTATATCTGTATATATGTATGTACATCTGTCTGATTGAGCATGTTGACTGTAGATTACTGTGGATTTTTCTCGCAACAGCATGGAATGACTTTTTAAATGCTCAGCTTCTTCTCTGTTCTCGCATTATATGTAGCTCCTGCTGCAGTTATAGGGCAGTGGTTGTGCCTTTCTGACTAAAAACAACTTTAGTGTTCACACATCGTTAAGGTCGTGAAGCGAACACACTTCAGATTGCGTGTTTGGAACAAGTTAGCACTTGGCTTCTTCCATTTGCAATTTCAGAGTTATTTAGTGAAGAATCAAGCCGGCTTAAAGAATGGGCAAGAAATATGAAACGATGCTGGCTGTGGACTGGCATATAATAAGAGCTTATATGTTTATTACGCCAAAAATCCCGAAACACGAAATCGCTAGTGTAAATATTGTTTTTTTTTAGAAAGATAAAGTTTGGTCGGATAAGAAATTGACTTTAACCACGTCATTGCAATATTCGCGAATTCAAGGTAAACATCCACCGCCACTAGTCCACTTTCCCCCCACCCACTAACCTATGATCCTTCCTAAACCAACAAATGCTTTGCATGTATATCTTTGAGAAATCCTTTTGCTTTATATTGTAACACATGTAGCACATGTTGGAAAAAGTTACCTTCATTTGATCTCCACGTTGACGTCATAAGTGGCTTTGATGCTTGTTTCAAGATAGAAAAAGCCCTTGATTACTTCGAAGTTGTCACTATCCGCGTACTTCTTAAGACCCCGAGAGATGCATCCCTATTACAATCCCGATTCATTATATTATGCCCACTGAAAGGACGAGACGTATAGCAAAGTATTGAAGCAATGAATGTACTCGGAAATAGCCACCCTTTTCTTTTTAAATTGCGATATCTTCTTCAATAAGCCGAAATTATATTTCATCAAGAACATTTAAACCTTCAAATCACCGGGAAGAAATACCTAAAGGAAGATTTTCTTTAATAAAAATGCCGTTAAGGTCCTTGAACAATCCCCTGCTTAATACATATTTATTTAACTTTCCGAAGTCCCCAACAGTTTTAAGATAAACAGCGAAAACTTTAGCTATTGTTCAAAACATACCATGTTCATGAATAAATTTCGCTAATCCAATTTATTTGAAACAAGTAAGGAAGCATCAGTCGGGTTTCACCGACAGAGTAATACCCTACACCAAGTAACTGAGTGGGCGGACCACGCCCATTATTGACAAACTACAAGATATTCCTAATAAGTTTATATATACCAAATATTGATGTTCTGACAGGTGTACAAAAGAAATTATCGGTATATTAAATTTACCACCCCCATTGTGGGTGGATCACGCCCATTTTTGGAGAATATAAAGATATTCTCCCCTGCAATGAAATGACCAAATATGGATGCTCTGATGTGAATATTACAGAAGTTATGAGGATTTTAAGCTTACCGCCTCTATAGTGGGTGGACCACGCCCATTTTCTTATATGTCATGTAGGACCTATATCTTAACCTAGGAACCAAATTTCATTCGTTTAAATGCATAAGTAGTCAATTGAGAGCCATTTTACCGGAAAATTGTTGCCGCCTATACAGTGGGCGGACCACGCCCATTTTTTGGTATTTTACAAAGGGTCCACACCTCACCTTAAATACCAAGTATAATTCTTTTCCATGAGTAATTACACAAATTATAGCCATTTTACCGAAAAAAATCCGAGGTAGTGGGACTTACAGGCCCGTTGTGGGCGTGTCCTTCGGGTGATTTTGCTAATCTCAGAACTTGAAGTAGTGGAAGGTTCACTGCGACTGTGTGCCAAATTTGGTCCAAATCGGACCTCTCCTTCTTTCTCTCCTGCGCCAACGGACAGCCAGACAGACGGACAGACGGACAGACGGACAGACGGACAGACGGACAACCGGAAATCAAGACAGAAAGTGATTCTAAGCATTTCCATATACTTATGTCTATACCTAGGACGGCTCCTTTAATGCGTTACAATTTTCGCACAAAGTTATTATACCCTATTACCATAGGTGTAGGGTATAAAAATCTTGAATAAATAAAAATCGCTGAAGATAGAATTTTTCCAACTCTTATTCTTAGGCAAACGAAAACTTATCCAGCAGGAATGCTGCACTCCGATTTTAAAACTCCCATAATCCGCTTTGTGGGATAAGATTTATGCCTTTCGTATTCGCATTTACGGTTGCTTTCTCTTTCTTGGTTCGTTTTCGTTACCGTGAATTGAAAGCGAAAGGGGTGCCGCCGCTGCCGCTCATAAATTAGGATCGCGATTTCCTTTCTGCCTTTCTTCGAACACTTTGAAGGAATTTGCGCTCAACCGCAGCAAATCCCCGGCAAAAAGAAAAGTGGGATTTAAAATATTCGTTTCTTTGCTTTGTAAATTGTGTGGCTGAGTCTTTTCTTTGTGAATGGCAGCACAGATGGTTGATTGGTTTATTGACGAAGTCGGTTCAACGCCTCTCAAAATGGAAGTCCTCGTTTTATTTGCTTGGCATATTTCTAAAGAGAAGCAAATTTTACAGGGTTGTTTCAGCTTTGAAAATAAACTAAAAATGTATAAGCGATTTAACTTAATTGGTCTGAAACACATTGAAATTAAGATCTGTCTGCTCACAAGCATTAGCCAGAACCAACTGTCCTCTTGTTGTACGTTGCAAGGGTCTCCCATACACTTGACAAATTAGCCTCATAATGAGGTGAGAGATAAATTTGAACTTACTGTGGCGCAGCGCCGAGGCAGAATATACACAATTGCCGTCTCGTGTTGAGCGTCACGTGCACAAGCTCCCGGGAAAACAGTACAACCAACAAGTGAAGCATGTGAAAACCCTTCAAATAACTTGGAGTACTCCACATGTGAACATATTTGGCCATGACTTCATGTGCGAGGTATTCTTGATGATGGCTGACATACCCGTATGCGTCCTAAGCACATTGAGCTGCTAATTGGGGCACGCTGGCGCCTGATTAGACTGTGACGGAGTGCGTAAGGTTAGGTGAGAATCTAATTGTGAACCCGAATAAATTAAGTGTGAAGTTTAAAGGGATTTCAGCGTTGGGGACTGCATTGAGAAGCAGAACCTCGGAATTGCTATCGGGTAAAGCAAACATGATAAGATAGGCTTATTACGCCACAGCATGTATAGAAATTGGGCTTTAATGTCGCATTTAGGGGAGAGGGGGGTACCTTCGTCCTTGGGGCACATTCGTCAAAGGCGATTTCGGTATGAAGGAGTCACCGGACAACTGTTTATTAGTAAAAACTAACCCATAACTAGCATAAATATCCCTCACAAAGTTTGCCATCTCTATCTGAACAGCTGATAAAGTTACATTTGATTTTGTGTTTTCGCGCTTCGTTCCCGAATATTCAGGTCGGTAACGTAAGAAGTTTGTGCTGTATTTATACCATTATTTCGAACAAAATTGTATTAGTATTACTTTGATACTAATTATTTTGTAAATAAAAGTGTATTAAGTGAAAATAAAGCACTGAAATCAGAAGTACAAAAATAAAAAGAAAAAAAAGTGACACCAGGGTGGACTCGTCTTTTTTTCATGGGGCACATTCGCCAATATAACTTCACAGGTACTAAAAATCGAAATCGAGTTGAAGCTTCCAAGACCCTCGAACCTGGCGTTAACCTCCCGTAACCACACAAAATTAATATTAGGGTCGATCTCAGCACTTTAAACATTATTATAACAAATAATTTATAAAAAAAATTTGAAATTTTTTTTAAGCTCAAACATGATTTTTTTTAATGCAAAATATAATAAATACGTGTTGTGTAACCAAAAACATGTCTTATTTAGTCAAAACAAGATTTTGTATCACCTAATAGTACTTTAAAGTGTGAATGCCGAAAGCGCCCCGCCAAATGCCGAAGCTACCCTGGCATGGGGGCACATTCAGCGAAATGACTTTTTTTACTAATCATGAAAAAAATAATTCAAACGGAACTTTTTAAAGAAATTTTAGTATAACATTTTATTATTAAATAATGAGGTATTGTAACAGTCTAATCGGTTTTTAAATATATTGATTACCTTCTGAAATTTAGGCCTTCAAAAAAAAAAGAGACGAAGGTACCCCCTCTCCCCTACCTATGTATCATGACCGATACCTGATTTTTGTGCTGTTCAATATTAGATCGAAATAGTTTATGTAAAGAAATAGAAAAACCACTAGAACACACAAAAAACCTTGTTGATCAATTTCAGTAAAGAAACTGGAAATTGGTAAAATAATATGTAATGGTTTCTACCAATTATAAAATTAAATTGAAACACGATCATTTAAATTTCTGTTGTAAAAACAGAATTTCCTTAAGATTTTTCACTGGCTGTGTTATCGACCTCTATCTTTACTGGAGACCAGAGACGGTTCGTTTCGAACACAGGATGACCCTTTCGGCTGGGCTGTCGAGTTATTTGACTAAACAAAAAAGTGGATCTTTCAGTGTTTAATCCAGTTTGCTAATTTGTTTTACACGACCCCCCGCCCCACAATTGTTTACTGCATTTGTCCTCCTGTCGACTGAATCAATGGCCAACCCGTTCATTTACATATGACATAAACTGAGGGACCTTTTCGTCAAAATGTTTTAGTGTATTATTGACTATGTACAAGAAGCCAGAGAAGTGGGAAGAGGATGCCACACTGCAGATACGTGTGTGACATTCTCAGTGAATCTTCCTTTAGTATACACTCGATAGGCTACCGGGGCCCATGGTGTCCCCTTATATACAGGTAGAGCCTGTTTTCTAGAGGGTAGAGAGAAATGAGGTTAGATTATCAACTTTCAAGTGGATACTGTTTTTATTTGCTTTCGATATAAATACCACCCTTACTTCTTTCGAGGCTACTACCAAAAAGTTATACCTCCATTCCCCTTCATGAACACCTTCATACGCCCATGAAAATCCTCGATCCACCCCAGCTCAATTCTATTCATTTCATAAACCCACGCAAATTTCACTATATAAGTATCTCCTCTACACACACACAAACACACACACACACACACACATGGAAGATGAATATACACTCAGGAATTGCTCACAAATCTGTTGCTCTGACATATTTCCGCTTATACGCGTAAGACTGAAAGTATGCACGCGCCCATATATAGGCTATTCTCATAATATGCCTGCATCTGTACTTAAAGTGAATGGCAATGAAAATTTGAATACTTTTGTCATAAATTTCAATGAAATCAAAGTTTCCACACAAGTGCATGAGAAATGTGGAACGTGTTGTCCATAAAATTGCTGCTGCCGCAGATGAGCGAAGGACAGAAGGAATCACTGCGCACATTTAGGCGCAGAAGCCGTGCAGGCTTACATGTTGGCGTAATAATAATAATATTTGGTAATAATAGTAAATTGTGCGCATTTTGTGCGTATTATTAGCATAATAAAAAAGGGATGCGTATATACTTTTACGATGGCAGGGGCAGGGGAATGCCAGTCGGGGGCAGTACAAGTGGCTGACTTGAGTGTAGCTGGACAATATAATTTTATGTTGCTTGTAATTCCATCGATGATGATGATGGCAATGGCGATGAGTGCTATTACCATGGCCCGCATAACGTATATGCAGCTAAGAGAAAGTAAGTTTAATGCTATCTAGCACCCATTTGAGGGTACAGCTAGGACCGAAAAAAGTGCCTAAACGCAAGAGAAGAGAGCTATGAAACAGATTTTTATTCAGACACAAAAATTTAAAGGCTTAAGAAATATTTTCTTGATCTACTATCACATGCTGTGCTCCTGCCCCGCCATCGCTAGAACTCGTCTAACATATTTAGGAGCGCCATTCTTTTCAGGGCTCGAACAGATTTCGAAACTATGCATCAAACCTCTTTGGAAATTTGTGAAACACACCCAAATCCGAACTGATCATTACTTTGACAGCTCCTAAACGGAACTCTCACTGGTATCGCTAAGGACCCAACAGGGTCTATACTATTAAACGTATATATCATGTATAAGCAAATTATAAAAAGAACTTTATGTAAAAATTCACTTCAAATTTGTTTTATCCCTGATGACCACGATTGAATATTCGATTTTCATTTATTTTTCTCCTGCTATCGTCACCTCAAATATTTTCCGCTTTCGTATTTTTTAATGTCTAGTTAATTGACAAAACCATAATGACCCCGTCCGACAATATGCTTCTGGATACGCTCAGGTACTACAATCCCATTTCTATTCTAAAATGTCGACATGTCTGCCTTCGTTTCTAATTTAACTTCCAATACTTTTTCCCAATTGCAATTCTTATTAAATTTTGATATCGAAAATTGCATATGTTGACTTTCCATGTCATGCAATCCTTTTTCCTATGATGCTCTTTAATACCGACGCATTTTCTAGCAAAATTCCAATAACAATGGTACCTTCTTATATAAATACGAACATTTTCAAAATGCATATCTACTAAAGGCTCACAGCGCAACGCTGTAGCAGTTGGCCTGTCCAGCCTCGTGTAACACGTTGGCAGGCCATTTCGATAACCACATTGACAACACTTTTCGGCCATTTCAAAATCTAATCCAAAATGCCGGCACATTAAAACCCTAACCGCAATTCCGTCCAATGTGCCTCATTTGACAACAGCCAAACTAATCCTCCCCCCGATGGCATTTATTCATACGGCCGCCCACTCGCACCGGCACATGCACCTGCGGCACACACACACATACTCGAGCAGAAACACGACCGCAGAGTTAAACTGAGCCGCATTCGGGTTTGTGGAGTGGAATGTTTTAATTAAATATTCCATTTTGGATATGTACCGCCACTACCTGGCCGCAGCTGCCGGCACACGTTGCCGGGACTCACCTACACAGCCAGTGGTCGAAATTAATACTCTCGCTGTGCATAAAGGATTAAGCGCTGCATTTATGCTGCGGTTGGCGTTTATGTTTGTTTGTTTGTGTGTGTGTGTGTCTATGACATGCACCTACACAGCGCTGGCCGCTCATTCTGTACGCTGAAAAAGTCATTAGACTGAAAGACGACTTGCATGTGTTCTGCTGCGGTGCGTCTGCTGCTGGAGCAGCCTGAAGAGGTTATCTGTAATGGCCATTCACACACACATGCACACATACCCACATGTGGGTGTGTTCTACATAGCTGCATGTTCAGTTTTGTGGTTGAGATTTTAATAACTCTGACTTATGCATGCGAATGCGGAAGTGAGTTCGCATTTCCGGCGGTACCCAAGAAGCCAGCTTTTCAGGCACACACACACACACACACACACACGCCCATGTACAAAAGTAATGAATACATTTATGCCTACAAAAGGCTTCATTTTGCTGTAAACTTAAATAGGCGCAAAGCTACGCTCGGCAAAGTGAGGCTGTAATTCGAGACCCTGCCGCGCTTCATCGTCAATGTACCGCTTCTGCCGTAAGGCGCTTATCTTTTAATTGCCTGCGGAAAATCCACGCAGCTGCGTAAACAGTTTCGCCATTTAATTGACGGCATTAATCCGTTAATTACTGGTCTTATTAAAAGCGCCACACATGTAATCAAATATAAAAAAAGCTTTTAAAATACGCTGGCACAGGGGAACCGCCAAGGGAAAGCAAAACCGAAAAGATCCCTAACGGTAACCGACTTACTTTCCGTAACGATACACCGAGAATGGCATATGGAAGGTATTCAAGGTGATTACGCGTAAAATGGAAACAGCAAAGCCGTATCGGATGAAAGAATTATGTACCCATGTCGAAGCTCTTCACAAAGTGCACGAGACATTGAGCTGAAACTTTACACACTGATACCCGGCATATGTCTAGATGGGACATCAATTCATTCAAGATTTTATCAGCTGATAAACACAAGCTCTACAGCATGTCCACAGAAAGCAATCAATTGAAAAATTAAATAAGCCTTGAAACTTTAACATTTCCGGCTGATTTTTGACGATTTTAGAAAAACTATATATATCATATTCAAGAAATATTGGTAAAGAACAATACATCAATTTTTCTTAAAAATATTTATATGTACAACATGAAGGACTTTTCTCGAAGAAAGCCCCGGGCGCTCCTGAACCATGATACAGTGATATAGGTTGAAGGGCTTTGAAATTAAGTAGAGCTACTCCACAAAATAAAAAAATATATATTAGAGATACTTGAACGATCACTAAGTGCATGCTGTTGGTCAAGTCAAATAAGAAAAACTGCATATTAGAAATTTTCAATACACCCTCAAACCTGGCTTTGGGATCAAAAACCTGATTTTCGGAGGATTCTCTCTGTTTTTCCCTTAAAAAATTCATCAAGATACAACTTTTATGAGCTATAAGAAAAATAGAAACTGACACTAAAAATTTACTGTAATATGCAATATTGCGGTAAAAATAACGGACATTTTTTTATTCCAAAAACTTATAAAATGATGGTGCTTCGACAAAAGATCAAGCTTTGCGTGAAATAAACTGAATTTAAATGTGTATCAAGGAGGTAAAAAATAGCGATATAAAGGAAATCCTACATTACATTATTCATAATCAATTCAAAAAAAAAAATCTAATATAAATTCAGTAAGCCAACTCAAAAATGTTGTTCCGTGGAAATCGCAGCTGAAGAATCTTACAGCCTTTCTATCGGCCACTACACGATCTTCTTGTTCTCACCATGTTTTTGTTAGTAACTCGAATTTCGAAAAACGTTTTAAAGGTAATATTTTGCACATTCGAATTTTTCGAAAATTTCGAATAATTTTCTTGATTTTTTTATACATACATATACAGTAGACGCTCGCAAATTAGAACCACTTTGTTTTTAAGGTGATTCTAATATCTGAAAAATTCAAATTTCTGGACAAATTTTTTTATTCGAATATAAATAAGAAATAGAGAAAACTTACTTAAAAAATACAACAGAATTCTTTTTTTACATTATTTTATTTAATAAAAATAAGTAAACGAAACCAAATAATCCAGTGCAATACATTTTACTTGTATTTTTAGCTATATGCAACAAAACTTAAAAATTCACTCATATTACATCACATGTACATATTATATTTTTTTAAATAAAAATGGAATGAATTAAAAAAAAATTAAAAATAATTGCGATAATGTTCAAAACTAAGAAATAAATTCAAAATTAATGGAGACGCAGACGGCACAATCAGCAAGGTTAAAATTAATCTTTCTGTGACATATATTCAGTTATATTTGTTTGCCTTTTTGGTTTTTTTAAATCAGAGACAACGATATCGGTGCGGAGAGCCAGCAAATTGCTTACGTGCTTAGTGGAAAACAATTCACTATTGTTGCACCATTTTATTAAATTATTAACGCTCTCAATGGCTGTCGAGTTTAAAAACAACTGGTAAAACTTCAACATTATCGCATTCGCTGCTATCAACCTTTGCACGAAATTTGTGAATGAACGGAGTGACTGCAGAAACATCACTAGAGAGAATCTCGCCACAAATTTTCAAAAAACGGATTCCGTGTCGCTTCTTAAATTTAGTAAACCATCCGTCACTTGCTCGGAATGCATTTTCATCTTTATCGGGATATTTCTCTCTAAATATTTGTTTGGCTTTCTCCTTTAGTATTGGCCCAGTTAATGTACATTTTTTTTCACGTTGGTTTAAAAACCACTCATAAAGAGTCTTTTCCATTTGGGGATATTCAGCGCTGTGCAGGGATTTGTTCATTGCCTCATGGTAGGTGTTTGGAACAGCATTTAAAATTGCTGCTTTGTTTGATTTAATGTAGCTGATTGCAGATGGTGTAACATTAAAATCTAGGGCTAATCGCTTCCCTTGAACACCTTTGTCAAGTTTTTCTAAGATTTTAACTTTGGTTTCCAACGATAAAGTATTTTTTTTGCGTTTATTTAACATTTTCAATGATCTACTTTTACTTTTTCTATAGAGACTGCCAAAATATGTACACGCGTATCGAATTTCACACACAAACTAGCTGAAAATGTAAATAAATGCTACGAAAAAATAATAAATAGCGAAAAAGGGGATTCCCCTTTTTCGTTCTACTTTGTTTAGAACAAAATAACGAATAACATAGACAAATCAAAACAAAAAAAAAAACGCCCAGAAATTAGAATTTTTAATTCTAATTTTAGAGCGTGTAATGTTTCACAAACTTCAATTCTAATTTCTGGAAGATTCGAATTTCAGAGAGTTCTAATTTGTGAGCGTCTACTGTATCAGCCCCCTTTAATTAAATCGCTTTAAGCTCCCGTCTACCTTTGCTTGGAACACCGAGGAGCGACGACTAAAATCTTATTAGCTTATGCAAGATTTGAATTATTGTTCAATTAATGAAAATACAAGAGGTTCAAAACTTCGAGTGAAATAAAATTTGTACGTACGCGGTTGAATCCAATCACATAATTTACGTACAAACTTTTTTAAATTAAAAAGTAGAGAATCGCGAAAGCATAAATAAAAGAACAACTGTAGCATAATAAGTCAAATGGCGAGAATTGCGAGCGCAGCAGCTTCACCCCGCCGCGGCCGGCCCACACACTCAACTGCCTGGCACCCCAACAGCGGAAGCGGAAGTCGGAGATTTTTATTTGGTCGCGAAAACATAATAATGACATCAACTTTACAAAGCGGAAACATTATGCGCAGCCCCCCATCGCCCGCTCCCCGCACACAATTCTGCATCAATATTCGAATTATTTAACAAAGGAAAAGAATTTCAAATTGAACAAGCGCATGCAAAGAAGAAGCCGCCAAGCAAAATAAATTATATCAATAAGCTTGAGGAGGCCGTCAACAGCAACAACACTTCGAATACTGGCAGCAGCCCCGAAACGGGGCAGGGGCTGCAATAAAGCACACGCTCGCATACGCATCGATATCAGAAATACGTAAATTACGTTAACAGTATTGGCAAGGCAGCGGTAAATCCCGCCTCCCTTCTACAGCCGCTCCTTCCAATTCCTTTGGCGGCTTTTGTGCTTTGCGCTTTTGTTGTTCTTTCTTGCTGGTTCGTTAAATGTGAGGATATTTAAGGATATTAGGACATTAAGCCGTACCCCGGGCAGCAGCGGAATCCGTGCCAGCCAACGCCACTAAGTTAAAAGTCTGCTGCGGAGCGAAGAGCAGAACAGAAGTTTAATGTGTGGTTGCCAGAGCAGAGCACGTCGTAGGAATATTAACAAGGTGCTCGTTAGGGCATAGCTAAGGATTTGCTCCCAAAGTTATGAGGCTATTAGGAACTTTGACTTTGGGCAACGCATAAAAATGATTGAAATTGTATCTGAGTTTGGCGAGCGAACGAGCGAGCGTCCTCGTACGTGGTGCATATGTTTATATGTACTATATGTGCGCTGCAGCAGATCCTTGAATGGTGCTCTTAGCTTTGCTTCTATTCGTGCGCAGTATTTAAGCATCAAAATGGAAATAAAATATTTGATTTTTTCAGTTTGTGACCTTTTAACTATGCACATTTAATAGACGTGCATCGACGAACTAAGCAAGAAATGTAAAGTTGCGATGCTCTGACTTCGTAAACATGAAGAAGAATCTTAATTGACTCATCTGAGCGGAAACGCAGAATCGAGGTAAATTGCCCCAGTGTGCGATTGCCTAAAATGAGAACTCGGACATGAAGCTTTCAAAGCTCATTTAAAGAGAACCGCTTTCAGTTTAAATGCACAACAACAAAAACACTATGCGGATGATGTATTGTAAAAGAAGCGGATGAACTGCGAACTGCACCAGTTAAGTTCACTGCCCTTCGTGGTATGCCGGTTAGCATGCCAAGCCATGGGCTCATGGCACGAATCCTGAATCGCAGACTTTCACAGTTGTTTCAAATTATTAAAATTCACTTCGAAATGTCACTGATGAATTATAATTTTAATTTTTGTTTTTGTTTGTTGTTCTTGTATATTTAGAATCTGCATAGTTTCTTACAGGAATAGACTGTTGTTGTCTTTGCTATGGCAGAAGTTAATGCAAGAGGTTTCTCTAACAGCAGCTTTCCTTTGCATTCAGCCAGCATCGGGCCTTGTCTTATACATATGTATACTTTCGTAAGTCTTATTCATCTCTCGAGCCAAGGATGCCAACCAAGCCCATGTTGGGCCTTCCTTCAGTTTAACTTAGGAATAATGAGTGAGCATGTTGCTGTTTGTGTGTGTGTGTGTGTGTGTGTGTGTGTGTGTGTGTGTGTGTGTGTGGGTGTGAATATGCACAATTTAAGCTCCTTTGTAAGTGCATGTCGTAGCACGTGCAGATTTGAATCAACTCAAAACTCTCGAGCGCAAAAACAATTTTTCAATGTCACAAACAAAAACACTTTCACCTGCGCCCAAGTCCGGACCCAGGCCCCGGCCCTTACATTTCATTAAATGCATTCCATACGATTTCATACAATTCCGCACAAAGCGACATTTCGCAATTTGCCCGGACCACATGTGACTGCAGTCGCGCTGCCAGGAAAGGACGCCATTCGCAGAAGATGCAGCAGACGCACATGCCAGCCCGTGCATGTGTATCAGTATCCGTATGCATGTGTGTGTGCCGACGTCACTATGCGACGACGCGCCATTTTTGAAAAATAGATTTCTAAAACGTTTAAGCCAGCGCGCGTCTTGAATTTAAAGTGCCCCACCGAAGGTTATAATAAGAAGGTAAACAAGAAGGTATCAGCAGCGCACCCTCATTGCACGCCCCTCCTGCTGCAGCCCACGCTGTCGCTCGCATTGCCAAATAGCGCAAACGTGACCAAACTTTTTGTGACTTTCAAGAAAAAAGTGGCAGCAGCGATCATTTATCTTAAATGCGTGCTTAGGGGTAGTAGCAGCTCGCTGCAGTGGAGGGAGGGAGCAAAGGTTGCCAGTGGCAGCGCTTGGCGACGGCATATGCTAAGCAACAGCCAGCCCGCTAGCCCGCCAGTCAGCCAGCAGGGCGGTACGGTGCGGTGCGGGTTGATGAGCAGCCGAAGCTGTTGGCGTTGGGGTCATGCTCCAAGGTGACTGATATCCTTAAGCTGCTTATGGCAGGACATCAGCCGCTTCAATGCAAATACCCACCACAAACGCATCACGCGATGAGCCAGACGCAGCAGTTGCGAAATGAGAAGCGCCCCAAATTAAATCATGAAACTCTCAAGTTTAAAGACGGTTAAGAAACTTAATCCTTTCGAGGCAGAATCTCATGCAAAAATCCATATGGCAACTGCTCTTCGCAGCATATTCGCAGATTTGTACAATTCCATTTCCTTTGCAGAGTGTCATAAAAGCATCCACTCTGGCGCTCTTCCGTGTTGCTGTTCTTCCAGACACTCTGGCGCACCTTGCACGGAAATCATAGTTTCCTCCACAAGCGACTTCCTGCGGCATAATTCGACTCCTCACACTCTCACCGCACCTTCGCTGGCGATTCCTGTCACAAGCATGGCATGCGCTTAGCCGTCTTCGCTTTATCCCTGAAAATAGCAGTTTTTATGGCCCGATGAGGGAGGTGTGTGTGTGTGTGTGTGTGTGGTGTGGCGACCAAATCCCTGTTTACAACTTTCCTATTTACTCTGTCAAGTTTGCTTTCGCTTAAATTGTCGCATTATACGAGAACGTGTATCCTCGGCAAAAGCCACAAAGAGTTTCGCCATGACAAGCAAAAAGCAGTTGCAAGCATATTCAAGATTTTTATCATGCTAAACAAGAACTTAAGGAAAAGAGCCAGAAAGGGAGGCAAGGAATTGAATGTTGTGAATACGCCACGCCATGTAAGGAAATATAAAACTTGGAATTTAGAGATGATTCTTATTCAAATGGAAGGTGCGCGGTTTTAGGAAGCTTTTAGAGACTTTTCCTTCACTTAAGAAGCCGCAAAGACACTGAAATCGGTAATGCAATTTTTAGACGTATGTGAAATGTGGGATCCACTTAACCAAATATGTGAGAGAAAAACATATTTAAATAATTTGCACCAAAATCGGTATGAGATTATTCTTGAAATGAACGAGACAAGGTTTCAACGTTTCTTTTTTGATCCCGAAAGAAGCATAAAAAACTTGCTCCAATTCCGTTTAGTCGTTGACCCAAAAATCCGCATGCAGAATGAATGAACGGCAATGCTCCAGCAAAGCAGGTCGAGGCCCACCGCAGAAGAGGGAGACCAAACGTCCGATGAAGAAACCAAGTGATCGAAGCGCTAACAATCCTTGGAGCCAGGGACCAGAGAAGCCATGCAAAAGATGGGGCATCTTGGGATACTAGGTGTGTGAGCCGAAGCCTTCAATAAGTTGTAATAACCATAAAAGTAAGTAGGTAAGATAATTTAATTTGTCTAGGTTATCTATTGGTTTAACATCATTGCTTAAGGGGGTATAGAAGTTTTTGGGCTTGAAAAACCGGGATTTTATTGCTTATTTTGAAAAAATAACATTTCTAGTATCTACATATATCCAAAACTAGTCGACGAAAATCATGCAAATAACGCATTTTTAAGGAAATCATAAATCACATTTAATATTTGGTACCCAACATACCCCAATAACTGGTCAATAATTATCTTGATTTCTTATGTTCAAAATTCACCAAAATTATCACGATTTTCACAATTTTTTTCTTTATATATAATTCATTAGTTATTTCGTATTTGAAATTGCAAAATTTTTATGATAGAAATAATCCGGAACAAAATCTGAATCGATTTAGCTATGTCTCTCTGTGCGTCTCTAACTATTTACGAACTGATCACGTCTTACAAACTAAGAAAGATATTCCAATGAAATTATGAAGGTTTTTTTAAACTAGCTAGCGAATCACTCACATCGGAGAAACCCTACTCCCACAATTTATGGTTACATATTGTAAAATGCACCTTCCGGTAAACACAACTCCTAACAAACTGCCGTAGGAATTTTATTACCTGTTTTTGCCCTGTATATGTGACATTTTAAGTTCAAATTTAAATCGTTTGCTAACGAAAATGTTCCTATACCGAAAAAACTTGCAGTTTTATTTTTTTCCTGCTCATTTTTACGACTTCAAAAGCAAATATAGGTCCTAATTTCACGAGTTTAGAGTAGACATAAACGATTTACCATCCCGTACTCTTTTCATATGTATATATTAAATACTTTCATCAATTCAAATTTGTTTAATTGCCTCATTTAAATTTAAAAATTCGTTAATTTGACAAACAATATTTTTATGATCACGGGTGTAGTGCAAAGCTAATAATCGAGAGGAACGACTTCTTACATATGTTTATTTCTTTACCTAGTGAACCAATTTTCTTTTCGAATAATTTTATGCCTCTATGGTGACACAAATGTGATGGCTTAAGGCAAGCATACTCAACCTTTTTTTTCTCCGGGCCTCATACATATATTTGTAAAATAGCGCGGGCAGCATCACTACTGGTATCACGAAAAAAATAAGGGGTCGTGTTATGTGACAGTGGTTTTTTCCTTTGTTTTGAAAACACAGATCGGTAGAAATTTATACATACTAATTTACTAACATTTTGATTTTTCTTTAATTGAAAATGTGAAGTGGAATCGGTTTACAGCTTCGAAAGTGCCTCGTGCGGTACAAACTCTTCTTAACATTTGACATGATGCCTGTACCGATCAACTGAAAGCAAGATATCGAAATAATTAAATGGCATTTTGATCCGTAGAACTTGAAAAAAAATACAGAATGCAGTTAGTATGAAATTAGGATTTTCCTCCTTTTGTTCGTACTTCTTGTGTTCACTTAAAAACAGAACATCTGCACGAAACTCAGTACTTAATATCACTGCAAGCCGAATAGGAACTAGCATTTCCCATACCAACACTACTTATGCACGTTGTCACTTGCTGGCTCCCCGCTGGTCCTCGAGCTGCCGTGCCCCTTGATAAGCGAAAAAACGTGTCGTCAGTTGTTCCCAGCCATGATTTGGCATTATGATGATTGCATTGGAAGACTGAGCGCAACTTCCGCCGAGTCTTCATAAATAAAAGCCACATATGGCCGTGCATCCGGTGCCGTGCCATTACAGTGGCTTAACGTACCAACACACAAGCACAGAAGGCAGCGAAAAGGAACGAGCCGAGTCGTAAAAGCAACAAAGACAAAAAGGACGAAACGACGCAAAAGCACAATTGAAATGGAAATCAAAGTGGGCGTTCATGAGTTACTTACATTTTTATTGTTGCGAAAGCGAGTTGAGGTTTATGACTTTTGCGAATTACCCGAAGTGAGTTGGCGCGCGCTTCCCAAGCGGGTGTGGCGTCAGAGCAGGGCTTGTGGGGGGCCGCGCGGTGCATGCAGGGCGGCAGGCAGTAGCTACTATTTCATTGGAAAGCGCCAGAAAGGATAAAAGCGCAAATAAATTCAAAGGCGTGTGGCGCAATATTCTACTCCCTTGGCAGCGCTCCTCCTTAAGCACTCTCAACCACCCACCCACCCGCTTTCGCCATCTCTTCCAACAGCTGCTACTTTTTGTTACCATTGCTCGATTTTATTGCAAAATTTTTGCGTTTAGCTGAAATTCTATTTGAAAATTTATGGTGTTCGCAAGTTGTGCATATGAGTTCATTATTTTCCGGCCGGGATTTATGCTGCGACAATTTAATTTTACGATTTTTCACATAAATATTCCAAAAAATAAAATTCCATTGAGTGTGCGCCAATGAAAAAAGGGAGGGCCCTTCAAAATAATTGAAACACGTTCCGAAAAGATTTTGCACAAAGCCAATCGCTCATACGCAAAAGCACTCGTACATTTGCGAACTAGTTGCATCAATTTTGGCACCATATGTATATAAAAGAAAGGCCTCTAGTCCCAAGTGCTCAAGTCTGATGTGTTTGAAGAATTTGAGTGTAATTCTTTTTATAACAAAATTGTATGATCTCGATTCAAATTTAAGAATAGGAACGAAATTACAAACAAACTCTACTATATTTCAACCCCTTTCCATACTTACTATGAATGAAAGTTTACCTGATTTTATCTTTCTCAATTATAAAGGGATGATGTCCCAGGGATTTTAACAGCACTATCTTTGTGGGGTATTTCCTGCGAAGAAGTTGAAGATTTAACATTTATGGAGACGACCATGAATCTGAAGCATCATTGACGTATTGAAGTACAATACCATTTGAAAAATTTTGAGAATATATAAATTCAGCAATTCAAATTTCTCCAAGATAATAACCCAAACATAAGGCGAATATGTTGAGGATATGGCATCTCTTCAACTGCAACAAAGTATCGAAAACGCCTGCTCAGAGGCTCCAGGCTTAGATCAATTGACAATTTGTGGCGCCAATTTGAACAAAAATTTTGTTTTGCTTAATGTCAAGCATACAAAATTAGAGGATTTGATTAAAATGTCAAACGATTTTTCTATGCAAAAGTCATTTTATTCCATAAAAAGAAGACTACAAGCCGTGACAGATGCTAAAGGATGCTGTATTAAATACTTAATAGTAATCATTTTCTTTCACTTTTATTTAAGAATCAAATATTTGTGCAATATTTTCCCTTTTCTTAAAAAGCACATAATCAGAGCTTAATTTCGAAAATTAAAGCCGGATTAAAAAAATAAAACGTAGAAAGTCGTGCCTGGAAGATTTTTTTGCCCAACCGAGCGTTTGCAATTACAAGCAACTTTTGCATAGAAGCTCGATCGAGACAAGGGAGCGTGGCTTTAATAGATCTCTGCTTTTTTAAACCATTCTGAGCAAATAACCTAATAATTTTTTAAGAACAGCTTGTATATGGCCAGATATGACATCTTCCAAATGTCAAGGCTCTAGCTTGAATCGTTCGGAAGTTATACTCGTAGAATGTAAGAAGAATTATACACTGGTTCATAAAGTAACAAACATCAAAGCAGACCAAATTTTAATAAATTTATTTTCTTCTGAAAAACTAGATTTTAACAAAAATAGATCTTTAAGTACTCGTAATCATTCATTGGCCTTCTACTGCAAAAATTATTTCTGGCGGACTCACTTCAGCTAGCTCCTTCCATCTTGCAGTTTTCCATTTTACTCAGGAACGTCGATGTGTTCTCTTACAACCTTTTTATTACCCAAGTCGTCTTTCGTGGAACAGTTCAGCGATTTTCGCGAGAGCAGCCCTGTTGCCAAGCTATGGGATATGTGGTGTTGGTACTATATGAACGTATGATTTTTCATATACCAATTTTTAAATGCATTATATGTCTTTCTGGTATGTATTATATTATTATACATAGGTCGGTTATTATACAGGATCGTTCGGATACGGTTATATGTAGGTCCCGTTAATGTGTGCTGGAGTATAACAAGCACACACAAGTTAATGCAAGCAAGCTAGGCTAAAGCCCAAACTGTTGAGCTGTTGCTCTAGTTATTTATATTTTTTATTTTAATAGGTATTCCTAATCATCTGGTCCAACTTACTTGTAAACTTTTAGTTCGAAAACATTTCTCCAAAAATTATAGTTTTTTTAACAAAAAACAGGTAATGGTAAAGATAGGATTGCTTTTTTGAAAAATACAATATGGAACAAAAATACTGCACTTTCTTATCTAATTAAAATTATGAAGGATTTTTGCACTTTCTAGTTTGTAGAAGAGCTCAATGTTGCTGTACGAAATATAGTACAGATGTTCAATATGGATTAGAACATACTTTAAGCATAAAAACAACAATTTGTTGATAATATTTTCATTTACAAGAATTTCAAAATTTTTTTCTTCCAATATGTTTAATTTCACTTATCAATGGGAACGACATCACGTCAACAGTTAAAAGCAGTGGTAGGGCAATATTTTAAACAATCATTTGGAAATTCAAAACTAAAACCAGACTCTTTTATTCTACCTTCTGCAAGAACAATATCTATTAAAGTTTCCGTGCTTTCCATAACAGCTCGGAAGTGAGATCACAAAACTTTCCTACAGCATATTTATGAAAACAAATTAAGTGCGTCATCTGTCGCACGGTCCCACGATGGTTGGATGCAGCACCCCATCCGGGTATCTTGAGTTTTGGGGGGAAAAGTGGCATAACAACTTGTTTACCAACGCAGCGCCGTCCGTCGGGAGTACGTGATCATATTGCAATTGAGCAACGGATGCCAAGAAGACGTGCCGGAATCTGGAGGCATCACCAGGCTGCGCTGTGGAACATATGTAAACATTTTCAAAAAATGCGTGCAGAACTCTGAGAGAATCAACAGAAAACAACGGAACGTAAAGGAACTGGAAGTAGGGAGTGGAGTGAAGCGGGTTTTGCCGTTTACCCAAATTTAATTTATCTGTATCAGTTCTAGATGCGGACATGCTGCCTGCGAGGATAATCCAACAATTCATCTTCATTGTCGAATGCTTCGCTTTCGAACGTATTTTGAGGCCGGAGCACGCTTGCCGCGGGGGAGTGCGGTGTTCGCATATTTTGCCATAGAACGTGACGAGTATATTTAAGTTCGCCATGTGCAAATAAATCGACCGGGAACATGCTAAAACAAAGTGAACAGTAAGAAATAGAAAGGATATGAAGCGAAAAAACAGCAACGGAAATGAACTCAATTGACAGCTTCATCCGGTATGCGTCTGATGCGTTTCCGCACTCCATTCCGCCGCCAAAAATAAGGAAGCTTGAAATTATTTTTAAATATATTTAGCGATATTAATGAAAGCACCAAAGTGAACTGACAGCCAAACGTCAGCTGCAGCAAACCCGCTTTTAGAAGTTCCACATTAATCACTCTTCCATAGCAGGAAGAACTCATCGCATGCCACCAGCTCCGCATCTGGGGGTTGCCAGCTCCAATCGCCCCACTCTGCCACACCGGCTTCCACACCCTTTTAGCAACAATTTTTGAAATATGAACTTTACCCGTCCGCACGCTCCACTTGTTTTGAAATTTTCCGGCAGAAAAAACTCTGAGGCTGTCATTAATGAATTTGGGGTTAAAACTCCATTACTTTGCGACGTCATTTGACAGTCTTTTCAGCCCATTCAACCCATTCCACCCTTGCTCCTTACTGCAATTTTATACTTCCCCTTCATAAATATGACAATGAATCTTCGCTTTGACGAAGCATATTTATTTAATAATAGAAATCGTCCACACTTTCTACACACAAACTTGATTTAATTAGATTTATTTAAGTTGATTAGAGAGTGAAAGTGATTTTACAACCCCTTTGCGATGATGGAATATTCTCGCTGAAGGGATTAATGAGCAAGGGTTAAATTTAATGCCGTCAATTATGTTGGTTTAGGCTGTGATATTTTCTAATTGGCCGCTGTGAAATTTTAGACATGCAACTTGAACTAAATTCATATCCCATTTCTGGGACGAGCCTTTAAATAGTTTTGGATATGCTGATGTCGAGTACATACATTTTTAAAGTCTCTACAGGAAATTCGCACGATTAGTTATATGTAAATTTCGAAGATTTAGCATAAATCATTATTGGCTTTCAAATTAAGCGTGGCATTAGAATTCGAAAGCCAAAAAGCAGGATTAGCGGATGGTTTCTTGTTCAGGTGTAAAAGTGCAGCTACACTTTGATAAATGTTTAAAAAAGTTAAGATAATTTTTTTACTTTTTTGCCATATCATATGTTGCCTATTCTACTGAGTGCGAGTGCCTTGGACAATGTCGAGCAGGCATTACAGGGTATTGAGGATATTCGAGAGGCAAATATACTATGTATACCAACATGGACGTTAACATCCAATTTATAAGAAATAATAATCTGGCACTATGTAAAGCACAGCATTAGATTCAGATTTGATATAGACTAGGAGTCTAGTCTCCTATTAACCGAATACTATGAGACCTATTGTAACAGTTCTTCATGTATTAAAAGACCTTCATTTATTTATATACATATATATATATATTGGCGCAATATCCCGAGCCACCAAAGCTAAGGCCTAGCTCACAGTGACTTGTGTGTGCTCGTTCTAATTTAGCATAACTTGATGGGACCTAAAAATGTATTCTATAGCCGTAAACGAACGAATTTGAGAAGCTTTACTTTCATGGCAAAGAATGCACTTGGAAAGTTGCCAATTCATCGCGGGAGCTAGCGCCATGCAAAACTGCAATTCGAAAAACCAATTCTCTTTGTCCTTTTTTTAAGGTATGAGTCTGCTGGAATTGAACCAGCGACCTCGAAGACCGAGCGCTTATTCACTGAATTACTGCGGTGATAATCAGGGATTCGTATCTTTAAAAGGAGTTCCTTCCTATGGGGTATTGGAACAATGTTTTGCAATAAAAATTTATTTCAAATCCCTCCTGTCAGCTGTTGACAGTCTGAAAGTCATGAATGAATGTATTTACTTGTGAATCTGTTATACAAAACAGTTTTCATTTGTCAAATTGCTTTGGGGAGAAACTTCGAGTTCATACGCCCAACATGGACATCTACCAAAGCACCTGCGTCAAGGAGCGTCTGCTATTCAACGACTTGCAAGAAGAGGAAGTGGAAATAACTTCTGCCAAGTCTGCGGAAGAATTGCCAGAGGAAGGAGAAGAAGAGGAGGAGGAGGAGGAGGAGAAAATTGACCTTGAGGCACTACAGCACGAGCTGAAATGCATGAAACGACGCATACAGAAGCTACAACTGAAGCTGAAGATGCAAAAACTAGATGAATGCCCCAACGAGGAGTGCGTCGACTTCGAAGTGGAACTAACGTGTTCGGAGAACAAGGAAATTTGCGCGCTGCAGAAGGCACATTACAAGCTGCAGTGCCAGATCAACGAGCTCGTGCGCTGCTTCAAATTCGCCGAGGAGCAGATCAAGGATCTGCGCGCACGCATGTGCGAGAAGACCAAGGAGATACTGCAGCTGCAGAAGCACGTAGCCGAGCTGCAATCGTGGAAGGCGACGCTGCAGCACGACTTCGGAGTGTGCATCGAGCGCTTCGAGTACTTGAAGCATGTGAAGGCCGAGTGGAAGGATGTCGAGCAGCTGATCGACCAGCAGAAGAAGTGCTTCGCCAAAATGGCGCAGAGCTTTGTGCCGAAGTCGTGTTTCGTCGCCGATAAAAAGTACTTCCTTCTCGAAATTAGCGACCTGAAGGACCTCTACAAGGAGTTGTTCGAGCTGCAGTTGGAGCGATTCTTCAATATCGAGCAACGTTTGAACGAGGCCGCACTGAAGCCCACAGCAGAAGCAGCAGTAGCCCCGTCCACGGCCATCTCTGCCAGGTCGAAGGAGAATGACATTTAAGAGATTTCTTGCATATTTTGTATTTGCTTTTCTATGTATGGATTCGATAAGTATATTTCGCTGGAACTTTCTTCATTTTGGCTAAATGTTCGCAGTTTAGCTTCAGGAAAATTCAACAAATCGCGCTCTTAATTTATTCGAGTGGTCTCCCAAGTGCCATTAATTTGATTTTCCACTCCGCTAATTAACTTGAAAATTCCGCGCATTTCGAAATCGCCGGGATTAGAAGAAGACTTCCAGCTTCCGGCCACTTTATGCCGCTGGCCCTAAGGCGGAGCGCTTTAAAGTAAGCCGCTCACTGTCGATTGTGCTCACTCGCCCTTCACCCCGCCGCCTTTTAATTAGGCAACTTAATTTCATTCTACAGCCAAACGCCCACTCACCCTCCCCGTTTCGATGCTCACTAACTTTCGCCATTAAAATCTTTACTTTTAATTTTCACAGTTCGCGTGCCGTTTTCGCTTTCATTTCATTTGTGGCGCATATTTTTAGCGTTTCATTCATTCCAGCTACATAATTGCATTTGCCCTTCGTATGGATCTGTCCACCCCGGAAAATCTTGTGGAAATGGCATGGTAACTGCCGCGAAGTATGCCGACCAATTAAGATTATTCGCGCTAGAAGTTTTTATTAGGCTTTTGTGGGCCATTTACACAGAGCAACAATTATTGCATAAGTTTCAGCCCCGAACAAACCGACCTTTTGGAATTGAATATCCAAAACACTTATGCTAAAAGCAACTAATTATTTTATCTGCATTTATTTCAAAACTTTTAAAGTAGGAGCAAAGGAAAGCTTTGCTTGTTTTATTGCCTTATATTTAATTACTGTTTACAGTTTTGATCAATCTATGAAGCACTTTCTCGATTTATTTAACAGATTTTAGATTCTCAGCAAAAGTTAATTTAAAATTTTGCAATTATTCTGGAAAAGGGTTGCGGTCGTCATTATGACTCTCGATTACCAGAGAGGCGCACCGACGGACAATGATCTGGGGTTAAACAATCATATCCCGTCCCAATTTTGAGATATGGAGAAAAAAAATGTGAAGACTTCGGCTGACAATCTCCCATTGGTATGGTTGAAAGTCAACCGAAACTTTAGATTGGTTCCAACTGTTTGAATTAGTTCTAAAAGAACTTCAAATCCGCATTTGAATTTCTCTTATAGCTCTGTGAATCCATATTTTCACTTTTTATATATGTATTGTCAAAAATACGTAAAGTTACGAAAAAATACGTTACGTCTAGACAAACTGAGCCTTTAGAATCTGAAACGTAACGTGCGTCAGAAGAAATATTTCTGTCACTATGCCAACATTCTGCCAGAATAAGCCCTTCTTATCAAGGCTCATGAGAGGATGGGTGCCACACTATCGCTTTCGGTTATCTGGAAATGACTTTTTTCGAATACACAGCCCGTAAGTATTTCTGAAGTGAGACAAGTAAATTAGCAATTCTATTTCAAAGCTTCCTAATGCGAAAATAATTGCGTGCAATTTACAGCACATCCGAGTTATCTCAATCCTTGGTTAATAGCTTAGCAGCCCCTATAAACAGCACCGAGTGTGGATTTCAGTGCTGCACTGTGCAGAGGTATGTGCGATACACCAACACAGACAATCGTAATCGCTGTAAATGAGAAGTGGCGTTAATCCTTAGACGGGCTCACTTGCAGCGAGGGTGGTAGGTTGAGAGTGGCACTCTATTTTAACCGCAAAAAACGAAACCAACAGAATGTTTCGAACTAAAAGCTTACTCGCAGATTTAAAATGAAAGTTCCTAATGGTGGAAAAACTTGTGAGAAACAGAGTGCATCTTCTGGCTGCGCCTTAAACAACTGATTCGGATTTTGAAATTGTTCAACTTTAACGACGTTCCTTAAGTTAGAATGCCTTTATATCAAATAAAAATAAGACTGTCAGGAAATGCACTACCCATCACTTAGAATTGAATTGAACAGGCAAAGACCTCATTAGCACAGCAGTCGAAAAAGATTCACAAAAGTAGGGACCGAAAATAATTAATTGCATGCTTCCACAGCCGAAAATATTGCCGCTTTTTATAAATCAATTGATATTAAAAATTCTTGTTGAAAATAATTATTATTCTGAAAAAAAATTTGTCCGTTGCCGCTGGTTATTTTTGGAGACAAATTTTATTACGTTGTTTTTGAGTCACGCCTTACTCGGAAGAAACTTGCTGTATACAGTATGCCCCGTTTAATTGCACCCCGGTTAATTGAGTTACCCGCATAATTGAGCCAAAAAAATGCTATTGAAAAATTCCCATATAAAATATACATCGATATAACCGTTTAATTGAGTTCGGATAATTGCGTTACCCTCTTAATTGAATCGTTTATTTAATGCTCCCGTTTATTTGATTCGTTAGAAAATTCACACGAGAAAAGTATTGGCAATTTAAAAATTCTTCTGATGAATATGAGTAAAAAATTAATAAAAATCCCGCTTCAAGTAAAGAAATATTGAGTTCACTCAATATTTTACGCGAATTTTTTCTTCCAAAAAATATTTTTCTCAGGAATTGGATAAAACGGAGACACATATTGTCGAACATTTTTTCAAAACTAAATGCTATCTGTGAAAGCTGATTTGTTTTAAACCTGAAGGCTTAACTGCCTTTGTAAATTGAAGGCCTCTGCCATGAGCCATGTCTAAAGTTGAGCGCGTGTGGAAATCCCGCTAACTGCTTGGGAGCGTGTTGTTGCGGTTGCCCGCTCGTCCAACACGCGCGAAAGTGAAGTTTGTTTTGTCTGCTCTTCCCGTGCATAATTTTCGTTAAAATCAGCAGAAAAAATCTTACAACAATAAAATGAACACTTGCTTACATACAGCTGCAATCAAAATAATAGTAATGTACACATCAGAAATAGAATAGCAAAAAAAAATGCATGTTCATATTAGTTTTCGTGGAGTTTTATTTTTATACCCTACACCTATGGTAATAGGGTATAATAACTTTGTGCGAAAATTGTAACGCATGAAAGGAGCCATCCTAGGTATAGACATAAGTATATGGAAATGCTTAGAATCACTTTCTGTCTTTATTTCCGGTTGTCCGTCTGTCCGTCTGTCCGTCTGTCTGTCTGTTTGTCTGTTTGTCTGCCGTGCGCACAGGAGAGAAAGAAGGAGTTGTTCGATTTATACCAAATTTGGCCCACAGTCGCAGTGAACCTTCCACTTCCGAGATTAGCCAAATCGGTTAAAGAACACGCCCACTATTGGCCTGTAAGTCCCAATACCCCGGATTTTTTTCGGTAAAATAGCTATATTTTGTCTAATTACTCATGGAAAAGAATAATACTTGGTATTCAAGTTAAGGGTTTGGTTTTCTATGTCCCACGAAAAAATGGGCGTGGTCCACATCATTTAAACGAGGAAAAATGAGGCTGTTAGATCAGGGTTGAACAAATTAGTTATTTTTGATTTGATTTAAAATGTACCGAAGAACAATAGCAAAAAATTTAGGTATTTATTAAATTTTGCATGTTGAAATATTGAAGTTTTTAATAGTATATCTCTCACAAAAGAGGAAACCTAAAATACAAATGTATATGAGTTATTTGTTTTATGCTTTTTGATACAGATATTTTTAGAAAGCAATTATTTGTTAAGTATAAAAATTGATTTCTAACAAATTGTTTTCTATTATATCAGGCGTAGTAAAAAGACATCCATTATTTTTCGAAAAGATGGAATAGTAAACTGTATCTTGCGTTGTATAAGCGTATAAGGCTATGCTAGGTGGCGTTAGAAAGATAAGATTTCGTACTAAAAAACTTCTCAAACAAATTTGTAAGTGTTTGACTCTGTTTTGTTTGAGCGCGCGTCCAAGACGGACACCAGCAAAGCGAAACTACGCCATACTTATTTGACAGTTGGGGAGTTCACAGTTCCGTGCTATCTAGTGTGCTTTCCTTGCCGCCTGCTAAATTAAACCCACTTTGCCATCTGGCAACGTTTTTTGTTGTTGCTTTGCACCACTAGCTGAAAAAATGGACATGCGTTGGATCGTGTTTTTCTTTCGTCATAAGCTGGCATTTCTCATCAGCTGTTTTATTCGCGAAAACGGAAACAGATTTTGAGCAAATTTTATTGAATTCTCAGAGAATAATCACACACTACTTCCATTTTGATGGAATATTGATTTTTGCGAGAGTAATAAATACTTAATATGTAATCGCTTTAGCAAACACTTGTAATGCAATTGTGGCAAATTAAGAATGGTCCACGAAACAGGGGCGCTCAGAGTTTTATTTTACTATCGTGCTGAAGTTGCCAGATGGGAAATTTAGAAGGAAACTGTGAATACCCCAAGTATTTCTTCAATAAAGGCGTAGACGCAAGTAAGGCGGAAATGAAATGAAAATGTGAAAAGTATTAATGGTCCTGATGTCCTGATACTCTAATAGGAAATCATGTGCAATTTTGGTTTCGTCGATTCCGGTTCGGTAATTTAAATGCCAAAGGTGCACCACACTCTGGAAGGTCAATTGCCGATAATTTCGATCAGATCAAGGAGATCGTCGAGTCCGACCATCCTGAAAGCACTATTTCTATTAACCAAACCGGATAATTATTACTATGCTAAATAAAGCCTTCAATTTCAAGCAAAAATAAAAATAATGGGTATGTTTTTACTACACCTACTACATACACATATACATACATCAGGGCGCAATGTAAGAGCAGGATACTCAAACGGCATGTGAACCAAAGCGGGAACTTAACTGGATGAATTGGTACGCTCTTATCTGGAACCAAATCGAAGGACAATTGGAACCCGCATACTCGCAAGAGCAGTACTCGAATTGAAACATACTTTTTTAAACCACAAAAGCTAATCTGAAATAGCAATGAATATTTACCTCAGTACTTTTTCTTGAATTTTATTGCGTAAGCGAGATTCACAGCGACTGCAGGAACCCGCTCCCTAGCAGCTGAACAAAGAGGCTCGCTGCGAAGCTGTGCTATATATTTAGTCGCTGATCGTCGCAGCATTATCAATCACAATTCAACTACTGAAGTGAGCAAACCTCTCAACTGTAGTCGTGCAAATTTGTCTGAAAAGAATTCAAAAGTCAAAATGAAATTCAACAAAGTCTTCTTTCTGCTGGCAGTTGTCCTAGCCATCTTTGCTGGCCAAACTGATGCTGGCTTTATAAGTAACATCGGCAAGGGAATTGTAAGTTCTTATTTGCTCAAACGGAAACTTATATCAAATTGAATAAATTTAAATTTTCCCTTTTTGCAGAAAAATGTAGGCAAAAAAATTGCAAGGGACTAGAATGTGGCGAGTGTGGCTGACGCGCTGACGCGCTGACTGCATAAATATAATGTAATACATTTCTTTTAAAATGCTACTTGGACCGAATATTTTCCATAAATTTCATTTATAAATGTAGCATCTGGCAATACAAAAGAAATAAGAAAAAAAATTTTAAAAGAGTGACGAATAAAGATCACTTGGTTTCCGACGCAGCGTGCGTAGAGATACGAAAGAATCTAAGATTCTAAATGAATGTATTAGTTTCTCTTTCCATATTTTTCGGCAGTGTGTTGCCAGGAGCGAAATTCACTTTCTTATTTTCAAATGATTTACACAATTTACTTTTCAAAATAAATGCAAACTAATATGAAAACTACAAAATATAATCCATGTAGCGGGTCGGCTTTGAACATATCCATTTAGGCTGAGGTTCCTCATTACATCTAACTTCCAATGGTGGGCACTCTTCACTATCCGCCATATTTTTCACCGGATAATAGGCTAGTGCCATTATGGCTTGCAAAAATTCTCAGCGCTGTTGAGATCCCATCACGTGATATCTAACAACGATTTTAGAGCCTTTGCGCCCATTTACCTCTGACGGAACTAGCTCGAACTTGGAAGCCATCTTACACTGCTGTTTTTTCACCATCTTATCTAGGTCTCTTAATTCCCTATCTTACTTCATTGGCGGTGTGATATTTGTGAGAGTATCCCAGATAGTTTGCAAAATTCTGCAGGTAAACCGTAGTTGATGGAATAGTTCAACGGTGCATGTGAAATTATGCTCCCAATCCGTTCCTACATATATTCCGGCAGATAATAAATCGATTGAGGACAGAGTGATTTTGGTGTTCATCCTTCCGACTTATAATAGCGCCGTGGTGGCTGAGTGAACAAGGGAATTGTCGGTAATGCGGGAGGCGTCTTTTATTTAAGAGGTTTTGACACTTGAAGCTTTACCCTTTTCACGATTTTATTTAATTTTTTATAAATACAGCAAATGCTTTTTATAGCAAAAATAATAAATACATACAATAAACTGCAATTTTTTTAGCATATTTTTACTCTACACTAACAAAATATACAGAGATGCAATTGCAAAATCTTTGCAAAAATGCAACAACTAAAACCCATAGTTTATTTACTATGCGATTGCAACCCTGAATTGCAATCTGACAGCAGATACAAAAAATTAAGAAATACACGCAAAATCAGTAAAAATGGAAATAAAAGAAGTAAAACGGCGCATAAAAAGAGAAAGGCCGAACAAAGAGTGGCCTTTTAGTTTCGTGTTTTGCAAAAAGTGAAAACACTGTTCACAATTGACGGCAAAAATTTACTATTGCACAAATTTGCAATCTCAAATGCAACAGATTTTGAGTTGGGCTATAGATTATAGCTTTTGACCACATTTACCATGAGAGCGTCACGACTTAAGTTGGCCTCCATTGTCATCATATGTCCGAAATGGCGACCATATCTGAATCGCGTACTACTTTTGTTTAGAAAAAGTAATATCGTTTAGTTTTGTGCTACAAAGAAAGGAACTGCTTATCTCAACTGCAGAATTAGTATTATACACCATGCGATATGGAATCAAGGACGACACTGACAGCAGAGGACGGACTTGCATGCTATAATCTTGAGGAATATTAAACAACTAGCTCTTACCCGCGGGTTCCACCCTACGTTTTTATAAAACCACGAATGTGAATGATGTGTATTTAATTGTATTTATTTAAATTAATAGCAGTGTTTTTCCTTGCCCGTCTGACCACGGAACCTGAGTTAATATATGTAGTGCTAGTTAATTGTGATGCCTATATACATATTTGTAGTGGAAGGCATGAATGTAGGTCCTTACAGAACTATATGTGTATGTGAATTACTCTATTGGTGGAAGGCCAGAATTAAAGTCACAACGCCCATTCACTCATCATGGACCCCCAATTTTTTACGATACGTATATTTGAGATGTATGAGGGGTGCCACGCCCTCTTGTCCCATGCTCCTAAACCTACATATATGTAAAAGTGTATATATGTATGACTAAATACTAACAGAATACAGAATGATAATGTTGTATGACTTTTAGTTTTAGAGATATGCCAAATGAATTACTTAAGTTGGATGGGAAGTGCCACGCCCTCTTAATACATCAGAATTTTGTATAGCCCATGACCATCCTTGGAACATCTTTAGTGTATGTGCCAAATTTGGTTATGGTCGATCAAGCGGTTTAGGACGCCACTGCGAACATACTACATATGTAGGTACATAATTTGAATTTTATATATGTACATACATATATGTATATAGAAAAATGCAAATTTCGCTTTTTCGATTGATTAGTTGATACAGTTAAAAATTTCCTTCAAAAGACTAAATTAATTCTTTACATTTTTGGCCAAAAGTGACACTCTCTGTGACGTTCCGATCATGGCTGCAGCAAGCGTTCGTTGGTTTGCTGCTGCTGGTATTAGCAAAGTTGTAATATGCTATTGCATGCTGCTACTATCGGGATTAGACATCAGTGGATTTCCAACAAATTCCCAAGCTGCGCTGCAAATTCTAGCAGCATAACAAATGTCTACATTCCCACCGGGATAACAAGAAACGCACGCATTAGCCCATTGTCTCTGTCTCTATCTATCTATGTCTCTAATTCGCGCTCTCTCACCCTTGTTCAGAACGCCAGGCTGTATCAGATAAATACGCACAGCTCCAAAGTTTAGTCGCACTCTAAAAGCACAGCAACCAATCTCGTCCAGAAACCCGCGCTCGACGTCAACGTCAGAGGCCAGCGTGCAAAGCCATTTTTCTGCAGCGGCCAAAACATGGCAACACTGATTGCGGGCTCGATGTCAGTGGCAGTGGCAGTGTCGTTGTCGATATGTTGGTGTGGCTGGGCGGATTTGCGGATGTGGATTTGGCAGCTGAGGTAGCAAAGACGACAAGAGCGAATTTATTGTGTTCGGCTGATAAGCGCTGCAACTACACGCACCGAAACAAACCCAAACAAGTAAGGAAGTATCAGTCGGGTTTCACCGACAGAGTAATACCCTACACCATCTTCCCAAGTGGGGTGATAATTCACTGAAATTGTGGGTGCATTTGATTTACAACATACATAGTGGGCGGACCACGCCCACTTTTGGCAGACTACAAGGTATACCTAATAGGACTATACATGCCAAATATTGATGCTCTGACAGGTGTACACCAGATGTTATCGGCATATTTATTTTACTGCCCCCATGGTGGGCGGACCACGCCCATTTCTGGAGAATTAAAAGATATTCCTACCAGGAACGAAGTAACCAAATCTGGACTCTCTGGTGTATATATTATGGAAGTTAAGAGGATTTTTTGTTTATCGCCTATATAGTGGGCGGACCACGCCCATTTTCTTGTATGGCATCTAAGACCTATATATCAACTTGGGAACCGAATTTCATTCATTTATATTCGTAACTAGTCAATTGGGAGCCATTTTACCGAAAAAATTTTGCCGGCTATATAGTGGGCGGACCACGCCCATTTTTTCCTGAGATATAGAGGACCTACCTCTTAACTTGAATACCAAGTATTATTCTTTTCCATGAGTAATTACACAAATTATAGCCATTTTACCGAAAAAAATCCGAGGTAGTGGGACTTACAGACCCGTTGTGGGCGTGTCCTTTAACCGATTTGACTAATTTTAACACTTTACCTAACCCGAGGTTCACTGTAACTGTGTACCAAATTTGGTCCAAATCGGACAACTCCTTCTTTCTTTTTTTTGCATACACGCAGACGGACAGACGGACAGACGGACAGACAGACGGACAGACGGACAACCGGAAATGAAAAGAGAAAGTGTTTCTGATCATTTCTATATACTTATGTCTATACCTAGGAAGGCTCCTTTAATGCGTTACAATTTTGGCACAAAGTTAGTATACCCTATTACCATAGGTGTAGGGTATAAAAAGGGATTAAGCTGCTGAATGCCGGCTGCAGGATGCGAGCATGCGATGAAATCAAAACCATTTCAGATAATGCGATTGTGTGGGAGGGGGGCTGGCAGCCGCGCCAGTGACAAAGCAGAGTGAGTTGGCAAATTGACGAGGAGCTCAGATAGGCCATCTCGAAATACATGCCACAGCGCGCGGCGCACGGAAAAGATACAAATACAAATAGTTGCTGCGCCATGATCCGGATGCTTCCTTTATGTGTTTACGTGTGTGTATGTGTGTGTGTTTGTGTGTGTGGTAGCAATTGTTTTAGTGTGTTAGCATTTTATTTGGCAAAACTGTTTTATTAACAGAAATAATCGTAAAACACAGACATACACAATCACGTGACAGCAATTTGTTGGCTTGTGTTAGTGGGGAAAAAGGAATGCACAGATTTGTGCCTAATTTTGGCAACTCATTAACGTTGGCGCACCTAAAAGGAGGCAACACGTATTGAAATTCATTTGTGAAAATGTTTTGGAAGAACTTGCGAGAAGAGAAACGGAAGCTAAAATGATTTTAGAAATCGTGTGTAAATTGAATTCAATCATGTTATGAGGCAAGATGATATCATTTATGGATCGGCATGGGGTGGGGACCTTTGTAATTAGTTTTTGGTACTCAACAATTGTAATTTGATTGTCAGGGCACTCGACTTGATAACAATATATGTATATCAAATAAATTATTTTACTTTTTCTTTAAGATCTTTAAGAATTTTATCAAAAAGAAAAAAAATTCTTAATGGGATATTTCAATTGATTTATTTGTGATGGAAGCAAGACGTCTTTTTTTAGAGAAATCGAAGTATTTAGGATCCCACAAACATAAGAGCGTAATATGAAAATTTTGCTGACTATTAAGACTTTTAAGAAATATAATTTAAAAAGTTTGATAAACTAGCAAGCGTCAAAAAATTTAATAATTTAATTTTTCCACAATTGCAAGAAATAGTTCTTTAAAGCTGTAATATTTTATCTCATCAAGTAAATGGCATGCAGTTTTGTGACTTAAAAAGAGATCCATGCCTTTAATAAATTTTATTCACGCATTACAAAAAGCGCCACCGTGGCTCAGTGGAGAACTGCTCCGTTCCTGCTGCGTGGAGCCACAGAATCGAATCCTAGCCAACTCATACTAGAGGACGATAAATTTTCCTTAAGTTCAAAAAGACACAAAATGACTTGCAGTGGTACTGCGGTACTTAACAAATCGAAAAAGTATTGAATTTATTCAAAAGCACTGAATTTCCGATCCCTGTACAGGGATGGCACAGTTCCATATTACCTTACAAAGATTTCTAGGTAACAAAAATTATGCATTTGAGAGTTAAGTGAAAAGCTTTCAGCTGAAAAGTTCAGTTCATTCGGTTTGGAATTCAAAGTACAAAATATTTGAATAGAGTGCACACACACATCAATCACTCACTTCAAAATTCCCCATTCGAGATTATATAAAGTGCTTAGACATTCCAGCTTGAAATTCACTACGTTTGCCAATTTTGCAACAGAAATGTACATCAGAGACTTGAAAAGTGTGCTTTCACATGAGCTTTGACGGCCACTAATGGACACTTGTAGACCTTGCGTGGAGGTGGCCGTTCCATCATTGGCCGTAATCTAAAGCAAGTTTGAAAGTGTCAGTAGTGTAGAGTAGCAGGTATGTTCAAGATATTAATAGCGTGCATTTAAAAGATGAAATATTTCGGAAGTTCAGTTATAAAAAAATATTTCGAAGACCAGCACAGTTTATAAGTAACTTGAGTTTCTTGAAATACTTGGAAAGCCAATTTGTATATATGCCGGAATTTCCGATATATGCAATTTTACTACCGAAATCCCGTGACTCAGTGCCCAAAATATAAAGATATAGGCATATTTAAAGCTTAATGATGGTTAAACAGAAAAGGCAGTGTTCTTTTTCCTAACGGGTTTTTATACCCTACACCTATGGTAATAGGGTATAATAACTTTGTGCCAAAATTGTAACGCATTAAAGCAGCCTTCCTAGGTATAGACATAAGTATATAGAAATGATCAGAAACACTTTCTCTTTTCATTTCCGGTTGTCCGTCTGTCCGTCCGTCTGTCTGTCTGTCTGCGTGTACGCAAAAAAAAGAAAGAAGGAGTTGCCCGATTTGGACCAAATTTGGTACACAGTGACAGTGAACTTCGGGTTAGGTAAAGTGTTAAAATTATTCAAATCGGTCGAAGGATACGCCCCCAATGGACCTATAAGTCCCTCTACCTCGGGTTTTTTGCGATCAAATTGCTGTAATTTGTCTAATTAATCATTGAAAAGAATAATACTTGGTATTCAAGTTAAGGGGGCGGTTATCTATGTCATACGAAAAAATGGGCGTGGTCCGCCCACTATATAGGCGGCAAACTTTTTCCGGTAAAATGGCTCCCAATTGACTAGTTACGAATATAAATGAATGAAATTCGGTTCCCAAGTTGATATATAGGTCTTAGATGCCATAGAAGAAAATGGGCGTGGTCCGCCCACTATATAGGCGATAAACGAAAAACCCTCTTAACTTCCATAATATATACACCAGAGCGTCTAGATTTGGTTACTTCGTTCCTGGTAAGAATATCTTTTAATTCTCCAAAAATGGGCATGGTCCGCCTACCATGGGGGCAGTAAAATAAATATACCGATAACATCTGTTGTACACCTGCCAGAGCATCAATATTTGGCATGTATAGTCCTATTAGGTATATCTTGTAGTCTGCCAAAAATTGGCGTGGTCCGCCCACTATGTGGGTTGTAAATCAAATGCACCCACAATTTCAGTGAATTATCACCCTACTTGGGAACATGGTGTAGGGTATTACTCTGTCGGTGAAACCCGACTTTACTTGTTTATTTTAGAGTAGTATCCTTCCGGTTAATGATGGAATACAATCTCATTCATATGTCGACCAAATTTTTCAGTACATTTTACAAAGTATGCGGCATTATCTCACCAATGCACATTGGGTCAAATTGTCAGCGTTCCTATGCGAAATTAATAACAGCTAAACTAATGTATTTTTTGAAGCCAAAATTGTAGCAAAGGCAAAAGAAAGTATAATACCACCAAATTAAACAAAAAAATACTAACCCCTTCATGCCAATTATTTTTCTTTTCAAATTTTCTTTTAACTATCGGAAATTTTAGAAGCAGCAGTATTTTCCACGGCAGGATTAATAACAGCTCCCTACTTTCCTCCTTTGCGCTTTCCTAGAGCCAAATTTAATAAATAAATAACAAATAACTTGATTTTATGTATAGCATAGTAACCTAGAAAAAGTGGTATTACTCGCAAATCGCAAAAAAGCGCAACATGAAATAAAATGAAATGAACTAACAATACCTCAAGTTATTCATATCTTTTTACTTTAGATTAGCCAAATGTTGCCAAAATTTTAAAAGCTTGCATAAAGTTGAAATTTTAAATCAACTGCAATAGTTTATAGGTTATGTTAAAAAACTAGCTTTATTTCAAGTACAACACAAAAATTTTTATATATTTTGAATTAAATCGTTAATACTTACTTATTTCTTGGTTTTCCATTTCAAACATTTTTTAAATAATTCGCACAATTTTCACAATTCGCACTTAAAACTGTACAATCAATACTCACTCAGTAAACAATTTTTCAATAAATTGTCGATAAAGACACTTTGATGCAGTGTGGTCAAAGGGTACTCTATATTTAACAAAAACCAAATGCAGGTTTCCATGGTTTGGAGTATTTCTAACATGATGATAGCAAAAAAAAAAAAATTTAACGGCGTTTGTAAAATTTGAATTTCGCACTGGAAAAGTGATCATTTGACCTATAGTGCAATGGCTGCAGGAATGTTGGTCTTCAAGTGCTCAATCGTCGCTGGGGCATCCGCATAGAATTTATCTTTCAAGCTTCCCCACAAAAGAAATTCAACGGAGTTAAATCACAGCTTCGCGATGGCCAATTCGCATCACCAAAACAAATGTTTTTCGACCGGTTTTTAAGCACAAATTTTATTCGAACGCAAATTTTGAGCGCCTCTCAACGTTCTTCAAGCGTATATCGATCCAGATTCGTTCACCGCAGACTCTACCAAATTCCTGTCAAAACAGAACTGATGTAAGTGTTTCCAATCGTGAGATAAGCCCTTCTCGTGGATCACCCTATACAATTACCACAACAATTGAACTGACCCTTCCATTACTCAAATCAGAAGCTAGACTAATTCTCTTGCGCTGTTTTCTACGATCTGATATTAACTTATTCAGATTTTAGGATTTAACGCGTTTGGCAATCTCATCTGCTGCTTAATTTCCCATCATGTCCTGGTACCCAATATCCCAATACCCAGTTAGAGGTTATAACCTAGATAGCCGTTTGACTGTCTATATAGATGTCTACCGTGAACTTTGCTTCTGAATCTTTCTTGGCAGCAAACATCTCGGTCAGAAAATGCTGCATTGATCAGGTAGCCGGAATAGGTGCTCAGTGCCTGATTCCGGGCAGTAAACTCCGGCTGCGACTCTATTAGCCATATTGGAGACGTAAGTCGGTTAGTATGTTAAAGATTTCGCGAGTAGGATCCATACCGTTGCACAATCCCACTTTATCAGTGGTTGTCTGTATGCTTTTTAAAAAAGCTGAGAGTCGGAGTAATATAGTCAAACTGGCAATGATACGTCGACATACTGAGCTGTGTCCGAAAGTGCTGCCCATAAGTTGACCTGTACCCCTTTGTTTGTGAAGGTGAACCTCCGTTCATTCCAATCTCGTATTTATTAGTTTTACCTCTGTATTCATTTTCAACCGAAGCTGTCGATGGTAGTTGCTAATTGTTATTATTCGCGATGATTCGATGAATTCGGAAAGTCGACAAAGTTATTAAGTATTTTAAATCAAACCAGCGTAGTTTTAGTTCATGCAGTCTTGAGACTTAGATTAGATTTATCGAAGAAAAATCATTCGATTTGCTGCCGTGGATCTGCATTATGCATAACTACGGTGATCAACCTTTCCGGATTTGTTCTATTCGTGAATTTCATTAGTGAATTTTCTTTTAATTTAATACGTTTTTTCAAAGAAATAATTGCTCGCGGTAGAAGCACTTTTTGTAAAATCCGCTGGTGAACACTCGAACCGTTTTTTTGTATAAAATGAAATTTGAATGGTTTTTACGTGCTTTTAAAGTCATTACATAAAGATATTCATCTAATAGCTAAAATTTTCGATTTGAGCAAGTGAGCAATTTCGCAATTTTTTGTGCGAGTTTTGACATTTTGTATATGTCTGTCAATGTAAACAATAGTTTACCATTGGTATGTTTAATTTACGAATTTTTTTCCTAGTTAGTTTTAGAATTTCTTTCAAATTCATGTGAGTAAAATTGTCTAACTCTTTTAATGGTCGCGAGGAAATGTCCGCCATTTCGCGATAATCCCTTTCGGAAAATTTGCTCATGCCTTTTGGGGACAAGCGCCTGCAATGCCAATGTTTTTTTACAATACTAAAAATGCTTAATATGCGCAACCAATTTAGAAGGAAAAAGCTTTAGTGGCTATTCCATGCAGTCTCACACTCACAGTGGCATCATTCGTAGCCTGAGTGTGAGTTGACTTTTATCCCTCCCTACCCATTTCAGTGGATGCCACCTTCGCCATAAGGGAAACCATTTCACTTCATACTCACAGCGATTTTCGTGATTTTTACGATTATTGAAACAATTATTAAGGCAATTGCAACATGTTAAGTGCTGCCACAGCCGCAGCCTCGCTGGCTGCCACCGCTTCAAAGCCGGCCTGATGGCCATGGCAACGTCAACGACGATGAGCGCCAGTTGGTGTTTAGCTGTTATTATTTGGCTTAAATAACAACAACAACAAAACACACGCGCTGCCACCGGAATGCGTAGCCTTTAGTGCTTCGGTGGTGGCAGCGCCAAGGGACCAGGCGCTAAAGGCACGACGGAGCGGAGGGGCAGAATTAAAATTCAAGCACCAACTTTATGGTTATTTTTATGAGCATTAACTCTCTGCACGCTGGCCAAGTTGGCCGTGCGCTGACAGCAACGCGGCGTATGCTGCTGAGGTTTGTGAGAAAAGATGCTAGAAAAAATTGGTTGCGCTTCAAAAAAAGGACAGTTTAATTTTTACTGCATACGAAAATAAACCGGTTAGTTAAAATTTTTCGAACAGTTACGACAACAACACTACTAAATTTAAAAAAGAAATAAATGAGTTTAACTCTCGGAAAGTTGCCAACTAGCGAAAGATATGACCGTGCACAAAGAAACGAAGCATTTTCTTAAGATATTATAAAGTCGCCTGGGATTCCATCCAACAACTCCACGCATCAGGGACCGAACTTATCCACTGAGCCATGACAGCGATGCGAAAATGGTTTGATTTTCATAAAAAAAAATTGATCGTTTTTATAAAAATTTATTAAAAAGAATTATAAGACACTGAAAAGTACACATTTTGATGTATTGAGGGGAAAAAAAGTATTACAAATTGAAAGAAAATTGCTCTTCTCTGGCAACTCCTAATTTTAAGATCACTTGCGTTGGCGATGATAACTTCAGATCCATTTTTCTTAAATCAATCAATCACAGATAAGTGTATTATTTTATGGCTTTATGAAGAGCATGTACAATGAATTTGTTGAGTCTCTGCTGAAAAAGACTAAAAATATTTGGAATTTTGTATTATTGATACCCTATATGCCATCTTTGGAATATGTGCCTAAAAGAATTTTACGATATTCTCCGAGCACGCTGAACTTTCAATCGCGTTTTTCTCAAATCTGTGTTTCGTAAATTGGCGCACACGATATCTCAAAAACTTACAACAACATATTGTACATATCTTATATATAAAACGCAGACTGACTAAAAAGCGTTTGCCTGCTGTCCACTTTATGCCTTTTACGACTTCACTTTATGCCTTTTACGACTTCACTTTATGCCTTTTACGACTTTAGACGAGTGAAATCAGTTCGTTGTGTAGCCCAGTGGGTAGAGGCGCGCGCTTGCATACAGTAATTCGGTAGTTCACGGGTTCGAATCCCAGCTCCGCAGGTTTGAAAATTTTTCTTTTTTAACTTTTTTTATAAGCTTTTTTTATTTTTTACATTGCTTTGCCTTTAATTGTTGCTAATTGTTTTACTAGCTGTCGTGTATACAGGCACACACGACAGGTGGCCCCACCTTTATTAATATATTGCGTGGCGTATTCAGTAAATTTCTAGTCTCAGTTCTAACCCTAGATATAGTGATGTCTTTTTCCAAGTTAAGCAATTCTTAATAAATAGGGAAAACTGAAGATAAATTATAAATATATATAAAATATATCTAAAATATATTTTCAGAGCAGAAACTAAAATTTTCATATGTTGTCTTAACTGGATTGGCAGCGGCTATAGCGACAGCTCAGATTGAGATGTCGTTTGAAGTCTTTTTTCCAGAACAGTGCAGAAGAGCCGAAATGTCTAATCAGTCAACTTACTTTCTCGCACGTGTCGCTTTTGAAAGCCACAGTCGATCCACTCTAAATATGATATTACTTTAAAAAATACTTTATTACTGTCTAAATGATTTTAAATATGCTGAAAAAATTACAAGAGCTTAGTTTTCATGGTTCGTCGAAAAAAAAATACCACAAAAGATCGAAAAAGCCATCAATCATATAAGACAATCTGCTCTAAGAAGACAGGCTAAGTCCAGAAATTTGTTGTTTAGCAAGTGAACTTATTAATTATTGGCAAAATGATTTCCATTGTTGAAACACTTATTTTTATATATGTACGAAAATATATCACAGCGATATTTTTCTAAAAATATTTAATGTTAATGAAAACTTAAGTCAATTGGCTGTGTGGTTCTCGAGTTAGCAGCATAAAAAAAACTTCAACTGAAAGGCCCCGGCGAGATTCGAACTCACGATCTCCTGTTTACTAGACAGGCGCTTTAACCAACTAAGCCACGGCGCCCTGTTGACGCCACCTGCCAAGATCTCGAAATTTTCAAATTGTCGAATCGACAATTGGCCATTCGCATCAATCGTATCTGCCAACAACAGCTGCTATCTATTAAATAGTGACGCTGGAAACGACAGCAGAAGCAGCACCCCCACACAAACGCACTCGTTCGTGAAAAACCGCCGTCTTTATCAATATTTGATATATTCTGTGTTGGCAAATATTTGCTACCGAAACAAAGCAACAGTGGCAACAGATAAGAAGTTTGCCTGTACTCCGCAACTTCGTTTCACCTCGAGCGAGTGTAACTGCTGTCGCGGCTGCTTCACTGCGTCCGCGACTTTGGTGCCGTGTTGCCTTTGGCACGATTTCAGTTTTGTTTTTGCCTAATTTGCATTCGGAGTCTAACCTCGTTTCATTCTGCTGGCCTTCTCATCTTCCCTCTGGTTTTTGCAGTTCCATTTCACTGCTGCTGCATTTGTATCGCTCCGCGCTGTGTAACGTGTTTATCTGCCTTTGCATCTGCAAGATACTTTGCACTCATTATTGCAGTAGCTCCCAACCATTTGAGTGGGCAACTTTTCTAAAGGAATATATTGGTTCAGAACTCATGACTTATTCCCTTCTCTAATCAGCTGACGCACATAAATGCTCAGTTAGAAAATTATAAAAAGTATGTATCTCGGAACTAAAATGTTCACTTTAGCGCTATTGTACTTTATTTTTGTAACTTCTGAGGCGAATATTTTAAATATCCAATATTTTTTAAAAGAAACAATTTTCAACAAATTATCTTTATTTTTATATGTTTTTAGTCTGTGAGGAATCGAATAAGTGACCTCTCGCTTTAGAGGCCGAGCACACATCCACTAAACCACTGCAGCGCCCTGATTTTAAAAGAGTAGAAAATGCTAATTTGTATTAAAAAAGAACCTCAAAAAGGAAGCTTCCAGTTGTGAAAAGATTCCTCTAATGAGTTTGAACCATATGAATGATAAATAACTCTAAAATCTTTCAAACTGCTTTTTTACTCAATTAATAATTTCTCAGAAAAACGCGTCAGATTTGAGAGAGAGTACCTACTTTTTTTTATCATGAGCAAATGTATTAGTTCGCCAGAATCATTATTGAAAATTTCTTTTATTTAATTTTTGTTCTAGACTACGTTTTTCAGTTCCCATGCCGAAAACATGTCGAGTTTAGTGGCCCAAAATTCAGTCGAGCAAGCGAAAGATATGTTAAAAGGAATTCCATTCAAGCTATCCGGTTCTCCTTCTTAATCCATTGACTGAAACCATTAGCTAATCCGCTTACGCTTTTTACTGCTCTTGGCATATGCAAATGCAAATTGTTAAAATTTTGGAGCAGCAGCAACTGACAATTGTTGCAGGGTAATATCCATTCTGATGAGATGCGCGATACGCGAGAAATTTTCACTGCATCCCTTCTGGGATGATACTCGTATGTAGTTCAAAGGAAATAGTTTAAATGCGCACTTCTTGCAAGGTGGAAGCATTTAGTTAACCAAAACATCCAAATAAATTCTTTAGCTTAATTTTGTTATACAAATAAAGAAGGTAATGGATAATACTTCCATCCTCATTGGCAGTTAAAAGGTAAATAATAAAATTATTAAATTTTATTGGAAATATTTTAAATATTGAAAAAAAAATTTTGATTGTCTTTTGCCTATTGAGATCAACTCCCTAAAAAAGAATCATATGAGACTTTCATCGGGCCGAAACCATTTTGCCGTCTACGATGGAGGTCTATTAGTTATAGCCTAAAACTTTGAGTAGAGATCACTGGAAGGAACTGGCAGGTTAGAGACAGGCTGAAACATTTATGCCAGAAGCTTCTCAAAAGAGAACAAACGAGCCTGTAACGCTTAGCATAGAACGAATCCGAATAGTCAGGAATTATCAGTCGGACACTATGGAGCTATGAATAATATGTCTACCATGGATAGCATGTGTAAAATTACTTTCTCTATCACTCCAATTGGCTTATATGGATCAGATTCCTCGTTACCAAATTTTTGCTCCAAATACAATATACAATACATCAATCTTCAGCTAGCATCGAGTATGAAGGAGAATTAAATTACATACTAAGGTGTTTTAAAACCCAACAAAATAAGTATAGAGCAGCCGAATATCAATTTTTGGACGGATCCGAAGAGATATAGTTATTTTGAAATCGAGGCCCACTTCCAATTTTTCACTTAATTCAGCCTGCATTTTGGGAGTATAAGATGATCCATACGATCAGTTTCAACAAAATTTATATGATTTTATATATACAGGGTCACTGAATTTAAATTTCCCTTTAAAAGAAAAATTTCCCTTTTACCAGGAATATAAAGCGACTGAAATCGAAAATTAGTGTTCTGCAATCGCCCCTCAACTTTCCAATACTAATTTTGCAGTTTTCACTTCATGAAATTGAAATGTTCAAGTGAACTGCCCAAGAACTGGACAAACATTAAAACAAACTTTCAAAATTTATGTATACACTGTAGTTTCTCAATATCGTTTGAATTTCAAAAGAAAGATTTGTCTTAAAATCCTATTAAAAGTAGCGATTTGCTCTCAATTCTTATCTGCGATGTTAATAAGTTATTGGATGTACACGTCTAAAAATCTGTGTTTTATAGCAAGTAACCTTTTATTTCTCATATACTAAAATTAACGGCCATGTGTGCAAAATTTGCCAACCACCAGGGATGGGGTTCGTGTCTGGAAAAGAATGAACTAGCGTGGGGAAGTTTTGCTTGCAAGTTGGATACGTGCGCAATATAAGCTTTCAACCAAAAGCTAAAAAGCTTCCAGCACATCAGCAGTGCACCACCTGCTTCGTCCTTAGTCCTTGTGCACCATAAACAAAGTCACCACAATAAAGTACGACGGTCGTTCGTACACGAATTTCGTGTAGTTGTCCAACTTCTCGTCCATCAGATAGCGCATTCGCATATGAACGCCTTGATTCTGCTTCTCGATGACCGACAAAATGCAAACTATGCGATGCCTACGAAAGGGTAATAATAGAAGTAAGGATCTTACTATTTCAAGAAAAGCCGCACTTTCACTCACGTGCGATACTTTAGTTTCTTGACTACGTCTCGAATTTCAGCTGCCAAGCTCTCCGCCAACTGCAGAGAGCGCCAAGAGTCGTAGGAGCGACTGAAGCGATCCCATGTAAAGCGATCTTCGATGGTGGACTCAATTAACTTTTGCACACGCTCCATGCTGAAGTTGTTGCGCAGAAATTGCAGCTCATTTTTCGGCTTCTCGCTGGCGGCATTTGCCTCATCATCGTCTTCCAAAGGTAACCACTTGAGTGTGGTCTTCCGTTTGCTGAGCATGGATTCCGAAAGCAACGCATTCATGCGATTGGTGGTGCGCATGGATACAGTGATGCTGGAATGATAAGTGCAAAAAGTTTGTTCATTCTATTATTATAAAATTTTAATTAATTCGAATATAAGAAAAACTGATAACTAAATAAAATCCTTTTACATTTATCTATAAGAATTTCCTTTTAGTTTCTAATCATCGATCCATCCATCTTGATATACGAATAGTTCAAATATACCATACAGGCGGCACACATGTGAACAATAATACATATTCGGATTTTGAATTATGTATACACTAAGATATAATAAATTTTATATAATGCACAAGATCTAAAAAATATATCAATGCCCAAAAAGGACCGTTGAACATAACGTTGGCATACTTCCTTTGCTTATTGATTACATTCATGCACAAAAAAAATCTTCATTGAACTGATAAAGCTACTACCCAACAACAAATTTCGTAAATATTATTACCGAAAAGTCGTTGGTATGTCTAAAGATATTTCCAAAGTTTTTATATTTTTTCAAAATCTTAAAATCTTACCTTTAAAGGAAATTGCTTTTTAAAGCTTTTAAAGGACATATTTTCAAATACATAAATTTGCAATGTTATGTTTCGCTTTCGGGAATATGAATATGATTTCGAATACTTGAAAATATGAAATGATTTAGAATTTGTGAGTACCATCACCATGTCGCCATGAGGCCTAATGTGTTCGATCCATGATACCAAGGTTTCTGGTTGGAGAACTGTTCTGCTCAAATGTCTGATTTAACTTTTTTTCACTAATTTTATTTTTATAGAAAATTCAAAATAAAAACATTTTTATAGATTTACGAAAAGTATTTAAAAATCATTTTGTACAAACAATTATAAAAAATCGTATTAATCCAAAACATAGTCTTTTATTTGGAAGGACAATCTTACAGCAATAAGCTGTAATAAGCTTAAGCATTATTTCCAAACTATTTTGTCTATTGGGTTGCTTTCTTGTATCAAAGTTGAAATTTTGAATGTCGTATGAAATATTTGAAATGTGGAGTTTTGCAGTTAAAAATATATAATGAAAATATTACGTCTTTTATTCGATTTTGTTACTTTGGTTTCAAAAATTGATTACCTATCAGTTTCGCAAAATAAAAGACATCGGGACTTAATAGTTGTTAAATAGTCGCGATCTTGCTTTATTCCGCTCACAAGAATTTCATTGGGATTCCAATTTCCCAATTAATTTTTGACTAATGAACAAACGACGTGATTCCTAAACTGAACATTGAAGCTAAGATGGCAACATTATCAACAGGGAACAAGTCCCTTCCTGCCCTCCAATCTCATTGTCATGTGGGAGTTTCATCAGTAAAATAGCGTATGAGAATGCCAAACTCATTATCAATATTATTGAAGGCACAAGCTTTTCAGTGGGGATCACTGCGACAAGTACAAAAGCTCTTTTATGTCAGTCCACATTTTTTCTGACTTCTTTATGAACGCGAGAATGTTCACTATAGAAGCGTTCTTTATTTTCTACACGTTCAAGATCTCCCGTTAGAATATTCCTTCTTCTGGTTTTCTCAGGATCGACAAAATCATATGTACATAGGTGTTCCGTAATTTTTTCCTCCTACAAAGAGAGTTGACACTCTGTCTTTTCAGGCACGTTGAGTATGTTTTGGTGATATCTCAGATCATAGTGGCCTAATAGAAAACCTTACTTATATCTTCTTTGTTAAATTCCTCGTTATTGTTGTACCTTTTCTCCATACGCAAAGATTCATAATTTCGGAACACTACGAGTATCCACTGACCGTAAATGTCAATAAAATCCAATTGAATGATCACAAACTGTTTTGTTGTATTTTGAGCCATAACAATGTTAGTGAGAGCGATTAGTTTCTGATGGTATTCGAACGCATTAATAACTACAATAGTTTTACAGTGAGACTATGTACATAGATATGGACTAGAGTATAAGAACTTGTGGATCACTTATTAAAAACTAATTAAATAAATAACAGAGCTGGTAAATTATCAATTACTTGCTTATCGATAACGATTGCATCTAATTGCATTCACAATTTTTTAACAGTTCGTAATCCAATCGTAATCCGACTTTCCGTTTCCGGCATGCAATCGTTATGGTAGCTTCCTCAGCGCTGATTTATATACTTATAATAAGACATTTTTGGAGACAATTTCCTCAGTTTGATACGTACGTAAAAAATTGGCCGATAATTTGGCACAAAACGCTTACAACTCGGCTAAATAGCGTAACTAAGCAATATTACACCTACCGACTTCGCATGCTGTTCCAGCTCGCCATGGCCCTTCGAATTCTTGTGCCGCTCAAAGCAACCTGTGCTGAATATTGACTTAGGTCACTAAACGATAGTCACTTTCCCCGCATGCAAGCTGCATGCAACTGAAACTAAAATTACCGTAGCTTCTCGCGAAAGCCCGCGCAGCCACGGGATGTAAACAATGGAATTTGATGTATGCCTCACACACACACATACATATATAGGCATATGCTAGGGATGTCAACCTTGGTGTCACATATTCCCGGGATTTAATGTAAAAGAGCCTACCCTTAAATTTATCTGGTTTTTACTTCTTTATTGTCATTCGTATAAATGTAAAGTACAAAGAAAGATGAAGAGAGATAGAACTCCATTTGAATTTCAGTTAATACAAATTTAAAAATATATAAACCAATATTTTTAGGATTGTGTGGTAGTGCAATAATTGCCCCAAGTTTTCCCTGTATAAGCCCGCGATTTATGTCTGACTTGCTTTAACCCATTAAAGACTGACCATAGATCGGCTCATACGATTTTGATGAAATTTTTATTGGCGTGCCTGGTGAACCATAGAAGTTGAAAGAAAAAATATTTTTTTTTTTATCTGCACCCACACCTGAGATATGGTATGGGTATTTAAATACCCGACAGGCCATGGTGTGACTTGCTTTCGCTTTAACTTTTTTGCCAAAAAATAATCCGCGGTATTTCGTTCGCGTTATGTGGGCGAGTATTGGTGCTTAGCCTCGACAGAAGGATACTTATACCAGTTTATCCCGTACGCTGGTGCATCAGAGCAAAAAGATCCCGACTTTGGACTTGGAGAACGAACTGTCTTATCACTTTTGTCGCATCTAGAGGACCGCTCTAAGCACACTGTAACGTTTGACAACTTTTTCACAAGTCACAAGCTAATGACGCGTTTATCAAAGGATGGATACTTCGCTTTGGGAACTGTACGTGATAATCGGACCAATCATGCCCCATTGATAAGCATCAAAGAAATGCGCAAGAAACCTCGCGGGACATCTGACTTTTATTTTGATAGAAACAATTCAATACTTGCAGTGCGTTGGAACGATAATGCAGTAAGTTATTCTCAGAAACGTTCCATTTTGTCCCAGCGTTACTCATTATTCCTATATTTTCAGGTTGTAACTTTACTATCTAATTTCATGAGCCATACGCCAATATCTTATGCAAAGCGGTATGATCGAAAGCAACAAAAAAATGTTCTAATTGATCAGCCTCATTTGGTCAGCCAATATAATAATCGCATGGGTGGTGTGGACCTTTTTGACAATGCAATAAATAATTATCGAATTCGGATTCGAGGCAAGAAGTGGTATTGGCCGTTGATAACAAATGCGTTAGACGCGGTCATGGTAAATGCGTGGAAGCTACACTGCTTTTGTCGCAAATATGAAAATAGCCCCTTGATGTCTCAAGTAGAATTCCGAGTGGCGGTTTGTGAATCCATTATGGTAAAGCGCACTTCTCATCATCCAGGAAGAAAATCGACTTCCGGGGCCGAACTAACAACGCGTTATGATCGAATGGATCATTTGATCGGAAAGCTCAACACTCGTCATCGTTGTTCGCAGTGCGGCGGTAAAACTGAATATGGATGCTTGAAGTGCCAGACAAACTTGCATCCAGCTCCTTGCTTTTCGGACTACCATAAAGGTGTTGCACCAGACCAACAAAAAAAAGCAATGGCTCAATGAAAATTTTTTTATAAACATTGCCAATTTTTAATAAAATAAGAAAAATTCAAATTTCTATGCGCTTTTTATTTACTTCAATTTATATTTGTCATACAACAAAAAATTGCATTTTGACTACACACCATGGACTGTCGGGTATTTAAATACCCATTTTCAAAATATCTTGTGTGACGACCAGGTTTGTTAGCGCATTTTTGCTTGATTGTCTCTATTCTAAAAAGGATACCTTAGGCCACCTAGAAAGAGTGCGCGTTTTCCATTTTTCCCCTTTTTCATTTATTTGGGAGCACTTTCCTAAGCATTTTCCGACTCAGAAAAAAACAGAATTTTCAATGGTACAAAACTTAAGGAAAACCCAGGAAAATTTGTATGGTTTTATTTTTTATTTTTAGGTTTATCTTTCCTCTTCACTATTATGAAAAAAATACCTCGATGTCTATTTCCTAGTTCGTGCTAAAATTTTTTAAGTTTCAGAGTTTTCTTGGGTATTTAAATACCCAATAGACTAAAATGGGTTAACTATTATAATTTTTCTGAAAGTGGAAATTTGGGGTTAATCTGACCCATAGGGGCATTCTGACCTCCCTCTTGTCCATAGTTTTCCAAAGAAAAATTACGTGTAAAATAATTTATTTAATCCATTTTTTAATCCATTTTTATTGTAATCCATTTAATGTAATTTAAAGAAGAAGTGCTGGTATAATGAATTCCCTGATGTGTGAAGTCGCTGGTTCAAATCCCAGCCCGCGGCGTTCTCTCTCGAGCTAGTTGCCTACTCCCAGAGCATACCCTTTGCCATAAAAATACAACTTCTCAATCCCGTCGGGCACGGCTGTAGAAGCAGTGGAGAGGGATTTAGTTCACCTTCTGGATCCGATACATCTCATCTTCGTCTATATAAATATTATATAATGGAGCATATTGAATTGGTAACCATATTTAACCTTATTTTGCGCAAATAATTTGATGACAAAAAGACAAATCCAAATGAGGGATATTGACGTTTTAGTACGAATTACAAGGACCTTCAGAATTTTTCAATTACCGCAACCGATCGGTTCAAAACAAATACTACTCTCGAAGAAATGTCAATTCATGGCAAAATCGTTTTAAATATCCAAAATCTCCGAGCGCCTCGCGTAAACGATTTAAAATCATAAATTTCCTGGATTGGCCTTCCTAATAATGTCCTTATTGTGTACATACGTACCTTCATTACTGGCCTTTCATGGCGCGCTGGCTAGGAGACTAGATTCCACCACTACAAATATAATCTACGTGTGCATGTGCAAAAACATACTTGTGATTCTAATTTTTATTCAGGTACGAGTAGTGACAGCCAACAGCCCCGTGCCTCCGACAGGAGAACGCAGTCGTTGTCGTAGGTGCCGCGGGGAGACGCCTTGCTGCGATGCCTTTCGGCACGTCACATTTAAGGCCAAAAGCCCTGGCGTGCTGCCAAACATAATTCCTAATGTGCTGAGACACGTTCACGGCGAGCCTCTAAGTGACTGCTTCGCTCATCTTTTCTACCTCTCCCATCTTTCCCTGCGACCATCAAATTTATTCCAAAAATAACTCTCAATTTCCTTTGCGATTGAATCTCATTGAATATTGAAATAATCAGCTCAACCCAGCGATGGAATATTACTTAATATTATTTTTATTGATTCTAACTCAAGATAACTTTTTTTTGTAGCTGCCGCACGAAAACTCTACGGTTTTGTTAGTTGGTGAAATCCATTAGAATACTATGCAAATGCAGAAATTGGAACGTGTTGACGTGGCGAGTGTGACGCCACGAAATGACATGCACGAGTGACAACTATTAACACGACCTGTATCAAGTGACGGCCGATCATCAAGTGTTACTTCTAATTTCGAATATAAATAATAAAAGCTTTTAGATATTTGAGGCTTTTCGATTAACAAGCAGATCCTTTGCCCACCTTAATTGTAGCCCGTGTATCTCTCGAATGCATTTGATAGACAACCACAATCACTTTCAAGAAGTGCATCTAATTGCGGATTTTCGATTAAAAACCATTTTGTTACAGTATTTTTTAATCGTTATTTTTAAGACCAACAATTTTAATAAATCGATGGCTAGTTTGCCATCATAAATAAAATAATCACTATTTTCTGATCAAAATCCATGTCTACCAGTTTTTAGAATTCCATTTTTCTATAAGATCACTTTTATTTACGTCCGTGTGTATAAAAGAAGAAAATCGTTTTCCGACATAGAAATCAGAAATTTGACATGATATTCGTCTCCGTTACTTATACATTTCTCAACGGTCAAAGATTATAAATATTTTTTAATTTTTATGGGGATGAATTGGTCCTCTCAGAAAATAAATTTTATTTGTATATTGTGGGATATCGTTTGAAAGGGGTAATTGCAAGCAATACAAAAATATATTTTTAAAATTTAAGTTAACTAATTTTATAGATATAGCTCAAAAAGTAAAATAAATCAAATCAGGGTTAACAGGTATTTAGTCATACGTTACAGGAAAACTGTAGCCTTTTTGGGTAGTCTGAGAGTTGCTAATAAAAATCAATTTTGTACGAGTTAACCTAAAAGAGCTCCCTTATATTAATAAGAGTGTATTACTTTTATAAGACTACTTCAAACAAAATTAAACATTTCTTTCGTTTTAATACAATGAAATGCCTATCAGCAGTTTAAGTTATGGTAGGGAACCCTGATTGCACGAGCCCGGCTCACACTTGACTGCTTTACTACGCCATTTCGTATAGTCGTATAAAATACAATTTATTAAAATTTCTCAAGTCACCCATGTACCCTACACCTTTGGTATAGGGTATATTTAACTTGTGCGAAAATTGCCGTTAAAAAAGCCGTCCTAGGTATAGATGTACAGTAAAGCCTCGCTTTGCGACGTTTCAGTTAGAGACGTTTCACATTGCGCCGAAAAAAATTGGCGAATAAATTTTCGTATTAATAAATACCTTTATTAGAAACTGGAAATTGCTTTGTTTTTGATCAAATAACCTTTGCATTTAGCATTGGGACGTATGCATCTTCAATATTTTAGCACACTTCCAAGCAATTCGAATTGCGACGTTTCGCTTTCGTCGAATTTTTTGGGAACCAATTAACGTCGCAAAGCGAAGCTTTACTGTATGTTAATGATAAGAATCAACTTCTGTCTTGAATTCCGGTTGTCCGTCGGTCCGGCTGTCTGTCTTTCTGTCTGTCTGACCATCTGTGCAGGAGAGAAAGAAGCAGTTGCTTGATTTGAACCAAGTTCGGCACACAGTGACAGTGAGCCTTACATTACTTTAAGTTCCGAGGTTATCCAAATCGGTTAAAGGACACGCCCACAATGGGCCTATAAGTCCACAAACCTCGGAATTTTTTCCGGTAAAATGGCTTAAATCTTTTTAACTACTCATTTAAAAGAATGATATTTTAAATTTAAGGTACGGTGTCTGTCCCCTATGTCATACGAAAATATGGGCATGGTCCGCCCACCACGGAGGCGATAAATTACATCTACCCATAATTTCTGTTATACTCCTTCTTTAATATCAGTATTTGGCATTAATAAATTGTCAAAAATGGGCGTCATCCGCCCATTATATTTTATCCAACTATGGATTATCGCCCACTTGGTTACATGGTGCATGGTATTACTCTGTCGATGAAGACTAACTAATGCTTTCTTACTTGTTTTAGTTCACTCAGTTCTTTCTTTATAAGCTGTAATTTCAAAGTTATGCCTTTTCTTCCTTTTTCCTCATTTTACGTTTCGCCCACGCAGTGATGTAATCTTATGAAGCCGGAAGTATTCGTCCGATTAATCGCAATACTTTTTACTCACCATTATATCCGAGTATTTTCAATTATTTATTAAAAAGCCCTCGCTAGCTTATATTCAACACTCTCTATTTACGGTTTTCATAAAATTTTCATAAATAATCGATATGGATCACAAGTGGTATGAGTAATTTTATTTAAATATACATTTGCCTTTTAAACGATTTGGAACTAATCGGTGCAATTAAATTGGAGACACAGCTATTTTTCAATCTTTCTTAGTAAAAATAATACATTTCCTTATGTGCGCAGCTAATGTTGAATTTTATTGCTTCGTGCAATAAATAAGTTATGTATATAAATGGAGAGGAAAAAGTGTTGAAAAATGTCAAAGAGTCTTGATGTCAGAATAGAGATTAAAATCCACATACCAAACAAGGGATGTGGAAGGGAATGTGGAAATATCAGTGAACGGACTTTTGGGCTCTACTCTAAAGCAAACGACCATAACGCTCAAACATTATTTCTTGTCATTTTTTGTTCGTTAAAGAAATTAAATCCATTCAAAGGGACTTACAGGCGCAAGTATGGTAAATATATCGCGAAGCTCTAGTTTGGCCTATGAGAGCTTTTGTCTTTAATTTCGTCCAAGGGCCGTTCACATTGAAGGAATTAGAAGGCCAAGGATCTATTCACTACAACGCCGCCTGCGCTTTTCGATATATGGATGCAGTCATTTGAAAGAAATAGTTGCAACTCAGTGTAATTTCTTTTTGCGAGATTTCGAATTTGATTTGCATATTTCCCAAAAAAATCTTAAAAAGGCAAATGCCCAAATGATTGCCGAAAATGTTCGCAGTCGCTTATGCGAATATAAAATTTTTTGGAATTTGCTACAGCAAGTCCACAATACAGGGTCTCAGAAGGCTATATACAAGCACAACGGTACTCTTTTATAATTTTTACGGCAATTAAATGAAACTATTTTCAGATAGCGCTAATTTTCTTTTGGTTTTCCAAGCAATCAACCAATCAAAAAGCAATATTCCGACAATACGGCATTGCTGTCTGTTTTCGCATGTCGGTACGTTGAATTTCCATAGAACAATTAGCCGGAAACGCAGAACTTTCCACCTTGCAATTAAACTAATTTAGCAAGTTTTTATGGCCCGAAGTTAATGGAGCAGATGCGTATGTGGCATTCAACACTTTGGCCAACTCATTAACCGCAAACCGCGAGCATGCATGCAAAGCGAATACCCGCGAAACCTACACGCACACACGCACGCACACACGCACAAGTGAATGTTGCTTCCGCTCTCATTAGAGCGTGCTGAATTTGGTTCTTATAAATATTTGCGAAAAGTAAAGGATTTCGAATGCAACTTGAAGCACTCACAGTTGTATCCGATTCATGATTTTTGTTTTCACTTCGCAGCTTGTTCAAATTCTGACTGAACTCAATTTTCGGCAGCGAAGCGATTTTGACTTGTTCACTTTTTGTCTGCTCCGGCAAAATAATACGGTTTTGCCTTGCACGGGTGTGAGCTTATGAAATGATTATTTGCACGTAAATACTATTTTCATATGGGAACGCTCTCAATAGTTTTTAAGCTGCATATACAGGGTCCACTAAATTCATAAATAACCAATCGCACGTTAACAGATGCAGTGCCTCACAAAAGTATTCCGTATTTTATTTTTACAGAAAGAAGTTTAAAAACCGTGCTATAATCTTAAGTAAGGTTAAGTAAGCTTAATTAATTAAAGCATATGCTTGATTTTCAATTCAGAGATCTTGGCCAAATGCCAACGCTGCTGAGAAAAGTGCTCCGCATGATCTTTGGCCCGACAACTACATCCGGATGAACGCATCAGTCGCATAACCATACACCGGCTTCGCTAGCTAAGCTAGATTATGTCACACGTATGGACGGAGAGGCTCAAGCCTCCAAAATATATGCACTTTGTCATATCGACATACTTTGGACAATAATTTGAAAATAACATATTGGGCAAGATGTGGTAAATTCGAACCTGACCTTAGCCTGATCTTTTATCATATCAGGAACGATAGGACTCATCGAGGTGTTAGCTACACTTACAATTTGTAGAATGAAAGTTTTTTAAAACACAATAATTTAAAATAAGCTTATACAATATGTAGTAATCAGTTAATAGCTAAAAGGTTAATAATCAAAATCTCCGATATGATTTTTTCAAAATCCATCGCACTCCTTTGTTACTTTTTTGTGAGGTGTGGCGAATCCAGCATGGTATATAATCCGACCGCCAAAACTCTGGCAACTCTGCTGCCTATTATGGTGACAGGTAGAAACCTAGTTCAGCAGGTTGTAAACCGAACGCAAAGCAAGAGCTACAGCCATGTACTAGCCGTGTAGATCTAGCAAACAGGCTGGACCAGCTTGGAACTCGCTACTCCAAAAATTATAAGAAATATTATATAAATACTCCGAGAAGTATCCGATCTGATGTCTATATAGCGGTCGTTGTTTTATGAACGTTATAAAACTGAAGTTAGAAGTTTGTAGAGGCTGAAGCAAAAACAGCGTCCTCAGGAAGTTTTTGGTTCTCACTATAAACAGGGTGTCGATGTAATAAAATTTAAGTGAAAATACCAAACGATGATAGAAGCATTGAAATATAAGTACTTATGTATTTTCATTTAAACGATTTGTCAACGTGGCAAGGTTGCCACTGACGAAGAAGAAGACGAGACAAAGAAGCGAACACGAGCTGAAAACATTTAAATTTCGTAAAGTTTAATTTTTATCCATCCAATTTAATTTAATTTAATAAAAACCGAAATTGCATGACAGATTTTTGTCCAAATATTTTCTGAAGACAACTTTCCGGGCCCGAAGCCTACCCTTGGCCTGCCATCATCCACAGTCAAAGCGTCTATCAACGACTGGATTGATTCTCAACATGGTCTGAGCTGGGCGTAGGCAGACGAAGCTTCTGCTTCCAACTGTCGGCAATAAAAAATACTCTACCTTAGGTCCCTGAACCGTTTGAAAAGACTGTTGACTTCTAAATGGTCACACCTCCTATGCTAAACACTTGAGTGAGATAGGTTTGATTAGCGACAGCATCTGTATGAACTGTCTGGAGAACGAGGATACCGCTACCCACTTTTTAAGCGCTTTTCGCTTTGCCAAAATATCAGGAAGATTTCAGTAAACGGAATTTAGGTTAGATTCGGTTAAGGTGGCTGCATAAAAAGGCCGCGCATATACCCTTTTGGGTTCTTATCAATATATCCATCATAATATATCCATCTATATTATAATTTATTATCAATAAAATGAATAAATGTCTGTCTGCTTGCAAAATTTTCTTATTCCGACAAATAAATGTAAAAGAGGGGTCGGGTTCGCCTCAGCTTCCCTTACAATTTTAGCTTTCTTTCCTAGCTGCGTTATTTTTCTTAGTGAATATGAATTGTTTCGTGTTCCGAGCAGAGAAACAAAGCCACACCCTGTAAGTTCCCATTTGCAATTGCTTGGGATTCCTCCGTATGGATAGAACATATTGCGAGCCACCCAAACGTCATTTCACCGGCTCTTGCCGGAAGCCGTTGCTACTTCCGTCGGCTGCGATTCGTGGTGCTGACATTTACAGCAATTATTTGGATAGCAGAACATTTGTTGCGTGGCAGTTGAGTGACGGGCCTATGGGCTCGTGCGTGATTAAAGTGGTGGTACTTAATTAAAGGCGTCGCATGGCTCTGTTGATATTCGCTCTGTCTCTAATGCGAGAGTTCCCAAGTTCGATTTCCGGGCAGTAGCCAATACAATCTAACAGAGAAGTCATTCATTTCAAATTGTTTACTTGTGCGCCGTCATCTCTCACGATGAATCAGCAACTCTCCTAGAGAATTCTTCGCCTTGATAAAGCTTCCAATACCAATCGCAATCGGAAATTGTTTGTTCGCTTAGATTGTGCTAAAAACTAGAACACACAAGAGTTAATAGAAAAAAACTCAACTCTTTATACAGGTACGTGTGCGTGTTTATTCTATTCGATATTTTGAGACGTTGCGTGAAAAGCGGCAAACAATAGGGCGGCAAACAACAGCGTTGCCCCGGGCGCCTAAATATGCTCGTCCGGCCCTGACATATATACAAAAACTAAAATAAAAGCGACGCCTAAATTTTTACTTCGTTGTAATTCTGCAAATAAAAAAACCGCCTAAGGTTTAAGACGAAATACACGGCTTATCTCATGCAAATAAATAGCTACACACAAAAGTTAATGTTAGTATGCGCAGTTTACATTGAATATTATAGAAGGGATGCACTCTGAATGTTAATGCTGCTAATTCCTGATCGTTGCCATTTTAAACCTCTTGCAGCAAAACTATAGGAATAAAATGCATGCACTTTTTTGCAATACATATGGCATATTTCTCACTCTGCGCATAAAGCTCAACAGTTTCATTTGGTGTGTTTTGCTGAAATCATGATTACGAGCACTTTCAAGATACCATATCAATCTGCTGGGCAATAACAAAGAATACGCTCAGTACAACTGACTGGCTTTAAGGTTTGCGCAGTTCATGCGGATAGATTAGTTGGATTGCTTTCTTAGCCGAGGTAACTTGAGTTTTGTGAAAGTCGACAGAAGTGCCATATACAATATACGATACGATATAATCATCCAGAATGAGCTGTGCAACCGCTGCGATTAAATATTTAGTATTAATTTTCAATACATTATGTGCGGTAAGTACGATAAGTATAATCGAGTATTCAGCAGATATTTTTTGTGTTCTGGAATGGAGCAAACAAAAGCTCGAAGGGACACTTTCTTTGTGCATGTTATGCACACGCACACAAACGAGCTCATATGAATTGATGACAAACTTCAGTCGACGGATTTCGATAGGCCGTGAGTTTTCGTGCTACGATTGCCGTACTTTGGTCATGAGTCATGATTCATCTAAACTGCGATGCACGTAGTCAATGTTGATTTTCAGTCAAAAACATTCAGATATAATTAGGAATAAGAATTCGATTGCGTTTAGCTCTTTAACCCGTAATTAAAATATACTATTTACTTGATTTGAATTTGTATTGAAAAAAAGCGTTGGCAGATCAATGAGGAAATAGAATAGAATGCCTCAAATTGGGTTGGTAAAACTCATGTTGGTAAAGAGAAGAAAAAATTAAGTCAAAAATTTTATGTTCAGATTTTTCTAGTCTTTACAGGCCGGCGTTCAATATTAGAGTTTCTATGTCGAAATGTCAGTCAATGTTTACATTTTCATCATGGTGAAGTTCACGAAAATGATCAAAAATTGCTACTGAATTCTGAGTCGGTGATCGCAACTTAAAGAGCGCTTACCTTAATTTAGGGTCGTAATAAACGTCCCAACAGACAGGCTGTGCGTGCTTTAGTGGATAAATTCGAGAGAACATATTCACTATTGAATGTTCCGGTGCCAGTGAGACAACGCACCAAACAAGGTTCCGAAAACATTGCAGCCGTAAGTGCTTCTGTTCCAAATGAGTCAAATCAGTCCACATTGTGGCGAATTTCGCATAAAGATCTTGCACTACACCCTTACAAGATCAAATTAACTCAAGAACTGAAGCCTCTTGATCATTTGAAGCGTCGAAACTTTTCTGCAAAAGATTGAAGAAAATCCTTAATTTTATCGAAAAATCATCTTTAGCCATGAAGCTCATTTTTTGGCTCAATGGCTTGACCAATAAGCTAACTATGCTTTATTGGACAACAAAAAAATCACATGTGCTTCAAGAGAATGCATTGCATCCACAAAAAGAGACAGTGCGATGTGCACCGTAGTTTTCGTCGATAAAAATGATCGCCATATTACGGTCAATGGAGCTCGCTATCGTGGCATGTTGGAAGACTATTTTTGGCCAGACTTGGATGGACTTGACATCAGTGATATGTGGTTCCGACAAGATGATGCAGCATGCCACACAGCTGGTCATACAATTTATCTATTGAAGGGGAAGTTCGGTAATCGTGTAATCTCGATAAATGGTCCAATGGCAACCTCGCTCATGTGATCTATCGCTGTTGGATTTCTTTTTATGGGGTTGCATTACGTCGTTGATCTGTGCTAACAAGCTTACAACGATAGAGGAGCTCAGGAACAATATCAAACGTGAAATTGCCAACGTCTGGAAAGTTAGCCCGAAATCTCAATTATTCTGTGTTTTATTCAAATGCAAAATTGTTATGTCCCTGTTGAAAACCCCTTTTGTTCGATGAAGCTACTTCTAGACGTAAAAACTCAATGCTAAACTCTTTAATTTAGATTTTTTAGAGCTTTTCGTTGCCGGTTTTTTCTAAGAATAAGCCTTTTATGTCGGTCAAACTAAAAGTTTCCATTTAAACCACTCTTGAGTAGGCTGCTATCGGGACTGCTGGCGCATGTTCGATAATTAAATTGCTACAAAACAAGGCAATTGTTTGAGTTTTTTTAAAAATAGAATTACAGTTTGTAGATATCTCTTGCCAACATAGAAGCCAAAAAAGTAGATTTATTGTTAGTGTTAACCTGCGGTCGCTCCGATAGCGTAGATAGCAGATATCGCGTGGGATAGATTACTATGTACCGTAGCAGTGCTCCCCCAACTCAGAAGTTGATGTGTACTCAAAATTCTTGGTGTATTGTTCCAAGAAAATCGCCAAGTTATAAGATTAAAATTTTGTTTTTCCTGGGAGTTTTAAGCACATAAAATATTATTTTTATTCAAGATGCCACATTCCTGATTAAGGATCGAAACAGACTGATTGTATATAATATTTGTGACAAATGCAGGAATGTAAAATCTTGCTTCGTACTTACGTTCATAATTCCGAAATTCAAAGTTAGCGAATCCCCTAAATTAAAGAAATGACAAGAAATATGTAAAAGCATTAACTTCAATGTTATTAATTATAAATTGCATACAATCAATTTTTTACTTCAATTTTCAATTGATTAATAACAAAATTAGTATCATAAGAACCAATTCTTTTGAAATGCAAAGATTTAAAATCACACAATTTGGAATTTAAAAGAAAATTAATATAACTTATACTATTACAAAAAAGCTATTTATAAAATTGCAAGATAAGAGAATTATGAAACAAAAAGAAATAAAAGTGGGGAACGGAGAAAACAGATTTAAAAACTATTATAAGTACATTTTAAAAAGTGTTTCTTAATTCTATTGGAATTCTCAGATTTTTAATATATATTACATACAAATATGTCACATGGCACAATTATATTGACATATCACAGTTATCTACAAAAAGTCGTTTGTGGTTATTTGTTGTGTTCAGCTGAAATCGATCGCGCAGTTCTTTTCTGTGGAAATAGTCTGGAAATGTAAGAAATGTACATATATATTGAATGTATTTTTCTATGCATCCAACAAATACCAAGCAAATTCAATGAATAAAATTCTACTTTACCCGTATAGCTGCTGTAAAATTGTATCTTGTATGGAATTGTAATATTTACAGCTGCTGGGCATTGGCACGATTGTGGTGAACGCCTTGGCGCTCGAAAACGTTGAGGAGGAGGGCGAGCTAGTGTGCATATTCATAATAGTGCTGGGCTCCATTGTCTTTGTGATATCATTCTTCGGCTGTTGTGGTGCGCTACGCGAGAGCACGTGCTTCACATGGACGGTGAGTGGTTGCCACAAGCATCTCAAGCTTTTCTGATGATAGTCACATTTCAATATTTTGCATCAATTGATATTTTTTCATAAATAATAATAAAGTTTTCTTGCGCATGGAAAAAGATCAATTGATGCCTAATAGAAGAGATCTCTTAATTTCTCTGCTCTTTCCACAGTACGCATCGTTGCTGCTCATTTTAATTGTTTGCAACTCCGTGCTGATATTTGGTTATATTTCGCATATTGACGGCGAAACGCATGCACGCAAGGAACTCGACAAAGCTTGGTCCAAGCAGCTAAATGGCACCGATGCCATGTCCTTCTACCAAGCGGAGGTAAGAGCGTCGCAACCAAAACTAGCGTTTGATGATCTTAACTAGTAACTAGCACGAACATCTACTGTTTTTTGCAGCTCGGTTGCTGTGGCAAGCAAAATTACACGGACTATATCACGGCCAGTTTGCCCATCCCTGATAGTTGCTATGTCAACATCAACAGCAGCGACTCCCAAAACATGACAAATCTATACGAGCAAGGCTGCCTACAGAAATTAATCGAACTCTACGAGAGTGCCGAACTTCTGGTTGTCATTTTCAGTTGGACCACTTTGGCCGTGGAGGTGAGTAGGCCTGTTCCGATCAAATTCTCTTATAATTTATATTGATCATTGCTTGGTTGAGCCAGTATATGGCGCTCAAATCAGTAGCTCAGTGGATAAGTACTCGGTCTCTGAGGCGTAGAGTCGCGGCTTCAAATCGCAGCCAACCTTAACGCATCGAATAAAAAAGAAACTCCCCTTTCTTTGCACCGTCTCTCGCGAGTTAGTTGGCAACTCACCAAGAGTAGTCCTTGATTAAAAAAAAGCTTCTCAATACCGTTCGGATACGGCTAGAGAATAAATGTGTAGGTCCCGTTACCTTGTGCTTAAAATAGTGTGCACACAAGCTAGGCATCGGTCTATAGGCTTTTGCGGCATTTATGTGTACACATATGTACATACATATATTTACATGAATAAGTACACATATGTACATATGTGTGTATAAGGCACCTACTAAAAAAAACATATACATATGTAGGATACAGTACAACCTCGATAATTGCAACTCTTGAATACTACAATTCCTTGATTATCGTAATTTTCTAGTTATCTAAATTATAAAAGCACGTGAAACTTATAAAAAAATGTATCTGCAAACAAAGCAATATAAACCACTAAAATTCTTTAAAGTTTTCCAATTCTCGACAATATGTATGATAACTATAATCGCTGTTGTAACTCGCTAACTCGCTATAAATCTTCATCCATTTGCTCTTGTTTTTCAGGCTGTTGCCCTAATATGTGCCTGCATATTGGCCATCTCCTTCCGCAACCAGCAAAGGCGAAGCAGATACTAAATAATGTACGCGATATTAGCTATACTCGTTTGTCCGGGTCATTTTCGACCAATTTTCAACATTATTCCAGCAACTTTCTGCAGACGAACATTTCAGAAAGTCTTTTTGCAGGTCGATTTCGATCTTAACACATTATGTCAATGATTGTAAATGTATTCATTCGCTTATTTTTTATAAAATTTATTGTATGTAATAAAACACCGACGTATTTTTTGAGCTGACAGTGCCCAAATCCTGAATTTGTACTTAATTTTGTAGCAATTTTTTGCTGCTTATGATTTCGAAAGAATGAATAGGAAGAAAAGAAAATTAGTTTTAAAACCTTAATTGGACAGATTAAGATGAAATAAACACAAGCATAATATACCTTTTTTTTCCCTGTAAAGAGCAGGAGTCTTCGCCAGTCGGAATTGTGGAATATCTAAATACAAGTGGGGGCCACCTGTCGTGTGTGCCTGTATACACGACAGCTAGTATATAAGACAAAACAATTAGGAACAATAAAAGGCAAAGCAAAGTAAAAAATAAAAAAGCTTATAAAAAAAGTTAAAAAAGAAAAATTTTCAAACCTGCGGAGCTGGGATTCGAACCCATGACCTACCGAATTACCGAATGCAAGCGCGCGGCTCTACCCACTGGGCTACACAATGAACTGATTTTATTCATCTAAAGTCGTAAAAGACAGAAAGCGGACAGCAGGCAACAAACGCTTTTTAGTCAGTCTGCGTTTTATATATAAGATTGGGAAGTTACTTTTCATTTCTTCCCATTCTGCAAGAGGGTCGCTTTTAAGAGGTAAAGTTGGTATAGCCAAATATCGCGAAAGCTCGTCCAGATCTCTATAGTTTTTCTTTTGATCTTGTACTAACTTACGGTGACGCTCCCAAAAGTCATAGGACGCTCCATCGAGCTCATCACTGCTTAATTTCTCTCCTTTTATGACTTCTTTTATTTTTTGCACAGCTTTGGAATAAGCTAGCGCGTCTTTAAAATGGATCCGCTTGAATCTAGGATCCAAGATCGTAGCTATTGCAATGCCACTGTGTTACTCAATTTGACTGAATCGCTTTTGAAATTTTGAAATTAAAGTTATCTTCCAAGCTGTCATAATGGACAATGTTAATGTTACTTTCTGAACTTGCGATAGAAGACAGTTAATAATTGGGATTACTTTAGAAATGGAAATTTTTTTTCTGAAGAAGTTTCACTAGTTACAAATTCGAATGGTTTCAGCAAAAGCATTAACTGATTTATGCACTCAATTTCACTGTTAGCATTTCAGGCCCATCAGTACAAAAAAGCAACATTTGCGAGCAGATAGGGATAAATCGTTCCAACATATAAAAAGTTGAATTCCAACGCGTTCTTACGTCTAATATAAGCTTTTTTGCGGCGCCCTCAGCTGACCCTGCTTCAATTTGAGCTTTTCTAAAAACATCTGAATTCTTCACACTATTTTTGACCCAAATTACAATTGCACGCACTTTGCGTATAGGTACCTTAATATCGTAGAGTTTAATAGTCCCATTAGTTATGACTTAGGAATAACATAACTTGACTTAAGGCAACCTGCCATACGGAAACTCTGTACATGCTGTTACTCATGAAATAGGAAATAGAGAACACCAGGTTTCAGGTTTCTATGTTAAGTCGTTAAGTCAAAAGAGAGCGTCAGCGGATTGCTCTACAGAAGCAGCATTGCCAGTGCAATATTTTTCAGACTTGAAATAATTTCGATTGAAAACTTGGATATAAAACATGAAAAATATCGCTGTATCAGACGAAATAACTTTTAAAACTTAAAGTAATTTTTCGCCAATTCCGTAAAGTCATATTTCCATTACAAAACCAAATATAATTCTTGCGTTTTCAATTGAGTGGACCGCAATGGCAACCTTACGGCCTTACCGTATAAATCACCGTGATCGAACGCAACGCGAACACGAAGCCAACGCCGGGATCAAAAAACGGCATTTTGTAAATCACGGCGTAATTGCGTTCGTTGTCTTACGGCATCACTTGAGCTGTCAAGTTCTTACGAAAAAGAGTTGTATTTTTCTTAATTTATCAGCCAAATACAAAACACACAAAATTTGCTGCATCCATTGCATACCTCCCATAGCCTAGTGGTTAGAGCGTTCGACTAGCACGCGAGAAGTTGCGAGTTCAACCCTCAACCGCGATGCATTTCTTTTTTTTTTGTGATTTCGATCCTCAACTGCAGTGCTAGTATTTTCTTTTTTTTGTACTTTTTTCTTTAGTATTTGTCTTTAAGAAGTACTGCAATACTTATTATTTGCTTCTGCAGATTACCACAAATCAATTTTCACTCGAAATTACCAAAAATTTTGCGTTTAAAAAACTGAACGCGAGCACAAACCCAAGTGAACGATTTGACAGTTCAAGTGAGTGAATGCGCCGCGTTGCGTTTTACGCGGTACCGATTTTCATATGAAACTACGTAAGACAACGCGAGCAGTCACCGAGTGAGGTGATGCGTTTTACAAAATACCAAATTAGTGAACGCAGGGTGAAGTGAGGCGTTGGGATTTACAAAATAAGCACCTTATTTTCATTCGTAAACAAAATGTCAAAACATGTGAATATGGACGACGAGCAGCTTATAATTTTGCTACATTCAAATAGCGAATTAGCTGCTGTTGTCGTGTTTAATATATTTTATAAATCTTGAGAAAGCTCAAGAACATTGCGCACAGTTTTAGTTTAGACAGCATTTCAATAAAATGAAAGAATTTTGTTCTGCACTTTCAAAAATTAATTCAACTATCAACACAAAAACAGCTCCTAAGTTTCTACGGAAACTTAACTAAGTTAAGTTATTCCTAAATCATAACTAATGTGACTATAAAAACGGCGCGTATGTAAGACGCTCTTAGTGCAAAGGAGTGGGATCTCATTGAACAGCGCGTCCAACTATTGATACCCATTTATGAGTTGATTTAAAACTTCAGCAAGAGGAGCTTCTATTAGAAGATTTTTATAAGGCATGGCTCACCTTAAACATTTCTGTGAAAGACATTGAATCACCAATGGCTGAAGCTCTTTACCCCTGTACAGAGAAAACTGAACCCCAGTTAATAAACACTGAAGTGGTAAAGGCTCCAAGTGACTTATGCTGTCCAAGTAAGTGATAGTTTGATTAGCCAGGAACTGTCCACTTCTGACAACAGTTCTCTGATAGACGGGTCGACCCTTGCTTCGGGTGACTCTGCGAGAATTGGAAGTAGATGAGTCGTCAGATGATGAACTGGAAGCTGAACAGAGCCGTAAACTATTGGCTGCTTATTCAGAAATTGAGCACTTCAAACTACAGCCTCTAGACATTGATGCTGATATATTAGAATATTGGATTACACAAAGGTATGCGTCACCGACTTTATGGCAGCTGGCACATATCGTGCAAGCGGTAACAGCAACTCAAGTCACAGTTGAGAGAGCTCAGCTTTAAGACTTGTGCTTGATGATACGCGTTGCAACTTATCCGAACAAAATTTGCAAGCAACAATGTTTGGGAGTCCCTTCTATTGGCCTTTAGCGCGTGCCACCGCGATATTGTAATAATGGCAAAGAGTGCCGCAGTTTAAAGATCGGAATAAAACAAGGCAAGTGTTGCCGCTTTTAGTCTTAAAACCAATCTTCTTTTATTTCGATAAAATCAGCGTCTTAAATACTGATTCTTAAAACTATTATACAAAGTGTTATACTTATTTTAAAGTATACCTACTCTAATACATATAACTTACTTCTATCTCCCGTCCTATTTCTTCATGCGGCCTACATGCACGCAATTATGCTGTGTTGCATAAATAGGTCAGCGAATAGCCGATAGGCAGCTTATCGATGCATTGAGTGGCTTTGTTGTTGTCCGCTCAATGCATTGCTAAGTGCAATGTACTGCACGCTGGCCTTGAGTGCAAAACTGCTGCGTTTGCCTTTTTCGGTTACCCGATTCTTGCATGCAGGCCTTGCACTTGGCATTGAGTTTGTTTACCTTATAAATGTGCAACTGAGGCTTAAGGCCCGTGCATAGAAATGATTAGAATGGTGCAGATACACTACACTATAAATAGGTCAACATTTTTTACATATTTAAACACTTTGTTTTTAGTTGAACAGCTCAAATCGAAATTAACAACGAAAATCAGATCGACGAAACTTTCTATAAATTTTGGAATACAAATAGTCAAAATTCTCAAAAGTCGGAGCTCCTATGCACGCGCGTTCGCAACGAGTTACTGAAAGCATTAGAGCAAAGCGTGCTTCTGTGCTGCTTATATACAGCAGTGCTTCGTCTTCCCTGATTGGCTGTTGCTCAATTTAATTCTATTTAATTTAATAGGAGTACTTTTCCTTGCCCGTCTGACCTTTCCTTGATTTTGGTGGTTTTCTGTTGAACAGCAGCGCTTCTCCTTGCCCGTCTGACCATAGTTTTTCGACATTTTGACGTATGTATGTATATCTTTGAATCCAATTCACCTATAATTATAAAAAAAAATATGTTTGGAATCCATGGACAAAGCTCTTTCTAACGATATCCCACACGACATAAACAACAAACATTTTTTTTTCTGAGGGGGTCATCTTAAATTAAAAAACAGGCGGAACTAGGTAAATAGATAAAAGCGTATTTAAGAAATTAAGAATCATAGCTAATAAATAAGTGACTGCAATCTCAAAGAAATATCTGTGAACGAACCTTTTGGCGCCCGCTGACCCTTATCCCAGCTAAAAGCTTCGTTACAATGTGAATAATATTCCCAAAAGCCGCTTTTTAAAAATTCTGCAATATTCGAAGTGCTTAAAAATTCTACAGAGAACGGTTTATTGCTCGGAGATGATGGCTACCCTATATCACTGTTCTTGATGACACCTTGGAGGAACCCAGAAACACAAAAATAAAGTATTTAGCAGTGAGCGGGTTGTGATTGAACGATGTTTTGTCAACGCTGATAAGTGACTGCGCGTTCCCTGCTTCGAAGCAACGCCATGCTCAGGGGAACATAGCCATGCACAGCAGGGCAGCCAACCGTATGTACCCATTGTATGAGCGTACGGGCGAGAAATCAACTTCGCGCCAGCCTTGGCTTCCTCCCTTCTTCGACGAACCTCAGACTTCCGTTCCAGCAAGGTAATTTTAAAATTTTTTCAATCCCAATTTGTAAAATCGATCTCGCGTTTTAAAAGTTTTGTGGAGGCAAGAGGCAATACCAGCAAGAAAAATCCCCCAAGCGTCTTCAAATAATGCTCCTAGAAAAATTGTCCAACTAAGAGATGAATTAAAAGAATATGTATTTGCAAACAAAATCTAAATTTTGTAATTAAAAAGCCATGCACAAATTAAATTTTTACTTCTTCGACTCATTTATTTTGTTGTATGCATAGGTAAGGAAATTTATTTTAACCTAATTCTTCTCATCTTCAGATAGCTGCTCCAATAACTCGGACAAATGCTTCAAGAAGCTTTCTGGTCAGCCGGTTTGGCCTTTTGCAAGCGCTCCTTGGCCATAGTCATTACAGTTCCGAATTCATCATAGGCTGTCTCACCTTTGCGAAAAGATTTAAAGATTGCTGGCTCGTGCTGCGAGAAGATTGTGGCGTGGAACTCGTCTCAGGGCCCACCTCGATTATTTCGTGAATTCATTTCAAACTGGCTAAAATCTCATGAGCGTCCGTCGCTTTATATCACCAAAAGATTTTAAAGACATTTGGACATTTTTTTGGACAAACTAAATTAGAAGGGGTGTGGGAATAATTCAAGAATAACGCCCTACATGTTTAGAAGCTTAAGGTGATTACATTATGTTAATATATTCACGCGCGGGAATCGCGATCCCTTGGAAGATTTGGGTATTCGCTCTGTTCGCGAGCCATCATCCGTATGATACCTTCGCATCGCAGCTCGTTCAGTTCTGTTTGATAGTGCTACTGCCGCTGCTTATATACAGCAGTGCTTCTTCTTCCCTGTCAGTGCTCTGATTGGCTGTTGCTGAACTTAATTCTATTTAATTGAATAGCAGTGCTTCTCCTGTCTTTTTCTCGGATTTGGTTGTTTTCTGTTGAACAGCAGCGATTCTCCTTGCTCGTCTGACTACGGAACCTAAGTTGATGGGATTTATTTATATATGTAATAATAATAATTGACTAGTAATAACTCCCGATTATCGGGTATGTTTTCCAGATCTATGCAGCAGGCTATATATCGAATGAAAATAAATCAATGCAAAACTCATGAATAGTTTTTATTCGGACTTCGGTAGGTCATATAGTAGCTATTTTGGTTTTTGCCAGAAAACCTCATCATGAGGTAGCTGAAAGATGCAGGGTGGAATATTTAAAAGTTCCTTTTTATCTTAATTGTATCATAAAAAGTAGCTATCTACATAGACATGTTATGGAAATCGTACGAATTTAAAATGAAAATTAAATTTAAAATCGTACGAATTTGTGTTACGTGTGAAGGGAGAGGGCCTTCTGTCTTGTGCTTCTGCAGCTGGCTACCACAATGAGATTTTCGGCGGAGGGAGTTTACCAGCGCGCTGTAGGAAAAGACAGCACAATTGTACTTGACCGTGGCTCTATGGGCATATTTATATTATACATAACAGGAAAGGGTGTTTCAGCGTGCTATGTTGGTAAGGATATTATCTAAAATGGAATTTTACAATTTGCTGCAAAAGACCCTGCAAGTTGAAATCCTGTATAGGTTATATTCGCCATCGAGCAGTTAGAATTCCAATGCTTTTCCCGATGACACGACGTGCTCGCGACAGCCGATAATTAAATATTCTTTTGGTTCTGAACAAATTTGAACCTGGGAATGAACGCATTAAGTTTCTCCTGAATGGAAAGGCTGCATCACCCACGAAGAAATGTGAGAATGGCTGAGGCGGTTCCCTTGTCAATGGAGCATTGGGTGGTACAGGCCAAGTATTAGATAACAGCGCTTGCCCAAACGGTGAAACTTGAAACATTCCGGTAGTTGTAGAAACTCGTATTAATAATTTAATCCATCCGCTTTCTTTATATGTACCTACCTTCATCACTCTGATTGCCGTAACTTCCAATACTTATTGCGGAAAATATTTACTTCGCATCGCACGCTGCCATCAGTACAATACTAAACAACTTTTTATAATTAAAGAACATCTATGCGGAATTAGGTCGACATTTCATGGCAACTCCATAAAGTCCTTAGCAATATCTTTGTATTGCGATTCTGTTGGCTCGCTAACATATACCGGCGAAAGTAAGCGCCAAATGACATCGCATGTTTCGAAGACAATGTTTCGCACAGTCATCTTCCCTAGCTTGTAGCTCCATGCGATGCATTGGACCCCATGTCCCAAATACCTAATAAATTAAGCAGGTAGGTACTGCCGAAGTTGTCCATAAACAGAAGTGACATACTCACAGGAGCGTTCTGGAAAGACGTTCCTCTACCGTGATTCGCTGTCTGGGTTTGCGTAAAGCATTACCGACTAGCTTTACCAACAACTCACAAATTGGGCGAGTCATCCTGGTATGAAGGAACAGTTGCTCCTCATCCATATTTTTTATTTTGCCGAACACTTGGTGCTGGTAACCGTTTTCTGCCCAATAATCATTTATTGGACGTACAGCCCACCTGCGCTTTCTTTTGCAGTTTGACTTGTACACGTCGTACATTTTTGACAGCATCAAAAAAACAGAATCGATTAGTTCGTCGTCTGAATCCATTTTTCACTCTTTCACTTTATATTTTGTTTGAAATCAGAAAACTGTCGCCACTGACCTTCGATTTAAGTTCAACAAAAGAAGTGGTATATTATTGCCAAAATTAGTTTAAAAACAAGTAAGGAAGCAATCAGTCGGGTTTCACCGACAGAGTAATACCCTACACCATGTTCCCAAGTGGGGTGATAATTCACTGAAATTGTGGGTGCATTTGATTTACAACCTACATAGTGGGCGGACCACGCCCATTTTTGGCAGACTACAAGATATACCTAATAGGACTATACATGCCAAATATTGATGCTCTGGCGGGTGTACAACAGATGTTATCGGCATATTTATTTTACTGCCCCCATGGTGGGCGGACCACGCCCATTTCTGGAGAATTAAAAGATATTCCTACCAGGAACGAAGAAACCAAATCTGGGCTCTCTGGTGTATATATTATGGAAGTTAAGAGGATTTTTTGTTTATCGCCTATATAGTGGGCGGACCACGCCCATTTTCTTGTATGGCATCTAAGACCTATATATCAACTTGGGAACCGAATTTCATTCATTTATATTCGTAACTAGTCAATTGGGAACCATTTTACCGAAAAAATTTTGCCGGCTATATAGTGGGCGGATCACGCCCATTTTTTCCTGAGATATAGAAGACCTACCTCTTAACTTGAATACCAAGTATTAATCTTTTCCATGAGTAATTACACAAATTATAGCCATTTTACCGAAAAAAATCCGAGGTAGTGGGACTTACAGATCCGTTGTGGGCGTGTCCTTCAGGTAATTTGAATAATTTTAACACTTTACCTAACCCGAGGTTCACTGTAACTGTATACCAAATTTGGTCCAAATCGAACAACTCCTTCTTTCTTTTTTTTGCATACACGCAGACAGACAGACAGACAGACGGACAGACGGACAGACGGACAACCGGAAATGAAAAGAGAAAGTGTTTCTGATCATTTCTATATACTTATGTCTATACCTAGGAAGGCTCCTTTAATGCGTTACAATTTTGGCACAAAGTTATTATACCCTATTACCATAGGTGTAGGGTATAAAGAGTAGTACACAATATATTGATGTAACAATTAAGATAATTCTGTGCCTTAATTTTAATAAATGTAAAATTTTATCTCAGAAAAAAATAAAAAGTGTGCTTCTTTTGTGCACAAAACTATACGGCAGCACTATCAAAAAGAAAATACTGACAGCTGCAATTCGTTTAAGTGTTAGAGTAACTGGCCAAATTGCTATCCGACACGTCTGGACTAATTAGACCATAAGCCCACACGGGCTGTTTCGCCAATCAATTATTATAATTATATAATTAAATCCCATCAATTTAGGTTCCATGGTCAGACGAGCAAGGAGAAGCGCTGCTGTTTAACAGAAAACAACAAAAGACAAGACGGACAAGGAAAAGCGCTGCTCTTAAATTAAATACAGTAAAGCCTCGTTCACATTCGACTTTTGCTTCGCTTTGCTTCAGAATTTCGCGTTGACAGATAAGTTCAATACATGCTTTTATATGAGGCTTGCTAAATAGAACGCGAGAAAAGCGAAGCGAAGCAATGCGAAGCAAAATGTTGGGCAACTCTCAACTTTTTTGCGCTTTGACAATCAGTTGTTGAAATTTTTTGTGATATTTTTCATTTTTTCGTGCGCTTCCAGTTGGTTTCATTTTCTCGTGCGTTTGCGTTTTCAATTAAGACACTCGCGAATTTCAAACTTTAGTAGCATAACTACTACTACTTAAATTATATCAGTAAAATCCAAAGTTAAAGCGTTCATTGTAGCAAGCCTTATACTTTTCACGCTTTGTTGTTGAATCTCGAACTGTCAAGCAAAGCGAGGAAAGTCGAATGTGAACGAGGCTTAACTCCCAATCAGAGCACAGACGGGAAGAAGAAGCACTGCTGTATATAAGCAGCGGCAGTAGCAAAATCAGACAGAACTGAACGAGCGACCAAGCAAAGAGGTCAACAGAGAATTACTCTTCCGATAATTAGTATCAAACAAACAGACGGGCAACATACTACTACGGCTTTGGTACGGTACTTTGGAATCACAATGCAACAAACACAATGAAATTACAATACACAAGTGGTTAGAGGTAAAAGAATCACAATCACAAATTCGTATTTCTAAAATCTACTTCAAATAATTTTCCAAAAACATCAGCGCAAACAGTCCCATAGTATGTTTGAAAATCGTATTTTAAAATAGTATTTCGAAAAAGTTTGAAAAAAGTGACAGTAATCATACAGGGCATACATCTCTCGACTGTCGGGAAAAAAATAAGGCTTCGCAACGCTTCTTCCCATTATCCTTGCAGGCAATGGAGAAATTCCGTATTAATAATTATGTTCTTCACCGATTCATCTACATTTTGGAAGTCTTTTTGCATATTGGGCACGCTATGTTGATTTCGTATTCGTCAATTCATTCAAAACTTTCCATCGACCATAGTCAAGAGAAATTAATGTTTAATTAAAATCGCTCTCTCGTCGCTTATTTCATACTTAGTCGGTAGAATTACAGCAATTTTATCTTTTATTTTATTCACTGTACTTCTAATAAGCTTTGAAGTTTCTTTGGTTTACTGGAACATTATGGGTCTGCAAAAATGATGGGCGAGGATATTTCCAATATTCTGAGGTTTCGCTCTTTAACTTCAGCGGAACAACTGAAGCCATGAACATATTTGCATCCGTTATCTTCTCACGACCTGGCGAAGTGATTGTTTGCTTGTAAGCACTTTGGCCAGACGAACCATCGCAGCCCCACTTAGTTAACAAAGTGAGATCCTTTGGAAGTATGCTCAACTCTTGCTCGCTTATACTTCCTATCAGACGGTTCGCTATGTGATCCATTATATCTTGGAGTTTTACTTGGGCTGATACTTCATTGATTTCGCAATTGCTATTGCTGTAGGCTGGAAGACTATCTATATTGTGTCGCCTTAAGGAGTTTCGCAATACTATATACTTTTCCTTCGACAGTCCTAAATCCATAAACAAGGCCGAAGCATCCTCATTAGTGTACTTGGTGGGATGTTTATTCGGTAGGGTATATGTGCTGTTTCCTATTCATTTGACTCGGAGTGAACTTGCATGTAGGACTGCTTTGGTTATATTGGCTTTTATTTTTTCCTGACCCTTATTGAATTGCTGTTGATAGGTGGTTTTGTTAGTAGTAGGATTGCACTCGCGTGGTTCCACGCAAGATAATAAAAGGAAATTGACGATTTAATCTATATACACTTTATTGTGCGTACGCGAACTTTAATATGGAGGTTTACAAAATGGAATTAAATTTTTGGCAATATGGCTCAATCTGCCAATTCTTCCGCAGAAGGCGCACAATACTAGAAAAGTTCTAAATAGCAATCCACTGACTTGCTCGGAAAATAAATAAAGATGATTTTGGCACTGGATTCCTTGAAGATCCAAATTGAATGATGCAAGTACAGATGCAGGAACGTCCGTGTTGCTTGCTGGCTCGTAAGAGAGAGATGGAAGTTACGGCCAGCGCGAAGTTGGATGCTTGCTCGCACGATACGGGGTTGGCTGCCATGCTGCGCATGGCTGTGTTCCGCAGAAGCGACGGGCGAACACTCATCAGCGCTTAGCTAAAAGGTCTTCACCAAGGATCGTTTCGGTGGCAACCATAAGTTTTCTCCTTCTTTAGGATCTTGAACCCTCGTCGATTGATTTTTCGAGGTCTTCCTCTTGAAGAATTTGATGTGCATGGTAGTTCATCGCACGTGTCTGCTGTTACTTCAGAGCCAAAATCAAAGGCAACATCACTGCGAATAAAAATGGCGAGACCCCAGTGAGGGGAAAATAATGGCAAAAGGCAATACTCAGGAAGATGGAAATCCAGTGGATCTGCATCCCCACCAACCTGAGTCTCGCTTAATGCCATAATGTGGGGCCTATGGAGGTTAACATACGCATATACAGAGAAAAAGTTCGCTCTTAATCCACGAATGTTGCAGAAGCCAATGTTGAAGCTTGTTGACATTTCCAACATTCACTGACCCAGAAGCAAGATAGGGTTAATTGGTGCTGAAGCGAGAAAAAATGCTGCGAAAATATGTAATGCACTGCGACAAGGGTTATGCCTTTGTCACAGTGCATTAACTTACGCAGCTTTGTTCCCAGCTGAAGCACCGTTAGGATTGTTAGGAGAAGAGAAAGAAAAGGAAAGTAAAAACAACAACAAGGTACTTAGCTATCAGAAGGCATAGATAAGCCCTTTGTGTGGTGTTCAGCGGGCAGCGGAGTGCTGTGCTTTTCTGGATGCAGCGACGTTGGTTGACGCGGCGGCGGGACTGGTGGCAGCGGGCGGCGCGGGTGCATTTGAACACTTGCACAAACAATTATAACAAAACTTGCAAAGAGACACGGACGACAAAAAAACAAGAATCGCCGGCCGTGCGGAGGTGTTATTACCTCGGCGTACAAACTGCTACTCCTTGACTCCTGTCTTGACTTGATCCATCTACTTTTTAAATTGAAGTATGTACTAGATGCCCTCTTCTCGTTTTTTGTGTAGACAAATCTTCTTCCGAAATGTTTAGCTGATTTTTTACGGCTAATATAAATTCCTTTCCATTTGTTGTGCTTTCGAAAAGTTCAAATAATATGGGATTTTCAATAAACATGCTGATATTCCAAAAAAGAAGTGAAGAGAAAAAGAAAACAGTCGTATTAATATCAAGTTCTAAGAGAATTGATACCATTCGTTGTCGGAATTTTTTTTTATACATACTGAAGTTGTCCAAACCCCTTTGACCATATTGTGAACAGGTGCATAGTATAGTATTTCGAAAAGGTTATTAACAGCTAAAATTAGAGCATCGAAAAAAGAATTGAACATTTGTCCTTTTAAAAATAAGACCTTGTGAATCGCAGATTTATTGTCTCATTTTATCCCCCCAAAAAAATAAAGGCTTCTTCAGGCCATCTGTACCTCCATTTAAGTACAAAATGCAGCTGTCGTCCTTTGTTATATGCGGTGATTTCATAAAGAAAAAGTACAAAATTAAAATAAGGTAGATAATTTATATTTATTTATTAGTCAAAGAATGATAATTCTGTACTGACAAGCGAAAATATAATTTAATAATATACTAAAACTAGTAGCAAATATTGTTAAGAAAATTTTTAAAAATATTATAAGAGTTTATGTTTATTCGGCAGCTTGAATGTTAGAAAGAATAGTTTTTATTCGGACTGACTTGCCAAAGAGAAATGACAATACTTAGTTGTCTATTTCTGTTCTGAAACAAAGCAATTTTAAGTGTACAACAACAAAGAATTAGAATTATTGCTCACATGGGCATGTCATATAGCTATTTCGGTTTTTGCCAGAAAACCTCATCAGTGACTTTTAATGTGAATTCTAATAATTTCTAAACGACTAATTACTCGAAATAGAAGCATTAATGGTAAAGTCTGTGAAACGTAGGAGTTGAACCATGAACCTATGACGTAGTAAGCGAATGCGCTAACCATCACACCATCGGACTGGACGACTATATTTAGATAACGAAAAATCCAAAGCAAAAGAATTTGAGATTTGGTTTAACTCACTAAGAGCTCGCACCATGGGAGCATATGATGCATAATTTGTTTTTTTATGCTTATATAAAAATGTTCAAAACTTCTTAGACTCCTAGCAGGGACATTAAAAAGTATTAACTGCAAGAGACTAGGACAATCAATTGAGCCACAAATTATGTCATATATGAGTAACATTGATAAAATCGTACCTCTGCATTGTAGCGTTTTTAAATTCTGTAGATTACATCGATCAATGTACGAGGGATTCGCATCACGTAGGTTTAGTAAACGCAACTGCAGAGCGAGTAAATTTTCTTTGAATGCGCTCAAGGCGACTTATATGAGATGTATAATAGGGTCTCCAGATAGCGATAGCATACTCCAATTTTGAACGGACTCGTTTGTCCGTTCCTCGTTTGGAAAGGGATAGCTTCAAAGTAAAGGGATCAGTGAAATCAGAACTATTACGCAAAACAAAGGCTAAAAGCGAGTAAGCTTTGGATATAACAAAATTTAAATGGCTGATGAAAGTAAATTTAGAATCTAAAATTACACCGAGATCTTTTATTTCATCAACTTTTTTCAATACAGAACCATTCATGTTATATAAAAAGTGTGACACATTGAGTGATTTAGAAAATTTTATATAAAAGCACTTATTGATATTAAGAAAAAGCTTATTTCTATAACACCAATCATTAAGGTTATTAATATCAGTTTGTAACTTTAATTCATCTTGAGAGTTCCGGATAACAGAATAGAGTTTTAAGTCATCAGCATATAAAAGATATTTGGAATGGATGAAACAACTACTAATGTCGTTTATAAATAGCAAAAAAAGCAGCGGACCTAAAATGCTACCTTGAGGAACACCAGATGTTGTTATAAAACCAAACGATTTAGTATTATCTACAGCAACATATGAAAGTCTATTGGATAAATATGACTTTATCCAGGATAAAAATTCTGAGTGAAAGCCCATGTAAGCTAGCTTTGTAAGAAGGATGCTGAGACACTTTGTCAAACGCTTTAGAAAAGTCAGTATAAATTGTGTCAACTTGATGTCCATTTTGAAATGCAGAGATACAGTCTTCAGTAAATCATCTTAAAAATAGTAATGCCGATGCACTTGAAGAGGGGAAAATTGCTCGGGTTTCAATCGAGCACTTCTCTTTACTCGCTATTTTCTTCAACATAGCAATCTCCTTCTGAAGAGTTGCTTCTTCGAGTACTTCCTCTCGCGTTTGCAAGTATTGCCTAGGCCTTCCTCGCACAATGCTGACACCGTTCCTTAAAATAATATTATACGTTAAAATAATATTTCTCAAAAAATAATAGTTATGCGGCAACGGAACAAAGTTTCTCCCGAATATTTCTCTTATAAATAACTAGCTGTTACCCGCGGGTTCCACCCCGCGTTTTTATAAAAATACGCAATGAGAATTATGCTCTGATTGGATGTTGCTGTATTTAATTGTATTTGATTTAATAACAGTGTTTGCCAGTCTGTCTTTTTCTTGGTTTCTGTTGTTTTCTGTTGAACAGCAGGGCTTCTTCTTGCTGATGCTTGTGATGTCTTTATATTTGTAGGGGAAGTCAGGAATGTAGGTCCTTACAGAGCTATCTGTGTATGTAGATTACTCCTTTGGTGGAAGGCCAAAATTAATGTCACTCCTCATGGACCACCCCTTTTTTACGGTACATACATTTAAGGTGTGCCACGCCACCTTGTCCCATGCCCCTAAATCTATGTACATAAAACTCAAAATTATGTAAAAATGTTTACATGTATGTATGACTAAATACTAACAGAATAAAAATTTTAATGTTGTATGACTTGTAGTTCTAAAGACATACCAAATCAAAGATTTAAGTTGTATGAGTGGTTCCACGACCCGTTGTCCCATGCCCCTAATTTTTTTTAGCAAATTAGCAAAAGGCCATGACTAAATTCCTACAAAACAGAATTTTAATGTTGAACGACTTGTAATTTTAAAGATATACCAAAAAAAAAATTTTAGTTGTATGAGGGGTGCCACGCCTCGTGTCCCATGCCCATTCCATTTTCCCAGTTGAAGAATACGGAGTTTCATTGATGTATGATATATAGTTCAAAAGTAATACCCAAATGAGCCACGCCCCTTGTCCAATGCCCGTCCTATTTACCCAGTTCAATGATACGGATATTTAATATGTTTCTACCGAGTTTCATTAATGTATGAAGTATATTTCTAAAGTTATACCCGTATAGGGTTTGATTGAAGTGCCACCCCCTTGACCTATGCCCATATAATTTTACCAGTGGACGACTCATCCAAGAGGTGCCTGCGTACGGAATTTCAATGCTGCGCGACTTGTACTTTCAAAGATATGCCATATCATAGAATTAAGTTGTATGAGGGGTGCCAAGCCCCCTTGTCCCAAACCCCTACATTTTTTCCAGCAGGAAGACACATCTAAACACTAACATAATACAAAGTTTTAATGTTGTATGCCTTGTAGTTTTAAAGATATGCTAAACCAATTATTTAAGTTGTATGGGAGGTGCCACGCCCTCTTGATTTATAAAAATTTTGTATAGCCTATGACCATCCTTGGAACATCTATAGTCTATGTGCCAAATTTGGTTATGATCGATCAAGCGGTTTAGGACGCAACTCCGAACATACATACATACATACATACATAATTTGAATTTTATATATATAGATATCTTGTAGTCTGCCAAAAATGGGCGTGGTCCGCCCACTATGTAGATTGTAAATAAAATGCACCCACAATTTCAGTGAATTATCACCCCACTTGGGAACATGGTGTAGGGTATTAATCTGTCGGTGAAACCCGACTGATTCTTCCATACTTGTTTTACACTACGTTAATTCCTGACTTGCCCATGTGTGCAATAATTCTAATAATTTGTTGTTGTACACTTAATATCGCTATGTCTAAGAAAAGAAAATAGACAGCTATTGTCATTTCTCTTTGGCAAGTAAGTCCGAATAAAACTATTCTATCAATAATAAATAATTTCATTTTTTTTCCGACGAAAAGCAACGCAAGGGCTTTACTTTTTGATAGCTTGTTTAAAAAGATTTGTGATCTAGAAATGTCTTTTGTGCTTTTAAAAGTATGTCGTCATTTATTTTATGACCAAATATTGTATTATATATTTATAGACATACAATATATATGCTATTATTTTTTAAAAGATTCACGGAAAATGTTTCTCTACATATTTATTACATTTGATATTTGAAAATAAAACGTTTATTAAAGTAAGGTACACATTTTTTTTGTAATGTGGGTAAAGCCTGCGAGTTTGTTAACTGCAAATCGCTTTTATAGAAAAATGAGGGTTTAATCTTTTTTCATGTAAAGCCTATGATTATACTGAAGGTAGCAAAAAACGCCAGGAGAGAAAAACTAATGCCTAGAAAGATACTTTCAAAGAGAGACTCAAAAAGAGACACGTTATAAAAATATGCCACAATCGTGATCAATGTGCAGCGAGTAGACGTGTTTCTGTTGGGGCCAGCTTATACAACGCTATATCATTGTAATATAAACAATTAAAGCTCAATTTAAGCCACAAGTCACGGTACTGCTAATTACCTTTCGATTCGTGTAATTGTCAAATTGAATATCGTCGTATTTACGCGTAAAATCGAATTTTAAATAAAATAAATAATGTCAACAACAATTAAAAACACACGAAGTGCTGCAAGCAGTCGCAAAATTGCTGCCCCTGTGACCCCCCTTGGACCGAGGAAAGCTGATGACTCATCGACCATAACTTCACCAATGCTGTCGGATCTGAGCGCGCAGCTAAAATTCCTCAGAGAGAGTATTGTCGAGCAACTCACTGGAGCTATCGTTGCGTCGGAGGAGAGAGTGATGCAGCGGTTTGGAGAAATGTCAGCTGAGCTGTCTAACATGAAGACCACCATAAGAAATGTGGTTGAAAGAGTTGCTGTTGTTGAAGCTGCTTATGCTGAATTAGGTATGTTCAAAGAGAATTTGCAAGACTTGAAAACGCAAGTGGAAACATACAAAGCCTCTGCTGAAACAAAAGCTCCGCACTCTTCTATGCTGGACGGTGAAGTGAGAGCGCTGAAGTCTCAACTGGAAGCATACGAGAGCGATGCTATTTCCACTGACGTCATAATACATGGAATCCCCTCTGCTGCAGACGAAAACCTGAGCGACATTTTTAGCAGAGTTTGCTCGCTAATCAGATGTGACTCCCTCAGGCTGCGTAATATCTTCAGAGTGCGAAGCAACAACAACAGAAAAAGTTCTGTAATCATTGCTAAGCTTGCGTCTTCATATGAGCGCAACTGCTTGTTCAAAGCCATAGCTGCTTTTCGCAAAACGAACAAGCGGCAGCTCACACTCTGCGACATCGGGTGTGGAGGAAGTGATAACTTTTATCTCAATGAGAGTTTGACCAAAGCAAATCGTGCGATTATGCTCTATGCTAACAAGTTGAAGCGAGAGAAGAGAGTTTTTGCTGTTTTTACGCTGCGTGGGCGTGTGTTTGTGAGAGCATATCGTGACAGTGAGGCGAAATTTGTAAACAGCCAAGAAAGCGTTGACTGCGTCGCTGGAACCCTAAACTAGGCATTTTCAATTTAATCAAATATTGGTGATATTATCTTAATTGATTATTTATTATTATACTTTTATATTTATTTGTTTAGTATGTATATTAAATCTTCTTATTTTTCAATTTATTTTAACTCTCTTTACTGGCCTTACCTTGCTAAATCTCTATTTTCTACTCTCTTCTTCTTTTCTTACTCTCTTAATAAATCTTTCTTTCTTCCTGTGGATTTGTTTCTGTATCTGTATCTAATGTTTGAAGTTGGTTCGTTGAATGTTCATTATGACATATTCTGATGCTTTGTCTAATGGTGCTGTAGATAATTATAAGGCGCTAATCAATGTTTTGTGTAAGCAGCGCAACGGTCTAAATGTGACTCATTTTAATGCTAGGAGCTTAAATGGGTTAAAACTAGACTACGCTAGATACATTTTCGAAAATTCGTCTGTTGATATCATCTGCGTCTCGGAAACATGGTTTAAGAGTGATATTCCTGATTCACACTATAACTTTAATGGGTTTAAACTATTTCGTAGTGATAGGTGTGGAAGAAGAGGTGGCGGAGTTGCCATCTATTGCAAGTCCAATCTCAATGTTAAGTTTGTCAATAAATGTAATGATGTATGTGAGTTCCTTAATGTTGAAATCTATGACAAAAATTCTAAAATACTTGTGTCGTGTGTGTATAATCCCCATCGATGCCATAGCCTTGCACCATTTTTTTCTGACTTAACTAATAAAATTACTGACTATGATTTCTACTTTGTTTGTGGCGATTTCAACGTTAATCTGTTGAGAAATGACTCTGCCTCTGATAATTTTAATTATCAGTCCTCTTTGTGTGGATTGAAAATTACAAATAATTTCTTTCCCACTCGTTATATGCGTGATTGTGAGCCTAGCCTTCTTGATGTCTGTTTAGTTTCCAATATTTCTCTTCTCCTTAAATTTGATCAAATAACTTTCTTGTCAGATCATGACCTACTCTTCTGTTGTCTTGATATTAATCTAGGTAGAAATTCTCCCGTCAGTTTTTCTTATCATGACTTTAAATCAATAGACTCTTCCGCCTTATTTCATAAGTTATCTGCCGTAAGTTGGAATGACTGCTGGTTTCATGACTCAGTTGACAATAAACTTAAGGTATTCATGGACAAATTAAATGCTATTTTTACTTGTCATGTTCCGTTTCGTACAGTCCAAGTTTTAAATAATTGTTGTCCTTGGTTTACAAATCGTGTATTAGTTGCAATTAGGCTTAGAAATAAGCTACACTCAAAATGGAAATCAAATCCCTCTAATTCCAATTGGGATGATTTTAAAAGAGCTCGTAACGATGCTACTGTTATTATAAAACAAGCAAAGTGTAATTTCTTTAATTCAAAGCTGAATTCGAGCCTAAACTCCAAACAGTTATGGCAGAACATAAAAACACAGTTGCTTCTGTACCCAATGACTACAGACCGATAAGTATATTGCCTGCACTGGGAAAAGTTTTTGAGCGAGTTATAGCAAATCAAATTTCCGAATACCTAAATATACATAAGTTGCTATCGCCGCTGCAGTCTGGTTTTAGGACTGGACACAGTTGTTCGACGGCAGCAGTAAAAATTCTTGATGACATTCGAATTTCATATGACCAGAACTTACTGACTCTACTCTGTCTTGTTGACTTCTCTAAAGCTTTTGACTCAGTTAACCACAAACTTCTCTGCTGTAAACTTGGAAATTACTTTAAGTTTAGTTCCAGCGCGGTAAATTTAATATCTAACTACCTGGAAGGAAGAATGCAACGTGTGAGAGTAGGAAATGCTTATTCATCTCTCAGAGAAGTTTCGACTGGAGTTCCGCAAGGGTCCATACTGGGTCCACTCCTATTCTCTATGTTTATTAATGATGTTTTTTCAGTCTGTAAATATTCAACTGTCCATGCCTATGCTGACGATATTCAACTCTATCTCTCTCGCCCTACTGGACTCTTAGAAGATTTAGCCTTTAGACTTAACTACGACTTGACCTCACTAAATAACTGGGCTGCTACTAACTTACTTCTTATTAATCCCTTGAAATCCAAAGTACTCCCCATTGCTAGGAGTGAATCATGCTTTACTGACATCCCTCCCCTGTTTATTGGACCTGACAAACTTGAATTTGTGTGTAAAGCGAAAAACCTTGGATTTATTATTAACTCGAAACTGACTTGTATTGACCACATTAACAGCACTATAGGTAAAATATATGGGACTCTACGTTACCTACGTACTTCTTCTGACTTCACTCCTATAGAGACGCGTCGCAGACTAGTCATACAATTAATTATACCTCATATTACTTTCTTTGAAGTCGTATATAGTCAGCTTGACTCACAATCGCAGCATAAACTTCTTGTGGCATTCAACAATGCGGCTCGGTACGTATATGGAGTCAGTCGATATGATCATATCTCTCTTACTAGCATAGGCATTCTTGGCTGTGGTTTGGTTGATTATTTGAACATCCGCAACATTGTATTTCTTCACAAACTTATGCACACCAAAAGCCCAGAGTATCTTTATGAGAAACTGCAGTTTTTCCAATCTCAGCGATCAAGTAACCTTGTTGTTCCTAGATGCAACTATCTCAACAGTTGCAGATTCTTTTTCGTCAGCACCATTAGATTATGGAATTCACTTCCAAACTATTTAAAACAAATAACTTCAATAGCCAGCTTTAAACATGCCCTCTTTCAACACTTCACTACCTCTATCCAATAATCTATTTACCTTTCCTCTCCTATATTCTACTTCATCCTAATTCTTTCTCCTATGTTAATTCTACTTAGTTTTAAGTTTATATGTTTTAAGTCATTAATGTTATTCGTTGTACGTTGTTAAATTTTATATTAATTTAATGTCCTCTCTTGACCTGTGTTTAGATTATATTTTAATTATTTAAGTGACTGTTAACTTTAAGTCATATATCTGATGAAACATGTTTTATTTTCAATGTAGTACTAAAAAAGACAAAGTCTTAGTGTACCCCACAATCATAATAATAATAATAATAATAATAATAATAATAATTATCAATATAGTATACTCTTTTCATTTCTCAATTGAAATCGTATGCTCGATTGCAGGGAATTTAGGAAAAACAACGCTGCTTTGTTTACTCGCTTTGCCGTAGTGCCGTAGTAATCAGCGTACGAAACATAAAGCCCGGGCGCTTTTATCAGTGGCGATATGATTAGAAGAGTAGCGACCGCTTTTCGTGTATATGACCATAAATTGCAATCTTAGTTTCGTTGGTTAGTCAGTTGGAATAGGCCAAAAACGGCAGCTACTTATTTTTCTTTCATATAATAAAATTGTTAAGTTTTTTTTTTTGAAAAGCATAATAAAAAAATCAATCTGGTCAAGATGAGTTGCGCAACATCTACTCTAAGATTTCTGACATACATTTTGAATGTGCTCTGTTGTGTGAGTGATTTCTGTGGCGGCGAATCGGTGCTACATAATTCATATATCAATCGTTTGTGTAGATTTTCGGTGCTCTGACGCTATCGGCGAACGCCTACGCCTTAGCCGTCTACAACGACAGCGATGCAATACGACTACCCTGCATTCTGGGAGTGGTGCTGGGTTCGCTGCTCTTCCTCAATACGATACTCGGTTGTTGTGGCGCTCTGCGCGAATCTGCGCACCTAACGTGGATTGTAAGTGTTCGGCGGAAAACCTTCAATATCGAATCAGTTTTATCTTATCATGATCTAATTATATAAAAGATTGTAATTTAAGTAACTTTTTGTAAATTTTATCTATTCGAGTCGTAGGCCCTGGCAGCTAGTACTCAACCCAGTTTTAGGTATAATATTATATATTGTATCTAATTGTAATAAATAAATAAATAAATCTTATCATGGGCTACCTTATATGTATGTATGTGCATCAAAATGAAACAGGGTCGAAACCGAAATCGTTTGGCGTTTGAGCTTGCTCCAAATGCATTTTTATTCCATGCTTTTTTATGGAGGTGACTTTTTAAATTGACGTCTCCTTTCCAAAGCAAGGATATGTCTACATATGTATGTATGTATGTAGGTCTGTTTATTTGTTTTTGCAAGTTTAATTCGGAAAGAAAAATCTAAGTACGTTCTACATATTAAAATGTAGAGCAAATTCGTTCACCTAACCCAAAGTTCCAAACGAAATTGTATGTCGCTACCGATATTTTTTGTATCAAAGAATCTAAGGTATATAGAATGTGCATCTGAGCGTCAATATATTAAAATATTGCAGTCATCGTCTATGGCCGGAACGTATGAAAGGGGAAAGTGCCTTCACGTAAAATTTGTCACTGCAAGAAATTCATTACAATTCGCAACACAGATTATTGCAAGTGGAGACGGCTTTTTTCACTCTGGTCAGATGTCTCAGCAGAGTCTTCTCACAAAAATTCCCTAAGTCTAGAGCGAAATGCTGATATGAATCGAGTTCTAATCTTTGAGTGAGCCTATCGCTTTCTTTTGGAAAACGTACTGGAAGTGCTCCATAGAATAACATAGTTTGCATGAGATGAGAATTCAATATGTTGCACATTCTTTGATTGTATAGAAAAAATATTATTAGTTCTATTATCCTTGCGTTTAAGCGGAGCAGTCAAAAAATTTAATTATATTGATTAACATAACACTTTGTTTTCTCTATATGTAGTATGCTATATTCCTGATGCTGCTGATGGGCGCTCAGATTGCTCTGTTCTTCTGTCTATCCATCGATTTCAATATGTTGGCGAATGAGACCGTAAGCAACGCCTGGAATAATGAATTGGAGATGCCGGGCTCAATGGCGGAATATGAGACACAGGTGAGCTCGCACTCATGCTCGCGCATTCGTTGTAATGCGGAGCGAAATTATTTGCTATACTGGAGCAGTGTTGCCAGAACCAGGGATTTCGCCCATATTTCGGGATTTTTGTACCTTTAAAGGGCGCAAGGGATTTTGAGTCTAAAAATGGGATTTTTGAGCCGATACCTATCTTTTATACTTCTTTTGTTTATTTATTAATACAGTAGGAACTCGATTCTTGCACGTAATGAAAACCAGGCTCGGTACAAGTTTCGAGATTGTCGCAAGTACCAAGTCATTTTTGTCCCATATTTGTAAATTATAAGGGGTTACTTTCACTGTAAAGAATCTAAGTTTGTTACATTTTATATTTTAATTCAATACACTTGTATAATGATAAATTTTGAGTGAAACTAAAGAAATTTAGGATTTTGGTTTATTTTGTGCACACTTGCTTGTTCAGTATGTACTGCACTGCTGCCATGCGAAAGTTAAATAAGAACAGAGATTTCGTCAGCATATGAATTCGTGGGTACTTCCCCAAATATTTTGAGCTCGAAACTGATACATTTGCGGTAGTTCCTCGAATTTATTCAAAGTCAAAACAAAAAATGTTGCAATGTATTGAGGTCAACATTTTTTAACTTCGCAAGTACTGAGTACGTAATGAAAAAAAAAAATTTGTGACGCAAGTATCTAGGTGGGGAAACACCGAGTATCTGCAAAAATCGAGTTACTACTGTAACTGTAAATATTTTATTATTAGCACCGAATTTAAGTGTAATCTTCAGCGTTGTGCTTTAAGCAGCAATTTTTTTGTTCTTTATATTTGTTTAAAAAAATATATGTACATATATGTATTTATGAATTGTTATTGAAAAACACGTTTTTTAATTAATATTTGTGAATGGGATTTTTTTCCGGGATTTTTGATTTTTTAAATGGGATAAAAAGGGCGTTTTGCATAAGTGAATGGGATTTTTGGAGCTAGGTCTCTGGCAACACTGTACTGGAGTTAAAAATGGGGTTGGCTAATTAGAATTGAGTACAAATTTGAGTACTCTTTCGAAAGTATGAGAAGCTACTACAAGTATGTACTTAAACATGAGCCTTTTTACTATTTAAACAATAAGCCTCGTCACTTGATATTATGTTTTATTTCAGTCAGCTTGACTTCTCTGTTCAACTTTAATGTTATAATTCATAACTAACTTTTTAAGAAATTAATTTTGATTTTTTATTTATCATTGAAAAAATAACGATCAATGTTTTATTGGAACTTTTTTCGAAAAATAGTGATCACTTACTCGTAAAATGACTTTCATTTGTCTAACTATATCAGTATTCAGGTTTGAGAGTCAATCTTCCATATCAGAAAAAGGAAAGAAAAAGTGACCCGCCCACTAAATAAGTGCACAACGGCATATGCTAATAATATCCATAATAAGTCTCCCAGAGCATCCATTTATTTATTTATTGGCAGCTTAATATTGATATATGTAGCTCTCTCAATTGATATAGTACGCCTGTTGCGGCAAGTTGGGCCCCTCTGATTACGTTGACAGTGGCCTGCCCGTGCCCTCCACCTGCTATGCGAATCAAAACCCAACAAATATTGACGATTTGTACACGGAAGGCTGTGCGCGCAGGCTGGCAGAGGTTTTTGCCTACAGCGCGCGCGTAGAACTGATCAGTGATTGGACTTTGGTGGGAGTAGAGGTAACGCCGCAGAAGAGAACTCCAATGGCAAGCACTTGTTTTTAAAATGATTATCTTGTGTTTATAGGGCGCCACAATTATCGTAGCTTGCATGCTGGCCGTGAGTTTGAAGAATACAGAGCGAAGAAAAATGTTCCATTGACAATTGCTAAAACCCGCATTGAAGACGACGGAATGAATGTCTGGCAGCTCTTCGAGCCATCCAGTATTAATGTATATAATATTTTAATTAAGACAGGCTAAATCTTGCCATGATAAATAAATAAATTATATAATTAAATAATTTTAAGGGCGTTCTACATATGTTATGAAGATATGTGCATACATATGTATGTGCATGTCTAAAATCAGATCCATGGGTGACGCTCCGAGATGCAAGCCAACTGGAAATATCTGCACGCACGCAGGTCGGGGCAGCTCCCTCACCTTAGCTTCGAAAATAAGTACACAAAAAATGTAAATCGGACCCGACACAAATTTAATAAACAAATAAATAGTGGGCGCAACAGCCTGTGTAACCGAGACTTAGGCCTAGCTTTCTCATATTAACTCAAATTAGCAGTAGTCTGTACTATTTTTGGTCAGTTTATTACAGAAATAACTACCCATATTTTTAATGTTGTTATAAAAAAGATAGCGATCTTAATTCGAATATCAAGTATAAAAACAGCGCCAGCAAGGTGCAGCAACCCGATGCGTGTCTAAACGCTTCAAAAAGATTTTATGCATATGGGATTTAGCATCAGCATCTGATATGGACGTTGGTCATCCTTTGTCTTCTGCAGCCTTCTGAAATCACAAGTTCCGCCACCATTGCGCTGTAGTTACAGCCGCTAAGATAGCCAAAAATAAAGGAGTCGCCATTCCTCAGCTGCAGGCTCAACTCGTTCAGCACTTTCGATTTTGCAGCGTCAGTCTTATGATCATCTTCATCTTCCGCACCGTCGTTGAGGATAACGCTTGCTGTTTCTTTTAAATGCCTTGGATACAGCTTGGGGAAATTTTAGTTCAATGTTAAGATCTAAGATCAACATTTTATTTTTCCAGCTAATCCTCCATTGTTCTGTCATAGAAGACTACGACTTGGGTATTTAGCATTGTTTCTTCCATATTCCTTCCCCGTTTTTTTTGTGCACGTACTATATACTAAAATCCCTATTTAATTTGTTTACAAAAACAATTTATAAAGTTTTCGTGATTTACTTAACGATGAACGTGTTTTGCAGACGCTAGTGCTATTGATTTTTTCAGATACGATATTAAACAGATAACGGTCGCAGCACGTGTTCTGCCACTCATGCCGTTTTTTCGACAATTTTTTAAAAAAAATCAGCTAACCATTTTTTATTTGACACATAAATTCATCTTGAAAAAAGAATTTGAGCCGAACCAAACTGTAAGTTTTTATTCACTCAACATGTTGAAAACCCGTATGAGACTGAACACGACCAATCTCTTTGAAATTCACCTCGAGATAGAAATTTGTTCACATGGTCGCAAAATGCGAATGGACTGAAATAGTACCATTGCGCTAAAAACTATACGATTTGGAAGACCTTTCTTCCACAGCTATGACTCAAATATGAGCGGATTTATTCAGTGCATATTCATTTTAAATGATTACATACGCACCTGGTACATAATGATGCAATGATGTCGAGAAAGATAAAGTTCTCTGACATTCTGCAAAGAAAACTATCGTTAAAGAATAAGAACCGGATTCTTTTGGCGTTATTAATGAACGTACAGTTAGTTTCAAACGTCGAGAAAAACTTCGTTTTTAAACTCGCGGAATTTGCGGAATTATCGAGAATTTGCGATAAACAGCGGAACAAAGCGAAAGCAAGTTTCGAGAAAAGCTCCCATTAATCGACCTCTGTAGTTAAGAGAAGAATGTACCGGGTGAATAATTCTGTTCTCGGTTCGTTCGTCCTAAATCAAAAATTTAATCGCCATCTGAATTGTAACGATTGAATCTAAATGGAATCTATAAAATTATATAAATCAGGACAAAAGTATATTTTGCACCAAAATAGATGCAAAATGATCTCTCTGCGATTTAAAAGTTTAGAGATATGATGTTTTAAATATCTAATAAAGACGATTTCCGATTTCGTTGCACGCGGCGATATCTCTAGAGGTAGGAACTTTTAGATAGTATACTTTCCATGCTTAAAAAACTTCTGAAAAACATGCTTAATATATCTTGCTAATCGGACACGGCTGTAGAATAAATGTGTAGGTCCCGTTAGTTTGTGCTAAAATATCCCGTTCTCGGGCTTTTGCGACTGTTATTATTTTTATTAATAATGAAATTTTCCCAAACAAAATTTTTACAAAACCAAATTTTGTAAGTATTCATCAATGTTTGGTATTTATAATAATTTAAATATTATACTTAATTGTGATAAATAAACTATGTAAATAGTAACATTTTGCCAAGCTCATATAAAAAAGTACGTTTTAGCTACATGAGCAGTCCTATTTTATACTACCAAAAAAATGAAACTGTGGAGAGTGGCGCAGCAAATTTTAGTCAATTTCGTTGGGCCGTAGTGGCACCACTGGTTTTGTGCCAGCTCGTCGCCTTTATTTGTTTACGTTTGTGCAAGCGTTTTCGCGATTAATTCTTTGAAAATATTTAAAGTGAATAAATTGAGCAACAATGTTTTAGGCAATACTATTCGCACTTGCGCTACAATTGAGGCTATTTGGGTGATCTACAGAACAGTCTGTATTGCACTGCCACCACACCGTGTCGAGACCGGAATAAAAATAATATTATGGGACTCCCATTCCAGCAGCTGAAGAAGCTATGGCTACTCTATCTGTTCCTGCTCTTCTTCGCCTTCTTCATGTTCGCCTTTAGCATTAACTTGTACGTGACGACCATGCAGAGCTACGACCAGGAGCACCTGTAAGTATTATAGAGCCGGAGAAGAGTGCCAACAAACATGTCGCAATGCGCCTACGCGCTGCACTGCATATCGTATGCAGCGGTTGGCCGTCACAGTTGAATGCGCCTCCGCACATTAAAACATTCCAACAACTCATTTCAATTTCGTAATTTGCCCACTTATGGAATTCATCTTCATTTTGTGCCTCTTCTTTGCGCTGCTGCTGCAAACACCTATTGCTGGCTGACAGACATCCCAAGCCCCCGCGACGTCGTTCACTGCTGCCCTTCAAAAACGTCGTCGCTCACTACATTGGTAAAGGCAACATCTTCGGCAACATGACCGCAGGTATTTTATTATACACTTAGGCACTGTAATCTGCTGCAGTAAGCATGCATAAACGCATTAAATGTTTAATTGCGCTTGCTGTTGCTTTTAGATGAATACAACATCAATGAGTTTCATCCGATCGACAGCGAAGGCGCCGGCGGCCGTCCAGTGCTGATACCCGCTCGCGACAGCTTTCGTATGCAGCGTTTCTTCAAGTTGAACAGTTTCAACATCATGGCCAGTGATCGTATGCCACTTAATCGCACACTCAAGGACTACAGAACTGCTGAGTAAGGGCGTCACCTTCGGCGCGGCTTTAAATGTTCGCAACCAAAGAGCTCAATTAAGCGATAACTTTTGCAGGTGTCGCAACAAGAGATATGCCAATGACATGCCAACTACTTCCGTGATCATAGTGTTTCACAATGAAGCCTGGTCTGTGCTGCTGCGTACCATTACCAGCGTCATCAATCGCTCTCCCCGTACAATGCTCAAAGAAATCATACTCATTGACGATGCCAGCGATCGCAGTACGTTAATAATATTCACTATTTACTTACAAGCGAAAACACTGCATAAATAATATGTTTACAGCATATCTTAAGAAACCGCTGGACGCCTACGTGAAGGCATTGTCTGTGCCCACGCGCTTAATGCGCTCTCAGACTCGCGCAGGTCTTGTGCGTGCACGCCTTCTCGGCGCCGAGCATGCCAAGGGCGATGTGCTGACGTTTTTGGATGCACACTGCGAGTGCTCCCGTGGGTGGCTAGAGCCGTTGTTGGGGCGCATCAAAGAGTCGCGCACTAGCGTTGTGTGCCCAGTTATTGACATTATTTCTGACGACAACTTCAGCTACACGAAAACCTTTGAGAATCATTGGGGTGGCTTCAACTGGCAGCTGAGTTTCCGTTGGTTTTCCAGCGAACGCAAAGGTACGCCAAAACGAGACGATCCTACGAAAACGGTGACAACGCCTGCTATGGCCGGCGGTCTATTCTCCATTGACCGCAAATATTTTAATGAAATCGGCGCCTATGATCAGGAAATGAAGGTAAAATAGGCAAATATTAGCTCGGCAATTTTATATGTTGCACGATTTTGTATAGATTTGGGGCGGCGAAAATGTCGAAATGTCGTTCCGCATCTGGCAATGCGGTGGCAGTATCGAAATCAGTCCCTGTTCGCATGTGGGCCATGTTTTCCGCAGCAGTACACCGTACACTTTCCCCGGTGGCATGAGCGACGTGCTGTCGAAAAATCTGGCGCGTGCGGCCATGGTGTGGATGGATGATTGGCAGTACTTTGTGCTGCTGTATACCTCCGGGCTCTCGTTGGAGACGCGTGACACTGTGGATGTTTCCGAACGACTGGCGCTTCGCGAGAAACTCAATTGCAAGCCATTCTCCTGGTACTTGGAGCACATATGGCCTGAGCACTTTTTTCCTGCACCCGATCGCTTTTTTGGCAAAATAATTTGGTTGGATGGCGTGTCAGATTGTGCACAGGCTTACAGTGCGCATATGAAGAACATTCCTGGGCGTTTATTGTCGCGCGAATGGCCACGCATCTTTCAAGAGATCGACAAGAACGCCGAACAGTTAATGACGCTCATCGATCTGGACCGCGACAAGTGTCTGCGACCGGCCAAGGCAGATGCGCCGCGCACCTCGCTACAGCCAATGACCGTGGGCGATTGCAACCTGCACGAGCACTCGCGTGACATGTTCGTTATAACACCCAAGGGGCAGATCATGACCAACGATAACGTCTGTCTCACATACAGCGAACCGCGGCAAGGCGTCATCAAGTGGCTGAAGAATCGCAACACCACATCGTCGAATGTGCAGCTCACGCAGTGTTTCGATGAGCAGCGTCAGCGCTGGACCTACGACATGGATGTGAGTCTCGAGTTACTAATAAGGAGTCTAAACGCTTCAATTTCATATCTTTTTTCATCCGTAGACGCAACATATTACTCATCAAGAGACTAAACTCTGCCTCACACTCAAGGCGGCAAAATCACCGCGCACACAAAAAGTGGAAAAAGTCGTTGTTGCCCTGGAATGTAACTACAAGGACATCACGCAAAAGTGGGGTCTCATACCGCTGCCATGGACGCTCTAACATGTAGGCGGCCACTCAAAATTCTTCAGTCAATCGAATCAAATTGAAATCGACACCAGCGAACAACACTACTTGTGATATTTTTGGTTTGGCATTAAAGTGAAATTTTCTACCTGCTATTCGTCCATTTTGGCACTACTCAATTCTACTTTAAACTAAATCTACTGATATTTATATATGTATGTATTTTACTGAAGAACAAAATTTGTACTTAACGATATATATTTATTTATACTTTCTTATGCTATGCTCATATGTTTCTAAAACCGAAAATAGCAAGTTACTTATACCGTTACCATAATGTTGAAAAGCGCTTACTAAAATTTGTTTTCAAATGCGTTTTGCTGATTCTTATATATCACAATTCACTACACCTCTATAAAAAGTGCAATATGCTATGATCGAAAATAACCGATTTATAAGCAATAAAATTTTAATTTATACTTCTGTCTGTAAAATAACAAAAATGTTAGTAAGGGCAATTCTACATTAACGTAAAATATCACCCATGTTTTACATTTTACTTTCGAATAAAATCGAATTAAATAGCAGTTGAAATTGAATTAAGACACAAATCGATTTCGATCGAAAGCGCAATTGAAATTAAATTAAGATCCAAATCGAAATGTGTGGCATGGCTGAGTAAATAATCATATACTTTTTTGTATTTTATTTTATACTTATCTACAACTTGAACTTAAACTAATAAGTGCTAATCATGCTGCAGAATCAATTATTAGTGCAATTAAATAAATTTTTTAGAACATATACACCAATCAAAAATTTTTCATTGCACTAGAAGAACAGTTGGAGACCAAGAAAGGCTGGCAGCAGGCGGCTGCAGTTTAAGTTCAACACTCCTCGCGCAACCATAATTTGAACGTGAATGTGTGCTTGTATGTGTGTGTGCATGTCTATGCATTTGCTCAAATTTAGGCACCTATTTATTATCTATCAAAAGTTCATTGGCTTTGTAAATTCGCAACATTTTTAAATATGGTTTCAATCGAAATTAAATTCGCGCTGAAAACACTTTTAGTAGCTATTCAGAAGTGAAGACTAAACGCCAAATCATACAATTGCCCGATTTCTATAAGGTGCTCCAAAAATGAGTGTTATTTTCTCCACGGTTAAGTGTTTTGTGTTCGCCTTCAACTTGGTGTGTCTGGTGAGGCAGTCATCTCTCTATTGTAAAACTGTTTTCAACCTACTTTTTATTTGTTGTCTCTTTAGATTCTCGGCGTGGCAGTGATTAGCGTGAGCACTTTGGGTCTGGAATATGCCCAGCCAGGCACAGACGAGCACACCTACTTCATTGTGGGCATCATTATCGGCTCGCTGGTGTGCATGAGCAGCATTTTGGGCTGCTACGGCGTCATATGCGAGCAGCTGGGCGTCAATCTCACGGTCAGTTCGAAGTTCAAAGAGAAGTATGTTGTTGGTTGTGCTGTCAATGTCAAGTTTTTTTGCGCCTTTTCAGTATGTCTTCTTCCTGTTGTTGTTGCTGCTGGTGCAGTATTTGCAAATGCAAAATTTCCAGCCGCAGAACTTCCACCGTAACGCCATGCAGCACTTAGAAAACTGTTGGCACTTGGTGAAGGAGCAACCGCATCTCATGCAGTTCTACGAAAGCAATGTGAGTTCGCGATGTGCATTTTATTAGGTTCCAAAAGCCAGTTCAAGCAACCTTCTTACTACTTTCTGGCAATGTTCTACCAAAGAGTATGTTAATACTCTATATTATATTATATTAACATACTCTTTGGTTCTACTCTGTCTCATAATGACAAAGTTATGAAATGGAGTGGAATCTTTTAAAAAATTAGGTTCCTTTTTTTTATATTTCACTTGTTTATTTCTACGAAAATATATTTTTCTTGTCATAGCGTAGCAGCAAAACCGGTCAATTGATAATGGAGATTAGTACTTTGGACTTTTTATAGAAAAAGAGATTCAATCTTGCTTCACTGCGCGAGAGGTTAAAATATATTATTAAATATATATAATATAAAACATTTTGAGATGTCTTCATAATTCTAACAGCATCTTAACACGTTTATAATATTTCACACAATGATAATATAAAATTTACACATATGCCAATCGAAATAGAGAAAATTTAAGTTCGAGCTCAGAAAACATTAATTGAAATTCACAAGATATCCTGGCTATTTATTTTACTGTAATGTCCTTGCACATTGCGCATTTTTTTTCACTGTACTCTTACTCATAACCTTAACTAATATTTGTATCATTTTATTTTTACACAGCTTACTACATTTTAACTTTAAATATTTTTTAACTGCCATGTCATTTTGACCAAAATGCAGTCAAGTGCTCCGCTCTTTGAGTTCCCAGTGCATCAAATACAATAAATGCTTTTAGAAAGCAGAAATGTAAATGGGTTTTTTAATTTTGAGATTTTTATTATACTTTCTACTTTCTGAAAGTAGGTTTATGTTTTAACAAATAACTTTTGCACTTTCTTAATTTAAATACATTATTCACACCTTCTGAATTTAAAGTTAAATTTTTGAAGTTTAATATATGATATCTGAAATATAGTTTTAAGTTTCTGAATAGAAAGTCACGTTTCTCATGTTCAATTTACTTACATTTTGCTTTCTTACTTTGTTGGTCAGAACGGTCAGAACAACCCGTTACCAGGTTACAACCTGACGTACGGCTTCTCTCCAGGCGCCCCTGCTACGCACGCGCCTTCTCCAGTTCAACTTACACTTTCTGAATTCAAAGTTATAATTCTGAAATTCAATTCACACTTTTTTAATTAAAATTTTTGCTTCTGAAATATATGTAACGGTTTCTGAAATTGAATAAATTAACGTTTTGTTTTATGTATTAAAACTGAAAATGATGGAGTTCCGTCCATGAATAAGAAGTTTCATCCTTTTTTTCGAAATTTTTTCAATTAAGTTCCCGTATCAACTCGCCGATCGTAAAGGCATTCATTTAATTAGCCTTAGCTATAGTTCTTGCTCCAGTTCGCTATAGTCAAACATGTATTGTAAATATACTGTCAATTCTCTTTTTATGCGAATTATTTTTATGCGATTTCGAAGTTATGCGGTTTTTCCATACGAATTTTATGGGATTTTTTTTCATTATTTCGAAGTTATGCGTTTTTTTCCTTTGAATTTTTTATGGTAGAGGTGCCCTAGCGCAAAGCAACAACACTTTCTTGAGCTTTGTTGGTACACTTTTGCGACACTTATCTTCAACGCAAATTTTGTTGTTGTCTTGCGCATGATTTCGATGGAAAAAGTGTGTAGCTGTGGAATGAGAAGCACTTGAAAAAATTTTTGCTTATTAAGTTTGAAATTTAAATTATGCCAACTTTGCATAATGAAGAACCTATCTTCAGAAAAAAAGTGGGAAATTGATTTTTTTGACTGGGAAATTGATTTGGATCATTTATTGGAAGGATAATGAGAGATTTAAATGAATTTTGAGCTATTAAGTTTGGGGTTTTCATAACATATAACATACAATTCATTTGTTTTTATAGTGTACATATTGAACACAATTGGTTTTTCTTTTTATCATAACAAAGTTTGTATGTGTTGGTGTTTTCTCTTCCAAAAGGAACTTTTGGGTAAAAATGTTTTACAGAACAGGCAAATTGAAAATTTTTACTCCTTGTTCAAAAATTCTTAGGTATCCACATTTTTTCTGAGTCGACTTTTCTTTACGACTTTTTGGTCTTAAGAGCTTTTAAAAAATTTTGGAACGTATCCCTATTTCTATGCGATTTTTGAGTTTTATGCGCTTTTTGAAAACAATGGAACACATCCCTATTTTTTCCATACATCAGTGTATTTTTTATGCGATTTCCTTTTGTGCGGTTAGTTGTGGAACGCATCCGCCGCATAAAAAGAGAATTGACAGTATTAGACTTATTTTCAATGATAAAAATGTTAAACTTCTTAAAATGAGTTGAAAGTTTTACATTGAGGCGTAATAATATGCTCTTAATAATCCATTCATTGCTTTCAGTACCATTGCTGCGGTCTGTACAACTCAGGGGATTACAATTACATGGGCCTGATCATTCCCGAGAGCTGCTACCAGCACGGCGATGCTGGACTGCCAGGGCATCTGTATCCGAGTGGTTGCTTGGCGGCGCTGCAACATTCCTATCAATTTGCCGCGCGTCGCGAGACGCTTTTCAATTGGGCCCTTATCGTGGCTGAGGTCTGTTAGCAGGCTTGAAACCAGTGGCAGCCCATTAGCACACCAACTTTCATATGTTCTATTTGCAGTGCATCGTCATCCTCTACTCCCTCATCTTGAGCGGCATCCTATACCGACAACATTTGGCGCAACGAATGCTCTTCCGGCCGGTGGAAGGTTTCGCGGAGCCACGCCCCAATAACATTGGTTCGCGTGCGCATTTGCTTTCGAACTAATTGCCAGTAGCTTAAAGCAATGTCAGCATCAGTGTCCATTACGGTTTAATCGTGGCTCTCTCGAAGCCCTTCTGGAAGGACTCTGTGTGGGTTGGAGCTTTTCGTACAATAGACAATTTTTAGCCAGCAGAAGGAAGTTGGATTTGTTATACATGGGCAAATCCTGTATAGCGGACGTTTCGTTCGGTGTTTTGTCTGTTATTTTTTAAACAAACGAATGATATTTTAAAATTAATACTAGAAAGTTCGTTTTAAAGTACTTTTTAAAAGAAGTTTATAGACAATTTCAATTGAATTTAATGACGATGCGTTTGCCATTAAAATATGCGTTCAGACGTTACGCAAAAAGGACGTATGTTTGTAGTTTTGAGTTGACCATGTTCATTAACTGATATCACCGAATTGCGCAGAATGATTAAAAAAATTATAATGAATAATTGGAAGAGCAAAGAGTTGAGTTTCAAAAACTATTACACAAACAAGCTTATTATTGACTTTTCTTCGGAATCCCTTTTCCCATTCTTTAAGACGTTCCGTTGCGCACACTACTTACTTTTCCAATGAATAACATGCTGCTCCTTTAACTCATTTATTATTATTTGGTTAGTGATGTGTATAATACATATATGGATAAGCCGATCATAATTGTGCATGTAAAATTTTAAGCAAGAAAATTAATAAACTTTTGCGAAAAGAAATTGGCAACTTTAAGTTTTCCTGCAAGTGTAAGATTGTCCTTTCTTTGTTGCATTCGCTTCCTGTCGTAAGCTCTTTTTCGATCAGATGTCTTCGTCCGAAATTGATCAATTCAATTGCACCTTTCTCTAATTCGCTTCACCATTTACTTGATCTTGTTTTCAAGTCATGCTCTACTACGTATGTACATAAAATACATAACATTACTGAAACGCAGTTATAAGTTCATACTGTTTATAGCTTGAGGGTGCCGCCGTGGCTCAGTGGATCAGGATCATACCTCGGTCCTTGAGGCGTCGTGTCGCTGGATCCAATCCTAGCCGATTTACACCATCTAAGAAAAGAAATGATTTTTGCGTGAAACCCCATCTCTCCCGAAGAAGTTGACAGACAGACAGACAGAGAGACAGACAAATGAACAGATGGGCAACCATAAATCGAGAAAACAAAGTGGTTCTGATCATTTCTATATCCTTATGTCTATACCTAGGACAGCTGCTTTAGGAGGTTAAATTTTTTGCTCGGTATAGAAACGTTTGAAGAGATAAGAAGGGTATTTTTGTAACGAATTAGATAGACAACATTCTACACATGTACATATGTATGTATAATGAAAATACAAGTCAAAAGTCTTAGCAAATGATGATCAATGATTTACTTTTGTTGTTTATTAAGAAAAATTGTGAAAAAATTATTGTAATGAAGTGGTTTTTATCAAAAAAATCACGAAACATAAATCACATAAATTTATAACCGCTTACTTATAAACATCACAACTTTTTAAGTGTTGTTATTGTAACTTGTAGCTTTAATGTTTTCGCTTATGCGCTCTAAAAAGATCGTGAGTTCATGCGATATTTTGCCTTACTCTCTTCATTGAATAAGTCGGTTGACCCCTCGACTTCTCTCCAACTGCCGGAACTTTTTCGCCAAGAAAAAGGAAAGAATGAGAGCCATTAACTGAAAACGAAAATTGAACCTTATTATAAAGCAAAGAAGTAATAATTTAAAATTTATTTGCTCTCGAAAGTGTAACAGACATTTTTTCATATGAATAAATCGGCCTACACAAAGGATATAGCTTAAAATTCGTGCCACATATAATTACCTTCGGAGGTTTATTATTTGGACTATTTGCCGGTTTTATTTGGAATGTTCCATCCTCAATTTTATGCATGAGTAAATAATTTTCGTTCAGAATTTGTTGATTCAACTATTTTGCGACAACGGCTTAATAAATTAAAACTATGGTTCTAACTGTTCTGACTCTTGGATATTAAAACTTGCATATACACATTATATAATCAATTTTCAATAGAAGTCGGATGTAATCAGTATAAAAGACCAACCAGTTTGCTGTTCATCGATAACCATATTGAGTTAGAAACACATTTTTGTCATATTTTACTACACACTAAATATTTTTTGCACAATCTTACGATGATTTTATAGTTTATAGCAAACAAAGTACGAGGATTTCTCACTAATATCGCTATCGGTGATAATCACCCGATGCAGATGCGTTTATTCGGCACGGATATGTGCCGAATTTGCGATGAAACGTCCGAGAACATTTTATGTGATTGTCCCGCAATCAGTGGGCTCAGAAACATCCACCTCTGGTACACTAAACCCAGTAAAGTGCTACAGCCTAACACAACTGGGCTAAATACAGGCCAGCACAATAGATCCAATCTGAGGTCGCGGTGCGCAACAGAGGCCTTCTAACAATACCAATATCAATGATAAAATACCTCTTTTCACTCATAATGGTTGTCGATGACCAGCAAAATACATACATACATACATATGTATGTGTATAAAGACTACTTTGTCCAAGCAACGGTATGTTTTCAATAAACTTGATGTAGTGATGATGTTAAAGAAAACAAATGTTCATTTTGAGTCCCTGGGGTAAAACACTTACACCACCTTGATAATTAGTGGTCAGGACTTTGGTTCTCGTAATATGAAAATTTATATGAAAATTTTAATGGATATACTTTTCTCATATCTCTTTTTCCCCTCTCCCTCCCACTTCTCGTCTTTTGGCAGGATATAAATGACTTATTAATACCTACTATTAACCACTAACTTATTGCCTTTTATTTAGATGCACAAAAAGCGTTTATCCATGTTTCCAAATATTTCAAACAATTTACAAATAATGTGCTTTCAAAAGTTTCAGGTACTGGCAAGATAAAGTTCTTAACAATCACGAAGAGACTGCGATAAAAACTATGCTTTTCCAAGGCTATGCTTTCTCACGTGCCTATTTTCATATGCGAAAAAGTTGATTTTGCCACATTGTGGCAACTTTTGAAATTGGTGACTGTACTAAAAATCTCTAAAACTTCCCACATCTTAATTAATTATCGTTGATTCGTCAGCGTAACCGACGGAGAGTCACACTTGGCTCATTAAGTACAAAACAAGAGAATATACAAATCGCAAACAGTTATTCGTTTATCGATTGTGCGGCCAGTTTTCGAATTGTTTTGCGACGTTATTCACATCTGCCTGATTTTCCAAACGAGCGTGAAAAATTGCGAATCTAGTGAAGGGCAGACAAAAGGCTAAGCAAAGACAGTGAATAATAGTCTGGCGCATCTTTATTATTCACTGTCTTTGGGCTAAGGCTACAGTCCCAACAAAAAGTCGTAGTTTTATACATGAATAATACTTACTTTTACTTGAAATTTGTATGAAGTTTTTTAATTTGCAGCAAAATTTTCCTATTTAAGTCGGAAAAGTTCGGAAAAAGGCGAGCCTACAACGCGATTAGTAGTCGGCGGGTCTATAACAAGCTACCATGACCGAGGAACTGTCGAGCAAGTTTGGGCTCCCCATATGTTTAATTACAAATTTTGTTCCACATTAATTATTTGTGGACTGCTAGGGAACAAATAATAAATTTGTTACAACTACGAGTATTTATATGTATTTTTGGTACAAAATGTAGCAAATACAACAAATAGTAAATTTTTAATATGCTTGCAAATGTGTAAATTTCTAAATATCGTATATTGTTTGCAGCCTATTTTGTTACAATTAACGATATTTTGTTGCAATTTTGACCCGCGGATCGTTGGCTCCTGGTTAAAATGAATACATACAACTATTCTAAACGTCTCTAGCTCACATATGAGCAGCAATAGCTGCTATTATGTATTATGCCAGCTTTTTCACAGAATAATCCCGCATATGCGGTGAATTTCTTAAAATAGTGTTGCAGTTCTTATTGATAAGAACTTTTCAGCATTCCTTATCAACACAAGCTCTTTACATGTTCATTCGCATAAAAACAAAAAGCAATCAGAAAAATACTTTTCCGAACGGGTAGGTATATAATTATGTACATATGTATGTAGATACAAATGAACTGTAATATTTCAAAGTGGGGTAAGTTCACTTTCTGTTATTGCGAGATATTTCATTGTTTACATTTCACTCTCAGTGTCAATACTGTTAAGAGCTAAAACTTGCATCTCCCAAATATTAGAATCTCATTTTTTTTAAATTGTTCTTATGAAAGGATCATAAAAAGTTTCATCTATAACTGCCATTATCTACATTTTTGTAGAAAGTGGACTTATACCACTTTCAAAAATAACAGCTCAATTATTGAGTCGGCAATATTCCGCGATAGGCTGAAATGCATCTAGCATGCATGTTCCAAAATCTATGATTTCAAGCTCACCTCAAATGCGGCTACAATGCCATTGACTATCCTCGCTGCTCCACCGAATTGTGTGAAGATGTGAATGCATTTGTTCCAGCAGCCTTCGCTGAATAAGTGCATCGGGTCAGTGTACAAGTAGCAGCTGTCGGGCAGTGTAATATTGGACAGGATGTAGTCATTAAATCCATGCAGACCGCAACATTGGAACTACAACAACAAAGAAACGAATTTAATTTACTAATACATATACTATATATAAGTATGTTCTCTGCTACGATTTTGCTTATTTTAAGATCTTTCTATATTTGTAAAAGATGTAAGCAAAAATATCTAAAAAATAATAGTGTTAACATTTTAGAATTTGTATAAGTCTTTGGTGTACCTCTCCTGAGCTTTAACAAAAATTATAACGTTCTTTGTGATGCTGAAAATTGCAACAAATTTTTAAACAAAGATATCTACATGCAATTTCCTATAAGCGGAAAAGCTAGCATTTTGCATGTGTTGAAAACTCGGCACAGCACTCTGCTCTACTTACTTCCCGCTCTAGAGCCGACATGGGCCCAACTCGTTCCAACTCCCTGGTCCACAAAACCTCCACCTTCTTGGCCAAAGCCTTAGCCAAATCATCGGGTTGATAGCGCAGATGCAGAATCGTTTGTACATTGAGGCACAAAACTAGAATGGCCATATGCTAAATGGTATTAGTGCGGTCTTGCCTCTTTCGGGATTCCAGAAAAAAGTACAGCGTATTGCTACTTACAGTCCACATCAGGCATTGTGATTCCTGATATGTTCCACTGCTACCAATACAGAAGCTCACGATTATGAGCGCCACCAGACCGACCAGACACCAATCCAGATGCTGATCCCGAAAGCTGTCGACGGTGATGGCAAACAACGCTGCCATGATGAAGCCCACAATCTGCAACCGCATTTATATCAAATTCGTATCGTTACAGCTGATTGCACTCGCTCACCCCACACAACATATTGCAGCCCAAGACAACATATTTTATCAACAAAAATGTAAGCTCCATTTCAATTCCTGTTATAATTACTGTTTTTTTAAATTGCTCTAAAATAGCCGCACCCTCGCTTGCAGTTGAACTACAAATGAAATAAGTGCCGTATCTATTCGAGGCTCTTGCTCAGCTGCACTTCACTGCAACCGCAAACGCGATAAGACTGGATCTCACTCTTTCTCAGGCATGAGCCACACTTTGAAATATACATATGAAAAAACAATTGGCGCAACAGCCCGCGAACGAGGCTTAGCGCTAGCCTTCTCGCATTAACTTGTGTGAGCTCCTACTATAACGGGACCGACACATTTTTTCCACAGCCGTGTTCGAACGGGATTGAGAAGCAAAGAATACTCTCGGAGAGTTGCCAACTAGCTCGCAAGAGACGGCGCCGCGTGCAAAGAAACGAAGTTTCTTTTTTATCAGATGATATGTGTCGACTTATAAATAAAGATATATGTATATATGTATGTATGTATGTAAGTTCCCCAAGTGAAGTAAACTACATATGAGTTAGTACAATACATTACAGTGGAGAGTAACTTGAGCCAACACCAACTTCTTGTTGTAGGTCTGGTCAAATAAGAAAATTTGCATGCCAAGAATTTCCAACACATTCGCAAAATCGGGGCATATGACAAAAAATCGCTTTTCAGAGGTACCTACCTGTTTTTCTGTTTATAGCTTCAAGCAGCGTTACAACCAAGAAAAAATGTTGGGGGTTTTTGTTTTGTGAAGGATTTTTTTTTAATGCAATTCGAACGCCGAAGGGGTTTTAAAATACATCACGGCTCCCACTGTTTTACATTACCCATAATTATTTTTGAAAACTTTTTTGATCATGTCGCTTCAGTTCTCAAAATTTTTCGTATAACGGTTTATTTATAAGTATGTATTGGTTTTCTTCAGGCTCATGGTCTCTTAAGACGCCGCGGTGGCTCAGTGGGCTAAGTGCTTGGTCGCTGACGCGGAGGACCTGGGTTCATCTCCCGGTCCGGTAACATCTAATAATAAAAAAAAATTTATTTTCCAATTGTTTCTTTGCCATGAGAAGCTTCTCAAACCCGTTCGGATTCGGTAAAAGTAAGTCCCGTTAATTTGTGAAAAATATGACAAGCAGCACACACAAGGTAATGCGAGAAAGCTAGGCCTAAGCCCGCCCACACGGGCTGTTGCGCCAATCAATTACTTAATTATTTAAAATCATGGTCTCGTAATAATTAAAAACTTTTGTTTAATTTTGAATAATATTTATTTTTTTCAATATTTCGACATTCTTTGGACTATTTTCCTTTTTTATCATTTTGTTGGCAGAAGGGCTTCAGAACCTAAAACCCCTTGAGTGCGCCCCTGACTTCGGTACATTGAATGTAATTGAACGCGGAAAATCATAAACAAAATTTAATTTCTTAGAGTTTTAAATCAATTTCACATATTGATATACCAATAAGCCATAATTTATCCGTCAAACTTTCCATAGGGTATATGTGAAACAACGAGGACCGATATTGTTTATAAACAGTTGCAATTGTTATTGTTTATAATGTTGCTCTCTCAATGCGTGTCTTGTACAATGGGTAGAAATAACGAAAGTGATGGACTTCCAAGTAAATCGGTAAAGCGTATGTTAGGGCTGAGTACACTGGCTGGCTAAATAGGCGAGAATTAAGTTATTAAACTTTGCCGTATGGACCCATTTATGCAGTGTAATGCAATTGCACCCTCATAAGTGATAATTCTTTATATTTCGTCGCATAGTTCGTCGCCCGTCCGGCCGTCGCACGGCCTATCTCTTCAGCAAATTTTAACTGTTTCTTTTTTCGGAATATCCACTTTTCATTAACTGCATTCTTTTTCACTGATATGCATATAGAAACTTTCCTTTTTTCGCCTTCAAAACTTGTCCACTTTTAAAATTTGGTTCGCGAAATCTTAGGTTTTTATCTTTTCCCTCTTCCGCTTTTCGCTATGTCTGCTATTTAGCATGTACTGTATCATAACTTTTTACGAATATATTTGTCTCGATAAATAGCAATAAAATGTCGACCGCAAAAAGAAAAAGACCGCCAATAAAATTGGTCAAAATCAATTCGGTTGTTGTGTGAAAACCAAGAAAAGCTGGAAAGTTTCGTAAATAGTATTTAGGTTAGGTTAATCTGGCTGCCTAAGAAGAAGGCCACGCATAGACCCTGTTGGGTCCCTAGCGATACCAGTTGGAGTTCCGTTTAGGAGTTGTCAAAGTAGTGATCTGTCAGAATTTTGATGTTTTTCACAAATTTCCAAAGAGGCTTGATGCCCAGTTTCGAGATCTGTTCGAGCCCTGAGAGTAAATAGTATTTGCATGACCAAAATTTTTAAGTTCGACCTAAAATATTAGCACGATTATTATAACGGGAATGCCAGTAGTACTTTTTTATGTTATTTATTTTAATATTGTTACTTATTTATGAGCTAGTAAGTTAAATGATTTAACAAATCGACCTGCATACAGGTCTTTGAAAGCCTTCTACTACCCGAAAACTGTTCATAATAAAGGTAGTATATTTGGTAGTCAACTTGCATAGTTACATATGTAAAAAAATCAAATTTATATAAAATTGTGAATTTTTTGCTTAAAATATGTCAGTATTGAGATCTACGTGTTTTGGTGCTCAATCTACAAATCAAAAATATAGATAGCAAAATACCAATGATCTGAAATGACAATAATAGATTAGTAAAATTCGCTTCGAAAAAATTCATGAAAGCTGAGCGCATTTAAGCCAACTCACATCAAAGCTAACCACACAGGCGTTGGCTATTTTTTCAAAGCGATAGAACTCCAGGTAGGACTGCTTCACAGCATACCAGCAGCCCTCGACGTAGGGATAGTGCTTGAGGCGTAAACAGGCCAGCGGTACGCTCAATCCCAGACTGGTGTAGTCCGTGTAGCTTTCTTTGCCGCAACAGCCAAACTGCAAATAGATGCAAATTTGGTTGAAAAATGTTACATGCACCCTTTTGTTTAAATAGTTACCCGCTCTTGCAAAACATTCATTCCGCCCGGCCGCACTAGCTCGGCCATCCATGCATGTATCACAATCTCGCCGGAAGCTTTCAGCAACTTGCTTTCATTGTAGCGCCATAGCCTCCATGAATGCACCACGATCAGGCTCAGCATCACGAAGATATACTATTTGCAAGAGGGAACTTTTCTTTCTTATCTTCCAGCGACGCAAAGTGCATAATTGAAATCTCTATACTTACAATGCACAGAATTTTGATGGACCCGTTGACGGCGCCACAGCAACCCACAAATGCGGATGCAACTAACAGAGCACCCCCAACAATTTGCACAATAGCTTCCGCATACAGTGCCGTGCCGGGCACGAATCTATCCATTTCAAATACGCAGACGATGATGCCCAGAATACCTATTATCTGTACAAAATATGAGACAAAATCACATCATCACTAGTTTAAAGGTAAGGTGACCATAGCTTTGAAATAAAAATGCAGAGCTGCAAAAAATATTAGACGAATTTAGCCTAATTTTAAATTTAAACTCTAAGTCCTTGAAAAAAATTTAACATGATAGCCGAGTTCACAATCTTGTGCGAATTGTCTTGTATTGTTGCAATTGCAAATTTTAGAATATATTTTTACTCTACACTAACAAAATATACAGATAAACAATTGCAAAATCGTTGCAAAAATACAACACTTAAAACCCGTAGTATATTTACTATGCGAATGCAATACTAAATTGCAAACGGCTCTTAGAGCAAGAGAGAAAAGAAGAAGAAGAAGTGCTAACCGAAATGTTTTAAATTTGTTTAAAATAGCAAAAAGAAAGCATTCGCATTTCTTCTATTAAAGAGTCCACTAATTGTTTTTTAAAGCTTCGTTCGACTTCGAATTTGTATTGAAGTCAAAAAACCTGCAGGAAACAATTTTCCTTTTGAGCAATCAGCTGCGAGTTTCGAGTTTTTCAGTGACGCAAGCTAAACCTAAAATTCCGCTCACAATTGACGGCAAATGTTTACTATTGCTCAAATTCGAAATCTCAAATGCAAAAGATTGTGAATTGGGCTAATAATTCCTTAGTAAGTCGGGAACTGTAGCTTTGTAGTAAAAAGCATTTAAAGAATTTTTGAATGGTTTTAGGCTAGAGGTAAACGTTTTTATCAGGTTGGTATTTATAACTCAAGCTTTATGTAAAAAAAAGCTTGGAACTATGCAACATTTATTTCAGAAATTTACTTAGGGTCGAATGCCATTTGTGAAAGGTTTAAATCCCCAAAACTTAACCCATATTTTATATTCAGGACTTTAATCGAAATAGCCAGCTTATAACTCCGGTCAAGACAAATGAAAAATGAACAATTTTTAAGTACTAATATCAATAAAAAAACTTTTCCAGTTTTGTCACTTTTATAGTTAACGTTTACAATTTTGCCGAAGTCGGACGAGATGAGAGGAGACCTACTATGTTCCTTGCCACACTTAAAATCCTTCGCTTTGTAAAAGATCAAAAATATTTCAGTAAAGGGAAATTTTCTTATTAAGAAACTATTGCCTATCGGCGTGCTGGTGAATTTTTGTATATCAACAAATAAAATTATATTTTAATCAACAGATTTTTTAAGTGACTGACAAAATTGTTTTATTTAAAATTTAAAAATTCCACTTAATATAGCGATGACGTCTCTATATGGCAGCACTGGTTACAAGAGCTTTTCATTATTAAAATAGAATTCTCAATTAATTTTTATCGGTAATTACGAATTTCTCCGAGTTTCTTAAAACAAATATAAATTTCCGCAACAACAGAAGACGTAATTTTGTTCACGAGTTTGTGAAAGTGTATGTATATATGCATGTATTTACCAAGGCTGTTAATACCAGGATTACATACAAAGTACTGTTCCGGAAATCACGGAATTAGTTATTACAAATCCCGGGAGTTTCTAAATATACATATTCATAAATCAGGAATAATTTAACTATCAAAAGTAGAAATTTGCTATGGTAGCAAAAATTTTAGTAGGTAAAAGTTTAAAATATATTTTTTTAAAGTAACATTTTCCGATTACTTATTCAATTTATATATCGAAATTTAGAGGTGGAAATTTAAATAAACTGACAACTGCCTTTGAATGATACACTCATCGCTAGAATCATGGGCGTAATAAAAAAAATCTGTTGATCCGACACTTCTGGGTTGGGTTCAGTGAGTATCGAATATTTCCTAAATAGGAAAAAAAATTGTAAGTATTTAAAAAGTATTGTGATTTTTATATACATACATATATGTGACTCTGAAAACATGTTTTCCAAAAATCATCTCAAAATTATTGGTCTGACTATTGACTGAACGAAATCTTCGAACTTTGAGTGCTTAACACTATTTTGAAATTTGTTTCCATATTCCACGCAATTGTTTCTCTAGATTCTCTCTGTTCATATCGATTTGGGAAGGAACCCCGGAAACGAAAATTCGGAAAATTGGCATCCCTAGTATGCACGTTTATACTTTCATACATATATGCTGCTACAATTGTTGAGACTAAAAGTGAGTAAAACGCTAGAGTCTTTATTAATGTCAAAGTCAGTTGAAGCAAGTTCGAATGTTATCGCCGGTCTAGCAGAATTCCCCGTACCCTAAAGCCCACATTACACATGCACACACAATCTATGTGCAACATGAAATATTACGTATAGCAGATAATTGTCTGGCATTAAAATGCTATCAAGACCGGCTTTTAAATTGTTGGAACATTTTTCTTGCACATAAATCAAATTTTTAAGAATTATTTTAATTTGATTGTAATAGTAGACGCGCTCTGACGCACGACAGATCATCGGCAGTTGAGCGATATCACCAGATAGTGTAGCGCACAAACATGCGGCTTTAATATGCGGCTTTAGCACGTGCTGCTCTAAGTAGGGTCTAAACGAAATCACGAGATTTGACAAGAATCCAAAATAAAAGTGTTTCTCCCACTCGACATGACTAATTCTTCCTTTTGCCAAACGAATCACAGGTCGCTTTTATATTTGTTTCGAGCTATGTTCTTCCGGTGTGCCCAGGGCTTAATCTTCCAACAACCTCACCCCATCGTTATTTAGCCGGATAAAAAGCTCAGCTCAGCTTGCCTTTGTAAATAAGTTGCTAAATTTTCATGATAGCTTAAATTCGCGCAATTTTCAGTGACGAAATGAAAGCTTATTTTCAGAAACACAGTATTTTTATTCAAAATACTTTTTTGTGCTTTCCTTTTTTTTAACTCGTTCCCAATGAATTTATCTTCGTAAATATTTACTTTTTTTTTGTAAAAAGTTTAGTTAGTTGGTATAATAAGTTAAAATCATTCAAATACAGTGACTAAATTAAAGATTTTTCAGAAATATCTAAAAATTTTTAATTAAAATCGGTACATGGTACCGAATGTTTTTTTCCTGGATGTATAAATTTTTTTCATACATCTTCTCTTAATATTTTGTGCAACACATACAAATATTTAATCGAATTACTTTTAAGAGGTTTCACCAATTTTGATTTTTATAATAAAAATCTCTTCATTACAGATCTACTTTGATTGCCCTTAATTTTCATAAAAAACATCAATCAATGCTCTTTTTATCGAAACCAAACATTAATCATAGATCACAATTATAATGATCAGAAGCAAAAATCAGTCAATGATTGTTTTTTTCCTATCAAGTCAATCAGTGAATTTTTTTAAGCAAGAAATATGAAATAACAAAAAATAATTGCCCTAACTTATAAGCATAGCATAACTGGATTCATTGTCTGGATGCGGGTTAATCTCCCTCTTCCTATACTGGTAAACACAAGCACGCTTTTATTTAATCTGCAATCACACAATATCACGCTGATGATTCAGTCACTTCTTCAGCTCTACAGCGCCACACCCACTTACCACACTCAAGGTGTTGAACACCACCAGAGTCCATTGCAGACAAATCCTGGTGGAACCCATGCTATTTTGTTGTTGTGCTTGTCGTGCTTGTCGTGCTTGTCGTGCCGCTATCGATGTGTCTCGTCTTTTGTGGCTGCTTCAGATTTAGATTCAGATTATTTGCGATATCTATACTACGTATCTGTAGCTCGTTCTATAGCGACTTGCTGCGCGTTTTCTCCGGGCACACATCAATAAACTTACACGGTCGCGTCGCAACTGATTATGAATCCATCTCGAAAGCGTCAATGAGCGTGCAACCACTTTTGTTTTCTAAATATTTTTCTGTTGATTTTTGTTTTTAAATTTTGAGAAAATTGTTTTTTACTTCCTCTTGAACGACTTTCTTCTTGGTCATAGACAACGACGTGTCGGGGACGACGAAGATGACAACGCATACATAGTATTATGTTCCGCGACGGCATAAGAGAGCTCGGGCATTTGGACCACTTGCTGTTTCAAAACGCTAATTTCAAATGACTTTCATTTTGAGAAATAAAAAAATTGAAATGAATTCGCAATTCCTTAATCGCTTTAATCTTTAGTATACTATACTAGTTAGCGTTTGCGACTAGCATAGTCTACTTTTTATACCCTACACCTATGGTAATAGGGTATAATAACTTTGTGCGAAAATTGTAACGCATTAAAGGAGCCGTCCAGCCGTCCTAGGTATAGGCATAAGTATATAGAAATGATCAGAATCACTTTCTCTGTTGATTTCCGGTTGTCTGTCTGTCTGTCTGTCTGTCTGTCTGTCTGTCTGTCTGTCTGTCTGTCTGTCTGTCTGTCTGTCTGTCTGTCTGTCTGTCTGTCTGTCTGTCTGTCTGTCTGTCTGTCTGTCTGTCTGTCTGTCTGTCTGTCTGTCTGTCTGTCTGTCTGTCTGTCTGTCTGTCTGTCTGTCTGTCTGTCTGTCTGTCTGTCTGTCTGTCTGTCTGTCTGTCTGTCTGTCTGTCTGTCTGTCTGTCTGTCTGTCTGTCTGTCTGTCTGTCTGTCTGTCTGTCTGTCTGTCTGTCTGTCTGTCTGTCTGTCTGTCTGTCTGTCTGTCTGTCTGTCTGTCTGTCTGTCTGTCTGTCTGTCTGTCTGTCTGTCTGTCTGTCTGTCTGTCTGTCTGTCTGTCTGTCTGTCTGTCTGTCTGTCTGTCTGTCTGTCTGTCTGTCTGTCTGTCTGTCTGTCTGTCTGTCTGTCTGTCTGTCTGTCTGTCTGTCTGTCTGTCTGTCTGTCTGTCTGTCTGTCTGTCTGTCTGTCTGTAGTCTCAGATGAAAAAGAAACAGTTGTTCCAAATTGAGCAATTTGAACCAAATTCTGTACTCAGTGATAGTGAACATTAACAGTACTAGTAGATTAAGTTTTGAGATTATCTAAATTGGTTAAGGGATACGCCCACAATGGGCCTATAAGTCTTTCTAACACGAAATTTTTCCGGTAAAATAGCTTAAATTACGAAAAAATTATATTGGGTATTTTAGGTGTGGTATCGGCCCTCTAGCCATACGAAAACATGGGCGTGGTCTCAATAAAACTTGCACAAATAATCAGCCGATTTATCTTCTGTTAAGCAAAAAAAAAAAGAGTTGCCAGATGTGGCTAAACGTTTCAAACTTATGACACTTTATAATCCAGCGAACAAAAAACGTCTTTTTACCCAAACCAAAACAACTCTAATTTAATATGAAAAGTATGCCAGCCGGATGTTCGCTGTTGTCTAGGGTTGTATTTGGAATATATGTATGTTCACTCAAAACCGCCATTAAAATGCAGGCATCTACTCACAGCATGTAAACTTGCATTTCATTGTATTTGCATTTTGAAAATATTTACAAAATATATGCAATTCTTATGCACTTGTGGTGGTTGTTGTACTTGCACATTGGACAAATATTCGTACGGTACATTGTAAATATATGTATGTAAATGTAACGGTAAGTGTAAATATTCGTAGCAGCAAATTATCGTTAATTAATTCCAACTCTTCATCTCAGATTGGCCTTACACAAACAATTTAACAATTTCGAACAACTGTGCCAAATGCAATTTCGGTTTTTGTTAGTTTTTGTCACTGAATTATGAAATATTAATTTCCGAATTGTTGACGTCGTTGTTTATTTCGTATGGTAATGGCCATCAGTCCAGCGAATCCAAGTGCAAGTAGCTGAAAGAGAAAGAGATGTACGCATTTTAATTAATTTTGTTTGCATATAAATCAACGCGCCTGTTCATACAAAGCAATACTTTGATAGCAAGTGTTGGCTTCGAAATGATAGTACAGTCTGTGTCAGAAAAAATTAACCGTGAGTTCGAAAACGGTACACAACATATTTCTGGATTAGGGATTACGAGGAAAAACTGCCAGAACGTATGCCAGGCTATAGGTATTAGCCTTTAATATAGGAAGAAGATGAAGATTATTGAATGAAAGCGTCCCGTCATTTCTAAATTCCACAATGTAGAAAATAATAAATGTATTTTTTAGGGGAAGGTGGCAAGCGGAGTAGTGGCGGAAGCATTTGGCTTGAATACGCAAATATTGTGAGATGGGAAAACTTTAGCAGGAAGCCTTCCACAATCTTTCTTTTACTGCATAAAAAATAAATTATAAGTATGCAATGGTAACTGCAAACAATAATTGACATGGATCCAAAATACACGGCCTCTCGACGTAATACGTAACGGAGGGTAAAACCGTGAGGTGGTTTTAGCGGGTTGAAGTCTTGCACTGACAGAGTAATAATTAAGAATTGATTGGCGCAACAGCCCGTGTGGGCTTAGGCCTAGTTTTCTCGTGTTAACTTGTGTGTGCTTGTTATATTTTTCACAAATTAACGGGACCTACATTAACCGAATCCGAACGGTTTGAGAAGCTTTTCATGGCAAAGATTATTCTCGGAGAATTGCCAATTCATCGCGAGAAGTGGCGCCGCGCAAAGAAACAATTTGAAAACAATTTTTTTATTAGATGTTGCCCAGGCTGGTAGTTGAACCCATGCCCTCCCGCATCAGCGACCAAGCACTTAGTCCACTGAGCCACCGCGGCACCACTGACAGAGGCCTTCGATAAAAAAAGATTCAAAATATTGATATTTTAAATTAAACGATCATTTTTAAAAGATATATTAATTTACATTGTAATGCAAATAAGTTAGAGGCAAAAATTTGGCTTGATTTTATGGTTGTTTTTCATGATAAAAATCATATCATAACAACTATTTTTGGATTAAAACATTTTTGATAAAGGCACGTGAGTAGCTCAGTGGATAAGGGCCCGCCCTCTGATGCGAGAGGTCGCTGGTGCGACCCCGAACAGACACACACATACCATCTAAAGAATATGAAGAATTTGTTTCAGATTCTAATTGTGTGCCGCCATCTGTCGCGAAGAATTAGCAACTTTCCGAAAACTTTAGTTGCCTTGAAAATAAAATTGTTCAATCCCATTCGAAAGCGACTATAAAATAGATTTGTAAATCCCAGCAACGTGCTAAAATAGAACGGCCAAACACAAGCTAATGCGAAAAAGCTACACTTAAGCCTTAATTACACATGCTGCTCCGCCAATTTTGATCAAATATAAAAAAACCATTGATCGGTATTTGTTCGATAAAAGAATTCAATCATTCATCCTTATTTTTTTCAAGTAAGAGTAAAAATAATTATAATATTACGAGATTATCAAAGTTTATCTTTTGCTATCCGGTTTCTATTCAAACAGAATTCGTAAAGTAATTGAAATTATTAAATTATTTTGGCAAAAATAATTGTACATCACAATTAAGGAAAATATTAAATTTTCTTTCATCCACTGCAATTCAGGAGCACTTCGCAACACTTAGCCAAATTGCGTAAAGTGCACAACGCCAGACAGAAATATCACCCCGAAACATTGATTAATAATCGTTTGTGAGATGTTTAAGTTTGCTTAATTGCTATTTAAAGCTGATTCTTTTCTTATATTATCAGTCTGCATGACTTAATTACGAAAAAAATCACATTTAAGATTTTTTTCTTGAATTTCATTTGATGGCTTTCAACACTCGACTATGGAATACAGTGGCGGGGCAGATATTTTGTTTAGCGGCTTTTTACAATTTGTATTCCAATGTAGTTCATATTCTACGCTCATTATTTGGTTAAAATAATATTAAGATTGTTTTTGAAGTAGGGATCCAGTCTGCTAGACACCACGACAGAAAGACGTATTGTGACAGTTCTCCCTGTATTAACAGTGCCTCATTGATGCGCAGCTTTAAAAGTATGAAGCGATTTTATTTAAGTATCTGTCCGCAATATCCTGCGGTTGTAGATATATGTACATATATTACCTAGGTAACGAAGCCTATCGTGAGAATTTGAAACTTTAAACTGCTCTCCTAAAAAACTTGAAAAACAGACATAGGCGGCTATGGCTGTGACCACAGATATGCTCCATTACTCCATAGTCCGCTTTTACACGATGCGACTCGGCCCCGGCGATTTTTTCGCATTCCGCTTTGAAATCGCGCATAGCTTTTACACGATGCGACTCGCTGGTGTCGAGCATTTTGACACTAGAGTCTGCAGCTGGTTTTATTTCTGTAATTTGTAAACATTTAAAGCACTTATTCCACTCTTTGCTCATTTTCTTCTTTATATTTACTTTTATGCGTAAAGTTCTGTAAATTTTTCAGTTTATTTGCAATACGTATTCACTCGATTTCAAGTTTTAATTTACAGTCGACAGCGCGAAGCGCGAAAACGAATAAAGAGGAACGTCAGAAAATCAGAAAATCGCAGCACAATCGCTGCCCGAGCGATTTTGCGCGTTCCCCTGTCGTTTCACCCCTCTTTCCTACATTCTTCCGTGTCTCCGGGGCCGAGTCGCATCGTGTAAAAGCGGACATAGAGTGTTCGATCCGTAATTCCATAACCATTCCGATGCGTTTGCTAGTCAAGATTTTACAAACTGAAGAATACGTAATATTACGACCCGTTCTCCAAGCAATATCACTATTCTCCCAAATTACTTCGATACACTCTCCAATAAAGAAGAAGAGGCTTTCTCATAGATCTTGACCCGTTCTCCTTTATACGGTTATAACGGTTTATACACAAAATTGTAAATCCTTTGCAGAGAATGATTATAAATTCCAGAATTTAACAGACAGTGACGTTGAAATTTAATTAGTTCTGCCGTTTCACTGGCGCTTTTAGCCAAGCCAAAAACCTTGTCTCGCTCATATCGTGTTTTGGCTTTCGGTCTCAAGGTAGTTGTGCTCTTAAATTTGCACTATTTAAAATATTGGGGATTTGAAAGCGATTTCACCACCAAAGGTATTACCCGGCTGCGCCAGTGCCTTTGAATGTTATCAGAGAGTCTCAACGACGCAGCTCGATTTCGTGTATGCGCCAAGAGGTCAGGAACTCTCCTGCAAAATGTTTTGAATGTCTCGAATAAAACAGATGCAGCATTTTTCGCAGAATTGTCTCATTTCATACAATTGCCAAAATATTAGACATTATTCGATATGTTGATATCATCAGCAAAAATATACTAATTAGTGGAGAGGGGTACCTTCGTCCTTGGGGCACATTCGTCATAGGCGATTTCGGTATAAAGGAGTCATCGGACATAACTGTTTATTAGTAAAAACTAACCAATAACTAGCATAAAAATCCCTCACAAAGTTTGCCGTCTCTTTCTGAACAGCTGATAAAGTTACGTTTGATTTTGTGTTTTCGCGCTTGATTCTGGATATTCAGGTCGGTACACGTAAGAAGTTTGTGCTGTATATATGTATATCATTATTTCAAACTAAATTGTATTAGTATTACTTTAATACTAATGATTTTGTAAATAAAAGTGCAAAAAGTGAAAATAAAGCGCTGAAATTAGAAGAACAAAAAAGAAAATGAAAAAAGTGACACCGGGGTGGATTCGTCTTTTTTCATGGGGCACATTCGTCAATATAACTTCACAGGTACTAAAAACCGAAATCGCGTTGAAGCTTCCAAGATCCTCGAACCCAGCTTATACCTCCCGTAACCACACAAAATTAATATTAGGGTCGATCTCAGCATTTTTAACATTATATTATAATAAATAATATTAAAAAAATAATGGACAATAACTACCTCTTTCTGAAGCTCTTGAATATGATTTTTAAAATTTTTTTTATGTAAAATGTAATAAAAACGTGTTATTTAACCAAAGCAATGTCTTATATAGTCTAAACAATATTTTGTACCACCTTATAGTACTTTATAGTGTGAATGCCGAAAGTGCCCGGCAAAATGCCGAAGCTACCCTGGCATGGGGGCACATTCAGCGAAATGACTTTTTCTACTAATCATGAACAAAATAATACAAACAGAACTTTTTAAAGAAATAATAATGAGGTATTGTAACACTCTAATCAGTATTTTAATATATTGACTGCCTTCCGAAATATAGGCCTTCAAAAAAAAAAAGAGACGAAGATACCCCCTCTCCCCTATATCTGTCATGTGCGTTCGCATAGTTTTTGGTGAGGTGAAGCAAAACTAACGAGCAAAGTATGCATATTCGACTTCTGTCTTGATTTCTGATTGCACGTCGGTTTCACTGTCTGTGGCCGTAGAAGAGGAAGACAATGGAACTTAATCATAATACTTTAAGTTTAAAAGTTTAAGTTCTGCGATTAGCCGAATCGTTTTTTTGTGTGCGGAGTTATGACATATATATTTTTTAACTGAATGGTTGGCTGGGCGCGTAATTTATGATTTTTATATAAATTTTAGGATTGCTCACCTCAATGAGAAACAGCGTCCACTTGATCAGCAGACCGGTCTGGCCATTCTCAGCTGCATTCTGCTGCAGCACGTCCAGACAGCCCTCGGTGTAGAGATGATCCGATGTGCGTTCCAGATTCCTGTAGCAATTCTTGGGAATACCTTTACCCAACAGCAGATAGTCCTGCGAGCCGTCCTTGCCACAGCAATTATGCTGCAACAAACAGAAACGCATACACACATAAACAATTAGCCCAATTAGGAAAGGCGTAGGGGGAGGCAATCAATGTCAGACAGACCTTGCGCTCGATGTCAGCGATTTGCGCCGCATTCAGCGTGTGATTGCTCCACAAGGCGTTGAAGCCGTCGCTGGCGTTGCGTCGGTAGTCGATGGAGTGCGCCACAATGACAATGTAGATTTGGAACGCCAGCAGTATGAGCACGCATATGGCGTACTTGCGGAAGCGCGATGGCGACAATGGAAAATAATGGACACACATAAATATGCAAAGTTATGCAAAAGAGCCATAATTATGGTGATGCTGAACAAAAACATAAATAATATACGCTTACGCTCCATGTTGCGCCCAAAGACTCGCGGCACACGCCGAAACAGCCCAAGAAGGAGGTCAGTATGACGAAAGAGCCGATGAAGATTTGCACCACAATGGCGATGTGCTCGATGGTGCCTGGCGTGGATGTGTTCAGCTCGAAGACGGAGAGCGCGATTAGGCCGATGCCCAGTAGCTGTGTCAACAATAGTCAATGCCAAGATGTCAGAATGAGCAGTTGGCTCATTTTCAAATTCACGAGTAGGAAGTTGAACTCGTTTCCGTTGAGCCTAAACACTCATTCCGAGAAATTGTCAGCTGCGCAAAATATGTATATTTTCCTGGATGACAGAAACGATATCTTTGACTCAGTTATTGAATGTTCGATTTTCAAGAATAATGTTTTTTGGAAAGGTCTCAAGCAGAACTACATTTGGTCTTCAGGGGTTATTGACTCTTGACCTCGTTTTCAACTAGTAGCCTATTTTCTTTTTGATGGACACACTAAGCTCACGTTCGTTGTCAAAAATATGTAATTATAGAAAAATTTGCTAAAAATTCAGTATGTTTTTTATAAATTGTGGAAAAAAAAACTGAGTAAAGCCAATATTGGTATAAATGAAACCAGATTCTTCCTTGACTCAAGTTGACTGCAAAACTTCCGGCCAGCTTGAGAACAACTTCAGTGTCTTTATTTGTTGTGCAGTTGAAAGTTTTTGCATTTCGGAATCTTTCTCGATTAAAGTGTTTAAAACCAACTGACACTCGTTCAACTTCCATTCGCCCATATGCCGTAATACGGCCCAATAGGCAGCACTCCAAATTGCAGATCACTCATACGCACCGATAACAAAGTATTCAAGATGGCCAAAATCGCCTTCAGGAATGAAATTTGACAGCTCATTTTGGAAATGGCTGCACTGCTTGCGCGTTCACAACTGCCGCGACTCCCGTTCGGTCGCCAAGGATAATTCTGCCTCAATTGCGAGTGTGTCTCTGGCACACGAAAATCAATACTTTTGTTTATTTTCGCTGCACTATTCAATGTCCTTTTCAATAAGAGCACGTCTTTCGTCACAGTCTAGCCCTATGCCCCGTTGGTGCTCCACTTATCCGAAGTTACTCCTTCGCAAACCGCTCACACAACACTGAACGTTGCACGCCGAACGCGACTGAGCGCGCTTCTTCTGCTTTTCGAAAATACTCGCCTTTTCATATATGGGCGCATGGTCGCGGCGCCAGTGAAGGTTTCCATATTTTATTGTTTTGATGTTGTTGCCGCCTCCCAATGAACATCGAAACAAGTCATTGTGGTTGATTCAAAATTACTCTGAATGTAAGATCAATTGAGATATCAATTGAACTTGATTTTAGTTTTGCCTAATTGATTTTAGTGAGTTTTGCTTTCAAATGTTTCCTTATTAAAGAAGTAGTTCATCTTTTCGATTCGCTATAAGCCCGTGTTTTAAGCTTGCTTCAAGCCTTCTCCTCGAACTTGCTTCTAGCTCTGCTTTCAATTTGATATCAAATGAAAGTTCAATTCAAGCCAAATTAGTTGCAACTTTTTTTCATTTGATTTGGGCTTGTTCTCAAATGTTGTCCCTGTTTTAAACGAAAGGGAAAGGCTTGATAAATACACTCGACAGCATGTAGCCAACAATTTGATATCAAGTGCAAATGCTTATTGGGTAATATTTTGATTTTTGTTGTAGTAGTTGCCGTTGCCTAATGATGTCATGGTTTAAGCTTTTCCATTTCATTTGTATTATGGAGGAGCTTTCGAGTTTTGGTGTTGCTATTGTTGTTTTTGTTTTTGTTTTCAAACTGGCGGACTATACCAGTGTTTGGATATGTGCAGGAATTCATGGCATTCGCGCAGTTACGAGCACATTTAAAGTAATTTAAGCGTTTTGCGCCTGAAAGCGAGCACTTTTTTGAATTGTTCTTCCTTTTTATGACCAGGGCTGTAAGCTATAGCAAATAATATAATTGTTATTAATTCTTTTTCTTTTTCTGCTTGTTCTCTGAAGCAACAGTCTCAGGTTTAATACCAAAATATGCCTTTTTAATAGTTTTATTATTAAGTTACATAACTCGGAATGAATTGGAAAATCTTCGGCAGTATTCATTACCTTGAAGAAGTTTATCATCCGATTCGTATTAAATTTAAAACTGTGTAATTGCTTTAGTATTTCTAAATGGAGGAGGCGCGCGTGTAGCAGGAGCGCCTGGAGAGAAGCCATACATCATGTCGGTACCCCGTAATGGGTTGTCACTGACCATTTAAGAAGTAGATGCGTAATTGTTGTTCCTAAGAAATTTAACTTTTTAATTTTTCTAATTTGGTAGCTTAAGACAATTTTTAGTTATACGTATTCTGATACTATTCGAAATTGTTTGCAGCAAAAGAGGAGGGAACTATCTCGCGCTCTTCTATCAAATATGCGATATAATTACGGTGACCAACCGTACTATATTATATAGAACAGTACTCTATTTTAATCCGATGTTCTATATGATATATTTTGTTATAAAAAACATGGAAATGTTCTCTATTTTAAAATGTGTTCTATATTTGTTCTATATTTGATACAAAACGAATTATTATCGTATAAAACACAAATACCAAGCATGAATTACGAGCATTATCGAATTAAGCATATCATTAACGAATTAAGCAAAAAGGGTCAATTGATTTAGACCAATTCAATAAACATGTAAGCAGTTTTTATACGAGTTGTATTGATTACTTAGATCAATGGAGCACTGCATTCGAAGAGGTTGAAGTTTTTGAACGGATGCTTTTTCGTGAAACGCTTTCCTGGGACGAAGTAGAAAAAAGTTTGGTGCTTATTATGGAAATGATGAGGGATTTAACTATTGATGACAGCGAACTATTTGACGAAATAGCATACGTTAAAAAGTATGTGACTTTGGACAAGATCGAAATGTGGTTAGAAAGTCAGTCGACAGTCGAAGAAAGATGGGTAGAGATTTTTAATCACTTTGACAAAAAAAGTATACCTTGTAAAAACATTGTAAAAATTGTGGAATTCAGTCTTTGCTTACCAGGGTTAAATGCTCCTACAGAAAGGGTTTTCTCTCTTATGAACAACATTTGGACTGCGGAAAAATCGCAAATGAATATTAACACAATTAAATCCATTTGAATTACAAAATGCAATTATGAACTTTCTTGCTTGGAATTTAAGAGGTATTCAGAGGAAAACCACAATTTGATAAAAAAAATTTATTCCACAGAAAAATATCAAAGCAATTAGAGCTTAAACGTTTTTTATGTTATGGTTACTGGGTAAACTGTTTTTTTTTATAATAACTATAAGTTATTTTGCAACATGATCTCTTATGTTTGAATAAAAAATACATTTTTAAAACGGACATTTGCCATTTTTAAATTTTTAGCAAAAAAATGGTATGTTGGTGGGTGTGTTCTCTATTTTCATTTCAAAAATATGGTCACCGTAGATATAATGGACCACAGCGGCTCAGTGGATGTATGCTCGCTCTTTGGTAGGAGAGTTGCTGGTTCGATTCCTGGCATACTCATAATGTTTAAATAAACAGAGAATTTCTTTCGAAACTTCTCTTCGCACTGCCAACTCTGTCGAAGAATTGGCAACGATCCGAAAGTATTCTTTGCCATGAGAAAAGCTTCTCAGTGCCGTTCGGACACGGCTATAAAAAGTTTGTAGGCATCGCTAGTTTGCATTTGATAAAAGTTAATGCGAGAAAGATATGTCAAGACCTCGGTCTACGGACTTTTGTGCCAACTATATATGTATGTATATATGCATAACAATTGGAAAAATTGGCTTCCGAGTGTATTCGCCATTAGCAAGCTGTCCTTTCGATCAAACTTAACCCCGATTTTGCTAATGGAGCTAAATGTTGGGAAATAACAATAAAAGTTAGACTGTTACCATTTTCCACAAATACGTCCGACAATTCCGCTGTGCAAATTCGGCGAAATTGGCATTTGCATGCTACGCGACACTTTCAATTTGGGCATTGCTCAGCCAAGTTCAACCAACTCAAGTTCACGGGAAGCATTGGATTAGAATCCAAGGGAGGGGTAGAGCAATCGCACACACGACGATAGCGAGCAAAACAAATCAGGCAAAAGCAACAGTTGGCAGTCATTAGACGCATGTTTTGGCCCGCTGGGCCAAATCTGTCTCGCCTCACGCCTGAGCATAAACAAAATTGCAGTGTGAACACAAACTGAAATTTATTACAGACGAGTCCAACAGGCTCAGCCCCCGCACCGCCCGGCAGCAGCATCTTGCAGATGGGCTGTTGCTCACGAAAGATGCGAATTAAACTTTTATTTTTAAGCAAACACGAACAGACCTTTGATGAAGATGCGTGCAGAGTGAAATTGGAAAAATATTTTCCAAACAAAAATTTATGACGCTGTTGAACTGGTCTGGACCGAACGTTCTGCTTAGATTTTTCAATGAAATGCACTAAAACTAAATATTTTTGAAAGCATAAAAGAGAATTAAGTAAATAAATGAAACTTTATATACTCACATTAACTTGAAAAATTATGCGATAAATAATTAAAATACAAAAAGATAAAACAAAATTTTTTTCCCCATATTGGAAAAGAAAATACCTTTGGAATTTAGAATATGCTTCAAAATGCGGTCTTTAGTATAAAAAGCATTTTCCGGTTTTTTAAAGGTACGTAATCGCCATTAAAAAATTCGGGCTGCATATTTAAAATGCCGACAGTGAAATGCTCTGGTATATAAATACACATATTGAAACTTTATATTTGTAATTTCCATGTTATATTATAATAATTTAATGCTCTAAATTTGGAAGAGCACACATTTTCAGTAGAGCAAAGAAACCGTGGTCCATTGGAATACCTCCGTAGAGAAGAAAAAAAGGAGCAGCCTTCTTGGTTTCGGTCACGCGAGTCAAAGTCCATGGGGTCAGCTCCATGAGAATGCTCTCGCTGCAATACCTGCCTTCATTTTGGACACGTCAGTGAGTAGCAGAAGGTCCGCCATCTTCAAAATAAATGTTAGACTTCATACTATTTTCAGTACCGTAATTTTAGACGGGTTATTATAGCTAGTTAATTTACTAAAAAGAGCAACCACTTTCTATTAATTATAACCAATCAATGAATAACATTTCTTTTTCTGTGTATTTTAAGGCTTTTAATATTAGACACAAGGCCATGATTTTCTTTACAAATCAAATTCAACTTAAAAGAATTCTAATTTTAAAAATTAATGACTATGATTAGATACTCGTACTTTATGTGTAGTAAATAAGGCAACAATGAGACATATTTAGTGCGGGCAGAGAACTAAAGATATTTGGAACATTGTGAGTTTGTATGTCCATGAACTACAAACAGCTGCAATCTCTATTCCTTGTAGATTTGTACTGAACTTTCGACTTTCGGCAGCATCTAGAATTGCAAACGTCGCTGCTTATTGCGGAAGTTGATGGTCAAGAAGGTTGCTAGCAGGAAACCCAATACCTAATTCGTTGCAAGGGAAAATAAAAATTCGTTTTAAATAAAAAGCCATAGGATCGCGCAGGACAACTCACTTCAAAGACGATCAGCAGCCAGGAGACTATGAGGAAACACATTCGCTCGGTCTCATAGTAGTTCTGCATTTTGCTGCTGCAGCCCTCGATGAAGAGGTCCTGCGAATTGTTGGGTTTCTGATTCGCATAACAGCTCGGCGGAATGGGATTGTTGAGCAGCACGTAGTCCTGGGCACTGACCTTGCCGCAGCAGCTGTGCTCCACTTGCAGAGCGTCCATTTCATTGTTCTCCCAGGCACGTTCCACTGTGGCGATGCCGCTGCGCGTGTTGTTCTTATCCCAATCCATGCAGGTGACCGTTATTTGCAAAATGGCCAGCAGCAGCAAGAAAATTGCGCACTTTTGAATATAACCGTTAGTCGCAAGGAATAAAATTAGGGCAACTAATGAAAGTAACTAAGATCTTACCGTTGCTGCCAGACACACCGACTCCTTAATGGCCGCATAACAGCCCAAGCAGGCGAAGAGCACGAGCAGCGAGCAGGCAATGTACCCGAAAACGGCCGCAGACTCGTGCAATTTATGCGGATTACAGGCGATCCACACAATTGCACCGATTCCAAAGATCTGAAATGCAAACAAATTGTAGTAAGACAAAAGAGTACTCTGCAAAATTCATTAAAAATGTTAATGTATAGCCTTGGAATTCTTTGGAGATTTCTTTGGATTTACTTAGGAATTTTTCTTACACCGCGGCATTGAAGATGTAGCTAACCAAATGTCCGCCAAAAATTCTCGAAGATTTCCTTCCCTATCAAATGAAATAAAAAATCGATTGCTCCTTTCTAAAGAAGGTCAACTCAACTGCGACCGATTTTTACTGAATTAAATGTCAATTACAATTTAAATAAGCACTTTGGAATCCACCCCCAAGTTTATTTAAATTAATACGTAAAGATAGCATTTATTAGTGAGAAATACTTTTTAAGGACATTAATAATAGGGGTATCAAATACCAAAGGGGTTTGCGGCCAATAAGTCACACGTAACACAAGTAATGCGATATTTTTCAAGAAAACATCAGCTACGCACTAAATTTTCGAAAGAAACAAGCAACTAACATAACTTTCAAATGCTCTTTATCACAACTCCAGAGAATTTTAAACTCATATTACTAGTATATTACTATATTATTACTATTCATAAATTATTCCATAATGTTACACTAGGAAAATGAAACTTAATAAATGCAAATACAAATACAAGCAAGAAAGATACGGTCGACTTCCCTGAAGAAGTAATACCAGAGAAGTAGTACATATAAACCTATACAATAAAAATACTGTTCTCTGGTAATACCCTCCGCAGTAATACCCAGTAAACTACATAGTGAGAAAGTACACTCAGTGACACAATTAAGCGCCCACTGATGGGGAAAAAAGAAATATATTTATATATTAAAATTCAATTAGTTTCAAGGCAGTGTATTTCTGATATTCTTCGAAGAATCTTATTTTGATCCAAAATACGAGTTGGATTTATCGCAAAAAGGGATTTCGTTGAATGTGCCCTTATTACGGGTATAAGTTGAATGGTGGATGTAATTTTGAAGTAAATGGAATAATTTAAAAAAAATTCCATTCTGTATAAAAAAAAAATGATCGTTAACAAAAGTCAAACTTTTTAGTAATATATATTACTGAGCATCGAGGCGATGATTCGGCATCAGCTTCGGTCAAAATTGAGTTAAGAACAAGCCCACTAAAGAGTGATATTCCGATGCTGACTAAAATGCATCTTAGATACCAGTGTGTTAAGTGGAACTGCCAAATAATTCAACAGGTTAGTTGAATCTTTTTGTGCCAGCCGACCAGAAAACACAGACTGACTGACGGACGGAGAAGGCAGAAGGGCATAAACGTGTCACTGTGAGCACGTTCCCAACCACCAGCCGCAGATGTTGCACTTCCCAGTATCGCTAAATCGTCGGTATCCTTGAGCGCAGCCTAATTATAACATATGTATGTAGTATGTCTTCTCGGACCACAACACCGCCATATGTGGAGTCATCATTTTGTAACACAAGCCCATAAAAGCAAACGTTTAAAAATACATTAACGGATACAAACAAGCCGCACGTCGCACCTTTGACATGCGCCGTAGTTCCCTCAACTGTAAAAAACTGGCAGAACTGTACTGGGCTGGACACTAGCATTCGATACACTAGCAGTCAGTTGGGAAAAGTAAGTACTTTTTTCAGTACTTTTTGATTTAAGTAAAACTCATATGTTCCTTGAAAATGCAAATGTTTACATGGAAGTAACGTAAAGGCCTTTGGCTGATGTTGAAGATGTAGAATAACGAAGTTAATTGTAATCATGAAAAAGACACAAACATTTTAAAGAAAATAACACACACCTTTTTATTAAAAATCCTTTGTGAATTGATACAGTTTCAACTAAACCCTGCTCCAACCCTGAGCAACACCCTCCAAGTGGAATCTGGACAACCGCTTTGTACCTGTGTTAGTAATTAATATGCGCAGTCGCACAGTGTGGCAAGTGCGGCAGAAATACTAAGTAAAAATTTAGTAAGTAAGAAATTATAATCGATTCCACCGATTCGAGAGTATTCTTTACCAAGATTAAAAAAGCTTCGAAATTCAGTTTGGACATCGCGTCAAAGAAATTTGTAGGTCCCGTTAAAGATATTTGTAGGTACCGTTAACTTGTGATAAAATAAAACGAGCAAGCACACATTTATTCGAAAAAGCTAGACCTAAGCCGCAGTCACGTGGGCTGTAGCGTGTACTTTCCACGCCTTGCCAAAAGCAGATTTTTTTGTTGAAATTTTCATATTTAAACAATTTCCAATACAAATATCAGACGACCTAAATTTTAACCAAATCGAACTACGTTGATTATATTTGATCACTGCTTGTATGAACTCGAAACACTGTGCTTCGTCTCCCTTGAAAGTAACGACAGGACTTTGAAAGGCTTCGTAGAGCTACGAAGTAGGTCAGTGCATGACGTCACCGGGGGCAATGTGGGAAAAGGCATATGCGTTGTTGGCCAGTTCACACGCAGTCGAAGTCATCAAAAATTAGAAGCAACTGGAAACATCGAACTATGATGACGGAGCATCGCAATGCAAAAAATGTATCTTTAGAAAATTTTATGGGCAATGATTTCATAATACAAATAATGAACGGATTCATCGAGTGAGCATTAAATTGAACAGAACAGAACAGCACAGAGCAACGCATGAGTGTCAACGGAATGCCAGAGCGGCTAAAGGCCGGAATGCCAGCGCAGAGCCAAATACATACTCGTAGATACATAAATGAGATACAATAAGCGAGATGTACAAATTTATGTAGACAAAGTAAAAGATTAGCATTTTGGTAATTTTTAAAATGTGTGCACAACAGCAGCAAAACAAGAAGAACATCTTCGCATGACATCATGCTCTAAGGTGGCCGGCTTCTCAGCGTGAATCGGCGAACGAACTTGAAAATTCAATGACAATGTGAAATTCGATTGGGAAAAGCTATAAAATTGCAGAAGGAAGCAGGAAACGGGAAGTTGGAACATTTTTCACCGTACACAATTTCAAATTCAAATTTGCTAAACTTACCGCCAAAACGACATTGAAGACCACGGAGGATATTTTTACGGTAGTAGTGGCGCAACCCATTGTTTACTTCAAAGTGTTGTTGTTTTGCTGTGGATGCTTCTATTTTCCGCCTATGCGAATATCGTGCCGAAGAACAGCAACCACTAACGATGCGTCAATGTCGTGGGAAAACGCACACAAATGTAGAATGAGGTCACTGGGGACACTTATGTATGTAAGCCGAGGCGCAGGAGCCGACGCGGAGCAGCAGAAATATGCGAATAGCACTCAAGTAAATCACAAAAATTTTGCGTATTTTGTCCACGCGTATTTTTGGACGCACGGATGCCGCTGCGATGAGTTATTCAACTTCTTTTGATTTCGGGCGTTGTTGTTGTTGTTGTTGTGTTGTGCTGCCACTTTTCTGTGTCAGCGTCTGTATCGCTTGCTGTCGAAATCAAAACAAAACTGCCAAGCTACGCGTTCACCCACGAACTAATTCGAAAGTTGATTCTTTCGCTCAGGGAATGCCTGCCTGCCTGCCTGCCTGCCAGCGTCTAGTATCTATCTAGCTGTTCTGTTAGGTTGAAAGCGAAAAGCGCTTGAGACGCTGAAAACGCTAAAAGCGGCAGCAGCAATTTTTTGACTCACAGTTCATACACACGAATGAACTGACGGACGGACGGACGGACGGACGGACTGATAGACGCTGACGTCACTTCGCCGCCAGTTTTGTTGTCGCTGCTGCCACCAGCAACGCGACCAGCGCCACCAGCAGGCTTCGGCTCGCGCTGCTTTGCGGCCAACCCCCGAGCCGTGGACGCCCGCTGCCGCTAGACCGCATGTAGGCGTGTGCGCAGCGCTGTGGTTACCTTTGGCAACACGCGACGCCACTTTTTGTTGTTGTTCGCAATCCAAAATAATATGGTTCCAATGCACGCATTTTTATGTACTCGACCAGCGGTTCCCACACTTTTTCACACGGCACTCACTTTACGGCTCCAAAGCTCCCGCTCTTTAATTGATAGCGAGATATAGTGCGAAGCAATGAGCTGCAGTTCCTAGAAAAGCGTTAACTGTCTTTATCATTACGTTTGACTATTTTTTCCTGAGTATAGCTTTTTCTAAATTCTGTGGTCATATGCAATAACGACTTAAGTCGAAAACAACTGTTTCGAGAAAATGCAATTCGAAATTTGAAATGCACATAAGTGCATGTACATAAGTGCATATGTTTTTTTTAAATAACTTTTTTTTTGAGATGGGTACAGATACCGGGGTTTGAACAAAATATGCGCATCAACGTCAGGAATACAGTCGTAACGTCAACTCAATTTCGTCTTAAGTCGACTTAAGTCGTTATTGCTTTTGACCACAGAATTGATAACGGCATATCCGTTTTGGATTACAGAACAGCGAAGACAAATAAAAATCGGTTCAAAAGTTGTTTTCAATTCAAATCAGATTGCAGAAGAGGCGCGTATATTTTCGAAACCAGTTCGATTCCGTTTCTGATTTCAATCACTTCATATATCGATTTTGGTTTTTTGGCTTCTGAAAATAAGACTTCTGATTCTGATTTCGAAGTTGCTTAAAGAAAGGCAATTTTGGTTAATTTTGGGCTTATGCGAGATTTATTAAAGGCGACATTTTGAGAAAATACTCTTTTGTTACAAAAAGTTTATTGAAAATTTTTTATTAATAATTCATAATAATTGATTGGCACAACACAGGCGGCTTAGGCCTAGCTTTCTCGAATTAACTCGTGTGTGCTTGTCATATTCTTCACAAACTAACGGGACCTACATATAACCGAATCCGAACTGTTTGAGAAGCTTTTCATGGCAAAGATTATTCTCGGATAATTGCCAATTCATCGCAAGAAGTGGCGCCGCGCAAAGAAACAATTTGAAAACAAATGCTCTTTTTTTATTAGATGTTATGTGGCCCGGCTGAGAGTTGAACCGAGGCGATTCCGCATCAGCGACCAAGCACTTAGTCCACTGAGCCACCGCGGAAATTTTCCTAAAAGCTTTCAACAAAGTTGTAGAAGTTCGATTGCAAGGTTATGTAATCGCAAACGTTGATTTTCGATAAAGATAATAAGTAATTTGCAATCATAAGTTTTCGATTAATATTATATGTGATTAGTTTCATGAAAAAACTGAATGTGCATGGTTTAAAAAATCGATTTCATCTCAACTTTTACTCATGCAACGAAAAAGGGGTTTTAATTTCAATTCTCGTTTCATTTACGGTTGCTTCACGAGCTTTGTTTTGTAACTTGGGAGATTTTCTACACCCAATTTTAAAATTCCATATACTTATTATTAGCTATGGATCAGCGGTTGGGAACCACATACACACACAATCACTTTTATACAAATACTCGTGACATATGCTAGCGCAGACCTGGCAGGGCACCTTCGAGCTAGCGCCAAAGTTTCAGATCTATTTTGCCAGCCGGCTGAACAATTTGCTGCGAGTTTTTAATAAATTTCAATAAAAAAAAATTTGAATTAAATTTTGTGCAAATTATTGCCATTACTCAGACTAGAGTTGCTGCAAAAATTAAAATTTCAATTCGTTTAATTTCCTCTTACAACAATTAGTAACTTCTTTTTATAAATTGTGAATACTCGAAACCGTAATGAATCATTTTTCCTCCATGGCCATTGAAAAACTACCAATTGTGCAATAATATTCTAGTTAGTTGGCTTACAAATGGTTTGCTCATTTCGTAGCAGAACAAACAAAATCATTCTCAATCCGGCTTTAAGATCTGAATTGTCTTACGTCAACATGAAACGAGTTTGAGCAACTCATAAAATATGCAAGTAGTGGCCTCGGCCTAAAGTTTGAATATCCCAACAAACAATTTGACTGCTTAAAGATTCTGCTAAGACTAAGATTTAAAAAACTATATGCTTCTAAAAAGTTCTTACAAGTGTTCGAAAAGAGCGGGATACCCCTCCCACAAGAGCTTGTTGAAATAAGTCTTAGACATGATTCCGTTCAGAGTCATATTTGAGACCGACATGACATGGAACCAGATTGAGGTCTACTCCGCACAACTCTCTAATCTACTCAGCCGATCCTTCCCGCACCCTGATGACGCCGGCGTACTATGGACGTAAATTTCCAACTCCTTGCCCACTGCCGCGGAACCAATGTTACGACGAGGAGTGTCGCCAGGTCACCGCAGTGAAGAATGACGCCTACAGAAGAACGCGAACCGTGCGAGAGCATTACCAGCAGATGAGAGGGCCAGAGAGGCGCAAGAAGAGGAAACGAGAAAGCGCGTTCGATATGTGCAGAGAAAGGATTGATGCCTGATATTTCGATAGAAGGATAAAAAACCAGTGCAGTTGCTTGTTGAGAAGATAGCGCAGATAGATGGTAGTGGATGCGTAGAGTGTATATACTTAGCTTTTAGAGGAAGCACTTCTCCAGCTTATTAGGGGCCGATGACACCAGGGATTTAATTTATCATGAGATTTAATATAGAATTTAAGTTTAAGGTTTGAATTGATGCAGACCATTGAGCAGTACCTACTAATGCATATTGAGAAGCTACTCGGTGCTCCATTTGTGAAAGCGCTTCATGAAATCGTAGGCGTTAGTTTTACTCTGAGAAGGTACTGACTTGCACTTTATTTTGTCTGAGCGACTCTGAGAAAAGAGAATTTGGCTGCGATGCAATGTCTGCTTTTTAAAAATGAGAGAAATGGTTTGCTGGCTTGCTTCACTCTCGTTGGCTTATACCAAAGTAAAATTTAAGTTTCTACAATACCATAAAAATATATAAATTGAATTTATTCGATTCCATAAATACGTAAAGGTACATGTGATATTATAAAAGAGGTAGTATTAATGTTATTTAAATCTGCTTTCAAAGCCATCTATAAGATACAACGTAAAGAAACCGGTACTTCGCAGTCGGACTGCTTCAGTAGCTATATCTTCGGCGACGGTTGTTCAAATGTATCGCCAACATGATAGCCAGTATGGAAATGGTTAACTGGAAAGTGAGTTTGATTAGTGTGACAACATATTTGCAATGTTGTTGCAGCTACTTACATTCAAGCCGAGCACAAGCCATTGGAAAACTTTGGTGGAGACAACTTCGTCGGCGAAGGCTTGCTCCACTTTGGTCAGACAGCCGGTTGTGTAGAGATTCAAGGGATTAATACAGTTGTTGTCCTTGCAGCAGCTGGATGGCGGAATACGCCCATTTGTTACATAATCCTCTGGCGAGTCCCGACCGCAACAAGCATACTATAAAGGGAAACGATTCCAAAGTTCTAGTTGGCATCGGCTAAAGATAAGTTCAAGACGTACTGTTCTCTGTACATAGTCCATGGCACCAAGTTGAGAAATTTCCCGGCTCCAAGCGTTATCTACACCCTGTATGGCGTACCGCTTGAATGTGTCTGGCTTTGTGAGGAACATCATCACCACAAAGCAAACCAAGTAGATAATCATCAGAGTGATGTACTGAAATACATTGGAAATTAGTTGTACCTTAGAATGAAGTACTCCAAACACATCTTCTTCTCTATATAGGAGTACTTACCGTCCAAAGCATTCGAGTGGACTCACGCATAGCGCCGAAACAGCCGAAAATGGAGGTTATCAGCACGAAAGCGCCGAGAACAATGACAATGATGGCAAACGTTTGAGGCATCGCTCCCCAGCCAAGGCCGCCGAAGGCCATAATGACGATGCCCAAAATCTGTGGGAAAGACAGTGAATTGCAGCTATTAGAAATTAAGTTCAGATTGTTGTATGTAGGCAATTATTTTCCCACTCCCCAATTTATAGGTTATGGTGATAGCTTAAGAGGAAGCTCGTTTTAGCCGAAAACCATAAAGCAGCACCAAAAAAATCTTGAGAATTAGTATGATACGCTGATCCGTACTCATAATTCAAAACCAGGGATCCAAAAGAATCGCTACAGTTTTACAATTTTAAACCAAAATATCGCACTAAAAAGTTGTTTGTGTTGTTGAGCGTGATTAAATATACTCGGGCTTTACAACTTTAATAGTCAATACTTTATCGTGTCATAAGTTTAATGCTCTTAAAGTATAGAATTTCAAACGTAAAAAACTTAATAAACCGGTTTGCATTTTTTTTACAGAAGTAATCAATTACTGGAGCCCCGGTGGCTCAGTGGACAAGTGTGCTTGGTCGCTGATGCGAGGAGGCCTCGGTTCAAGACCGGTCTCAGACCATCTATTAAAAGAATAATTTGCTTTTCAAATTGTTTCTTTGCGCGGCGCCACTTCGCGCGATGAATCGGCAATTCTCCGAGAATATTATTTGCCATGAAAAGCTTCTCAACCCGTTCGGATTCGGTTAATGTAGGTCCCGTTAATTTGTGAAAAATATGACAAGCTAACGCGAGAAAGCTAGGCCTAAGACCGCACGGGCTGTTGCGCCAGTCAATTATTATTATTTTATTAATAAATTACTTTCGTTGAATTAAATTCCAAATTAGTAGAAATTTTTTCTCCGAAATCAATTAACTCCGTTTTATTTAAATTCCAATATATTCCAACGATAACGAATTTTGTTTATACTGTTGATAGGACAAATGTATAGTCATAGTTTTAAATTTGAAATTTTTTAAATTTATTTTTATTAGAAATGAAATAACAAGGTTAATTTTTTTCAAGAAATTATTCCAAAAAAATTTTTTATTTAACTATATAAACAATTGCTGCAATAATCCGTGTTTTCATAGCAAAGTATAATATTGGAGATTCTTCATGAAATATGGCATCGCGCAAAGAAACAACTTGAACAAAAATTGTCTTTTATGAGTTGGTATGAGACATGTATTGAACCCAGGCCTCCCAACTGAGCAACTGCGCTGGCGAAATTTGATTCCACAAAGAAGTTGAGTACCACTGCAAAAATAATTGTTATGTTTTCAATTCCTTTTAAAATTTCTTTAAGGAATTGAAAATTTTGAAAAAACAGTTGAATTGTCTATCATGGAACCAAACATATCCTCTGACTTTTTACCGAAGAATTGAAAATATTATTTTGCGAATACATTTCCTTGTAATGTATTTTTATAAAAAAAATTTCGATTCCATTAGTAAGCAATTGAACGGAAATATCACGAATTTCCAACCCACTGGAATTGTAATTGTAATGCAATTGAATTGACATAACTTTGACAGCTTTATTAAGTTCTTGAATTCACATAATGACGCGGCATCATTCCAGGGGGCGTTTTTGCATGCGTAAATGCGCAAACAACAATCGATTCATCGTTAAGAGCTGTAACTACACAAGCATAAATTATCTAGCTAAAAATTGTGAATCACTGATTCTGTTTCTGTGAGCGCTACAGTGATTTCGTGGAACCTTTCAAAAGTTGAGATAAAATATGACAATTCACTTTAAGCTCGGTTCGTTCTAATTATTTAAGGTGATGAAAAATGGGGCGGAGAACGTGACTAGGAATTTCTCACTGTGTCAACGCACTTTTGAGGGCAGAGCTCAAAGAACGCCAACACGGAAATGCGATATGTTTGTTGATAATGTGAAATAAGAGAAATGGCCCGACTGTTAAGTACAGCGGCTCGAGCAGCAGGCACAAGAGCATGGGAATAGCTGCGAACACGTGGAATGGCAAAGGTATCTTCATCATCATCATCATCAGCATGAAAAGCCAAAATGATATCATCTGCCTTGTCAGACGGCATAGTTATATGCGCCGGCCGAGGTGTGCTGTATAAGTCACGGAGTCACGGCATGGAAATGTGACGGCGAAGCCATCGCTGTGCGCTGACCACACGAGCTCACTTAAGTCATCTCTTTGTACTTGAATATTAATTACTTACGGGGGCATGTCTTTACAGCAGCTTGCAATGAGTCATTTTATGTTACATAAATTTTATATCTGCTACTAATTGAAATTGAAATTTCCAACTGGAGGAGGCGCGCGCGTAGCAGGGAAGCCTGGAGAGAAGCCATACGGCAGGTCGTAACCCGGCAACGGGTTGTTCTGACCACCTACATATGTGGGTATGACCAATTGAAAATGCATTTCCGCGTGCCCCGGAACTGTGCTACTTCCTAGAGCATTACACTCAGCTAAATATCTTTCATAATGAAAGCTTTTCACTGTTTTTTTACACACTGAGCATCTAAATAAGTAAGCCTCACACTAAGTATTTCTCAACAGATTGAACTATGAAAGATTTTTGGTCAATGAAACTATTAGAGTAAGCGTGAAAATTGGAAAAACTCTTCATTGGCTGCATGAATTAGATTTTATTGACTTTCTCTTTGAAAAAAACTCTGTTTACGCTTAAAATGAATGTCAAATCAAAAATTCAATGTAGACTGTAATTTTAACTTTCATGAATGGTTAATAAAAAAGCTTCATTGGCAAATACAAAGCATCACTCACAATTTCTTTAAATCAGTCGAATTATATCCGTTGAGCCAATATATTGTATTTAACATAGATATAATATATTTGCATACATACAATATTACGAGTATTCGAATTTTTTTACCCCAGTCAAAAATAATGTTTCTCAGTTTGTGTTTGATTGTTGGCATGTGCCACGAAGTGCAGTGACTTTCATCAATTGTGAAATAAAGCTAGTAAAGAAAAGCGAATGATAAATCGAATTGTAAACAAATATTGTTAACCTGTTATTTCTAAAGCGGCAAATCTTTGGTAACTAAAAAATAAATAATTGGCGTAAAAGACTAAAGAGACAACTAACCAGAGCAGATCCAGCGAATTGATCCTACTAAACAAACCCTCCATAGGGATTGTTGTAGGAATCATAACCGGACACTGTCTCATTGGTCAACATGCCAAAAGACTGGGACTGCTGTACAACGACTTCTGCAGAAGCTGCAGAGACGACGACTGCGAGGAATCTGTTGAACACCTCCTTTGCAAATGCCCAGACTTGGAAAAAACGCCACCAGGACATATCGACAAATATACCAGATCCACAAAGTGAAGTATAGGTGAAAACCCCCACGTGGTAACATAATGGGCCTTTTGGCCTAAGTGATGTCCTCGAGACGACCACTTAACCTACCTACCTACCTAAAAGACTACAGATCGTGCGAACGAGGCTTCGAACTAGCTTCCTTGCATTAACTTGTGTGTGTTCGTTTTAATTATTTACTCTACAGACGTGTTCGACTGGGATTGAGAAACTTTTATTTACATTGCAAAGAATACTCTCTGGCAGTGGCTCACTAGGTCCAGAGAGACGCCGCGTGCAAAGAAACGATGTTATTATATATTACGAGATCCGATGGGTTTTGATCCGCCGACTTCTACTGAGCCGCGGCGAAGCCCTTTGGCAGCTACTGCCATTATTAATACCTTTGGCTTGATGTATATTTAAGTAAAATTTTTTTACAAATAGTCGTAAGTAAATAAAATTTCGTCTGCAGTCAAAAGTTCAGTGTTTGTGCAATTTGTTTAACTAAAATTGATTAATGTTAACACTTCATGTGGCAACTTTTTACCAGAAACACGTTTGTTGAATTCTTAAAATTTTGTCTCCACTTGAATGAATTTTTCTTACTTTTTTAAACTCCTCTTTTACAAGTTTATACTGAGAAAATTTATCGAACTCAGTAAAAAATTAATTTTCACGCAAAAAATCCACAGATTCATTCAATCTAAAAACACGTTTTCATTATAGAATTTAAATTTTAATTAACACAACATACAACTATTGCTTTGAAAAACTAACCAAAGTCCATTTCATTGTATTGTCTATCATTCTGAGCCGATCAAGTTAATATCACAATTTTCGTAATTTCATATCACTTCTAATTTTGTCAAGCAAAGTGGAATACTTTTTTAAAACATCTATTGTAAAACTACGAAAAAAGAGTTCTTCCCTATACCTTTCCCCTAACAGATTTTCTATGCTTTATTTCTTTGGTTTCTGGAATGTTCATCAAGTTCCTCATTTGACAATTATGTAGGTGCTTTAAGCAGCTACTCTTTTAATAAACCTACTCTTGAAAAAACTATGAGTTATGCTATTACTTAGAAGCATTCCAGACAGTGGAGATCTTTGGCAGTTAGACAAAGATTAAATGGCCAACTCATAAGCGGATTTTTTGAAACTAGAATTTTTTTGCTGGCAATTCCAGTTTCAGTTTCTTTCAGTTGTACGGAATGTTGTGAAAACGTGCCTAGTTCGAGTTAGTCTCCTTCAGAACAGATTCAATGAAATAATAAATATGAATATAGAAAAGAACGCGCAGCTGTTTTTCATACTAAACAAAGTACACCGGACTTATTGTTAACTTGAGTAATTACTTCAGAGAGGGCGCGGGCAGAAACTTTTGCTTGGGGGTAGGGGTATCTTTTGTAAGCTTTATTTTAAAGCCAAGATTCGTATATATTGGATCGGCTATGGCTATTTTTTGCAGTTGCTAAATCCCCCGTTGCCCTCCGGCGATGAGCCTGTGCGCTTAACTAGCAACTAGTAACTGGTGCAACTTACCGCCCACAGCGTGTTGAGCACGAACAGCGTATACTTGATGGTTCCAGTGGCACAACCCATTTTCGCGCTTCTTTTTTTTGAACCAATGCCTCAGCTAAAACGAAATATATTCAAAATTTCATTTCTAAAACGGCCACAAATCAAAACTTAGTAGCAAAAATTCTTACTTATAAACTAGTATCTACGCAGTTGAAAAGAGTTGGGCGTGTGGTGCCGCAAGAAAAACGAGACGAAATCGAAATCTCCGCGCCGCAGATACAAACACTTCTAACGACAACACAACAACCAATAACACCAACAACAAGTTTGGGTGGCAATAACAACACAACGGCAACGCAACGCAACACTACTTCTAATGGCCACGGTCACGAACGAACTGAGTAGCTCAGCCGGTGAGCAGTTGTGAAGCGCTGCTCGGTGGCGTGCCCGCGCGGCGGCACGGCGCAAAGTGGAACGAATCCGCATTAACGTTGGACAAAAGTTGTAAAAGTATTTTGATTTCAAAAATAAAAAAATATACATATGTATACCTATGTATGTACATATATATTTATGCAAAGTGGGCGTTTAAAAATTTTTTTTTAATTCCAGAACTAGTATTTTTATTGTTATTTTGGAAAAAAGGAATAATTTATAGATTGAATACTAACGACAGACCTTCGATTTAGAATTTTGTTCTTGGACAGATTACATTCTAGAATGTTTAATAGAATAAGGCACTAAATGAAGAGGCTTCCAAGCAGGGCAGAACGATTTTTGTCCATGAGCTTTTGTGTGTATTTAATGACAAGATGAACTTTGAGAGTTCTTTATAGCTACAATACTCATAGCAATTTAGAAGTAGGTACCTAATTTGTACTTTTCTTATTTGGATTAGGTAATCTATCATCGATCTTGAAAAGTATATATCTAAGTTTTAACATAACTTTTTGTCCTATTTTATGCACACTCGTTACACTGTGCGGCGTATTTGCATTTGCTGAATATTTACGGTAGACAACGAAAAAGTCGCGTTTGTTATTTGTTGTTTGCTGTGGCGTGAGCGCGTCGCCGCGTACAATTAATCGCAGCCAACGCCGCAGCGCGCCCATTAGAAACTGTTGAACGGCGAAGGTGGGGAGTGCCGAGCGGTGGGCCAGAAGCCAACAGCTTAGCACGTCTCCGCTCGACAGATGTGCCCATTAGTATCTGCGCTCAACAGCGAGCTGTGCCGAGCTAACCGAGCTGACTGTCAGCCGCAGCAACACCGTCAGAAAACCAGTATTTCGCTAGTCGCCGCTGAAATGCCACAGCAAATTAAATATGTGTGTGTGTGTGTGAGCGTGAACGTCTCGTTACGTCACCGTGGCACCGTGGCACACTAGCAGGCACATTACAACGCGCCGTCCGGCACCCGCCGCCCGCCGCCGCTGGCTTTGTGGGGCACTTCATTGAGAAATCCCATCGTCGGAATAATGGCGCAAAAGCTTGTTGACTGCGCGTAAACAAAGCAAAGACAGATGAAAACGCTTGCTGCTGCGCTGCAACAACAGCAACAGTCGCAGCTGCGGCTATCGACCATGAAAAACGCCGTCCAAGTGCCGCTGCAACAAGCTGCAACGCAATTCCATTGAAAATAAACAAAACAATAACAATAACAACAACAATTCTACGTGATGTCACACATTTCGAGCAATTATGCAAGTCACATATGCACGTACCCACTTTCACACATGCACACATGCACACATACAAATACATGCTTAAGTGAAGTATTTAGTTTCTAGCAATAAATCTCAAGTTCGCTTTCAACTTCGCTTTCAACTTCGCTTTCAACTTGGATTTTGTGCAGTCGTTTTTCGATATTGAACATTTTAGAACTAAGTTTTCTTGTTCGTGCTCAAAAATTTATCGTCGCTATTAAAAACGTTCTCCTTAATGAAGGCTCCGCGGAAGGCAGCAGCCTCAGAGCCAGAATGTTCTCTATGTTCGAGTGGATCAACGAAGGGCAGTCTCAAGATGCAGTTCTCCCCAACCCTCCCCCCCTAAATGGTTAAATATGAAAAAAATACTTTTGTGGAGGGAAACTTGAAACTCGAGCTCCGAACTCAACTTATATCTTTACAAGTGTACATATGTACTTAATAGCTTGCTAAAAAACAGATAATAAATGCTCCTTAAATTCTCTGTATTTGTCTGCCACTATTTACGAAATATAATACTTGGAAGAACTGTAATTAAATGGTGATATTTGTTAACTTCTGGGACCCATCCTCAGTAAAGCATATACATAATAGATAAGGTATGAAATTCAAAATTTTGCGGACTAAACTTTGACCATTATGAAGAGATAACGGGAATATGAAACAAATTTGGAAGGGGATCTGCTCACCTTTAAAAGTTGATACGCAAGTAATACTGCCGTTAGATGGAGCTATAGAGTAGTTGCCCACATTTCGATGAACTATATGTAAGTAGACAAGTAAGGAAGCAATCAGTCGGGTTTCACCGACAGAGTAATACCCTACACCAAGTTCCCAAGTGGGGTGATAATTCACTGAAATTGTGGGCGTATTTGATTTACAACCTACATAGTGGGCGGACCACGGCCATTTTTGGCAGACTACAAGATATACCTAATAGGACTATACATGCCAAATATTGATGCTCTGACAGGTGTACACCAGATGTTATCGGCATATTTATTTTACTGCCCCCATGGTGGGCGGACCACGCCCATTTCTGGAGAATTAAAAGATATTCCTACCAGGAACTAAGTAACCAAATCTGGACTCTCTGGTGTATATATTGTGGAAGTTAAGAGGATTTTTTGTTTATCGTCTATATAGTGGGCGGACCATGCCCATTTTCTTGTATGGCATCTAAGACCTATATATCAACTTGGGAACCGAATTTCATTCATTTATATTCGTAATTAGTCAATTGGGAGCCATTTTACCGAAAAAATTTTACCGGCTATATAGTGGGCGGATCACGCCCATTTTTTCCTGAAATATAGAAGACCTACCTCTTAACTTGAATACCAAGTATTATTCTTTTCCATGAGTAATTACACAAATTATAGCCATTTTACCGAAAAAAATCCGAGGTAGTGGGACTTACAGACCCGTTGTGGGCGTGTCCTTCGGGTAATTTGAATAATTTTAACACTTTACCTAACCCGAGGTTCACTGTAACTGTGTACCAAATTTGGTCCAAATCGGACAACTCCTTCTTTCTTTTTTTTGCGTACACGCAGACAGACAGACAGACGGACGGACAGACGGACAGACGGACAACCGGAAATGAAAAGAGAAAGTGTTTCTGATCATTTCTATATACTTATGTCTATACCTAGGAAGGCTCCTTTAATGCGTTACAATTTTGGCACAAAGTTATTATACCCTATTACCATAGGTGTAGGGTATAAAAACTAAACCGATATGGAATCGAAGTCGCTGCCTAAATTAAACAATTCATTTCTTCCCCGAAAGTGTTTTTACTGGTTGCGCCGCTGCTAAGATAAGGAGCTAAGATCCTCGCAAGCGAAATGCAGATCGAAATGGAATTTCTGAAAAATAGTAAAATATTAAATGGAATACCGAATTGGCAATTTTCTAAGTTCGACAGCAAAATTCGAATAAAAAACAAGTAAGGAAGCATCAGTCGGGTTTCACCGACAGAGTAATACCCTACACCATGTTCCCAAGTGGGGTGGTAATTCATTGAATTTGTGGGTGCATTTGATTTACAGCCTACATAGTGGGCGGACCACGCCCATTTTTGGCAGACTACAAGATATACCTAATAGGACTATACATGCCTAATATTGATGCTCTGACAGGTGTACAACAGATGTGATCGGCATATTTATTTTACTGCCCCCATGGTGGGCGGACCACGCCCATTTCTGGAGAATTGAAAGGCATTCCTACCAGGAACGAAATAACCAAATCTGGACGCTCTGGTGTATATATTATGGAAGTTAAGAGGATTTTTCGTTTATCGCCTATATAGTGGGCGGACCATGCCCATTTTCTTGTATGGCATCTAGGACCTATATATCAACTTGGGAACCAAATTTCATTCATTTATTTTCGTAACTAGTCAATTGGGAGCCATTTTGCCCGAAAAATTTTTCCGCCTATATAGTGGGCGGACCACGCCCATTTTTTCGTATGACATAGATGACCGACCCCTTGACTTGAATACCAAGTTTTATTCTTTTCAATGATTAATAAGATAAATTACAGCAATTTGATAGGAAAAAACCCGAGGTATTGGGACTTACAGGCCCATAATGGGCGTGTCCTTCGACCGATTTGGCTAATCTCAGAACTTGAAGTAGTGGAAGGTTCACTGCGACTGTGTGCCAAATTTGGTCCAAATCGGACAACTCGTTCTTTCTTTCCTGCGCCAACGGACAGCCAGACAGACGGACAGACGGACAGACGGACAACCGGAAATCAAGACAGAAAGTGATTCTAAGCATTTCTATATACTTATGTCTATACCTAGGACGTCTCCTTTAATGCGTTACAATTTTCGCACAAAGTTATTATACCCTATTACCATAGGTGTAGGGTATAAAAAGTCAGTCGTTACCATTGAAAGTAGTCGACGAATAGTCAACTATGGTTGCGAAGTAGTTAGCTTATAGTGCACTAAAAGTTAGTTGAGTTGCCGGTAGGGTATGTACAGTAGTTCTTTTTAGAAAAAAGCAATTGAGGAACTGTTGCATAGTTTCAGGGTAACACATTTGCATATTCGGGTTTCTACTTTAGAGTTGTTTGAAGTGAATTAAATTAAAGACGAAATACTTATGTGCATTCCCCGTGCCTGAAGATGAGCCCATTACTACCCCAACGTATCATTGAAGAACTTTAAAACCAATTGTGTGACCTTAAAATTAGATTAAACGCTTTATTTTTGATGAAAATAAGTTTTGAAAGGGTCGTCAATTTTGGCAAGCTACTTTACTTCTACATAGACTTTAAGGCACAATTTAAAACTGTACGAGAGTATTCTTTGCCTTGGTAAAGCTTCTCAATCGCGTTCTCCGAACGGCTATACAATAAATTCGCAAGTTGTGTTCAAAAGTGGAGCTCAAAACGGCGTTACAGATTAGAGACTCACTATTCCTTTCTAAATATGAAAAGAAAATAAGTCGATGTATTAAGTTTCACAAATGGCACATCGTTGCTTTTTTTCAAGTTTTTCTGAATTCCGACCGAAAATCGCTTCGGTGTTTTGGGATTTACGATCTTTGGATTGACATTCCTAGCATATACTTACATAAACGAAAAGGGTTCGACCTGTTTTAATTACTCATAACTTGGGGTATTATTAAAAAATACTGGTTTGTTGCCGTTTGTTGTTGTTCAGCAAGCCCAAATCTTACCTGTAGACTAATTAAGAGAAGAACTCTGTGGGGATTGCTGGCAATTTAACTGAATATTTGCGATGATATTTGCAGGAAGCTCAAATCTTTGCTTTCATCAAAGTTTTTGCTGCCTACGCGCTCACAATATTTTTTTTGAAAACTTAAATTTTTTGCAAACATAGAAAGTGACTTGGCAGCATCGTATATATTACAATGATCACATTTTAATGGTTTTGTCCCAATTTATTTTAAATTTTTTTATAAAAAATACAAAGAGAAATGTATTCGAACAGTTGCGTACGCGAAAATCAAAATATATCAAAATATGTACAATTGTATCTATGTATGTGCGTAATTTTTGAAACCGAATCAGTCATCAAATCGTAGATTCTTAGCTACCAACTCGGCTTTTGGCACTGAATAAGGTTTAAGTAAAATTTTTCAGTAAAACGATTAATCAAATAAAATGTGCAAATGAAAAAAATTAATTTTTCGTTTTAATTTAGTAATTGTATCTGCGTTGCTTGTTGTTGAAATGCCACACGAGATACGCGGCAAAAATGAACATGACAGCCTGCAGAAGTAAAAGTAATAATATTATAGATAATTTTCTTTATATTCTTATGGGAAGGCACTCACCGTGAAGACCAGACTGGTCCACTCATTACTGGAGGAGTAGTTGAAAACGGAAATGAACCTGTCTTGTGCCGCTTCAGTGCATCCCATGTGATACAGGACCGTTTGGTTAACCACCATGTTTGGGTAGCAACTAGCTGGATAAGCGGGCCGTCCTATGTCAAGATAGTTTTGTGGTCCAGTTTTGCCACAGCACTCAAACTGTTGGAAAGTAAAAAAATTTAGTTATGAAATTCAGCAAATTTTTAAATCATAATAATCAAGGAATTTCGTCTTAATTGTAATTTTCTTAATATTGAAAGAGCGTCCGATATAAATAAATTATTAGATGGAAGCAGATTAAAGCGTGCAAATTTCGTAAATTTTTGCAGTTTTTGTTATTCTGAATGATATCAAGAAATTTGTGTTGAAATATTATGTTAATCCGATGAAAGTTATGCCACTTTTAAAAGCACTGCGCGAAGCTCGTTTTGAAGCAGCTTTTCGCAGAAGCTTTGCTGGTTACGATAACTCGAGAACCGCACAACAAACTGACTTGAAATTGCTGGCACAAGTAGGGAACTATATTTTCTAGATAAAATGCGTCCAGTTTTATTCTCATATTAAATGAAATATTTTTGTATTACAATAACACTCAACATTTTATGTAATAAAAGGAACCCTCAATTTAAACGGCCGGAATTTCGTTAAGAACTCTAGTTTAAAAGCTTAGTATATATTCCTTATCTATGTCATTAAATCTCTAAAAAATTATCGATGAATCCCAAAATGAAGCCCAAACTTGGGAAAGTATTTAAAATAGTTTTCCAAATTTTGCATTATATTAAATTTAACGTTATTCCATTTTGTATTCAGCAGATGTTGGTCTTAGGCTATATCTAAGAATTTATGCAAAATTTTCTATCAGGGAAAATTGTGATTAAGCTGTTAATTACAGTAACAAATAAATGTTATGAGCTCGGTTGAATTCTTGTTTCTTTCAAGGAAGGCAAGCGATGGCTTAATGTTTTGAAAATGAGAATTTATAAACATTTGAATAAAAATGCGAAAATTAAATAAAAATCAAAATTAAATGAATTCTTTTTCATGAATTTATTCATTGTGCTGGGTTTTTTATTTCAATCTAATTACTCCAACCACATTTTGCCATGTTTAAGTGCTATAAATCAAGCAAACTTGAACCTGAATTCTGAAACTGCTTTCTTTATTAAACCTGGTTTTATTTCAAGCGAAGATTAACTGGCCCATAAGATATCCCAAAACATGTGAATTCGTATGACGAGTTGAGCGAACTTACCGTCTGCTGAGTGTTGTTCATTGCGCCGGGACTCTTGATCTCCAGCATCCAAGTCTTCTCCACATCATCGGCAGCAAACTTTTTAATGGCTTCGGAATCCGTGGCATAAATCTTGCCGAACACTTGCGCGACCAGCGAGAGCAAAAGAATGGTGGCATACTGGAAATGTGGAACAAACCATGATTAGCCACCAATTGGCTGACAGTGTGCGCCACCGCAGCGCTGATTACTCACCATGGTAGTCAAGCAGACGTGCTCATTGCAAATGCCGCAGCAGCCCAGCAGGGCGGCGATGAAGTTGACAGCGCCCACAATGTACAGATAGTAGACGTAAACCGGTGGTGCCGTGTGTAGGGAGAGCGTTGCGAAGGCGATCAACCCCAAGCCAGCGATCTGCAAGAAGCCGAAAGGGCGACAAAGCGCACAAATATGTACAAGCCATGGAACAATGTTAAATTAAATTTCACAATAAAATTGATAACAAATTATTTTAACAAAAAACGTCAATGCTTTTAAAAATTACAAACAGTTGCGATTAAAAGAGCGTTGGCATTTCGTCATATGAAGCCCAATCAAGTCGTGCTCAGAGTTGGGCACTTTACCATATTTTAGAACTTTTCTACATGTGTGTAAGGAAAGTGTAGAAGATGGATAGAACGTGTGGAAAACCACGTCGACAAAGGGTAGTATGAATAAAATATATGGAAAATGCTCAAATTCAAACAACTACTCCAAAAAAATTAGACTTGCGATGTTTGAAAAAAACAAGAGATTACTAAAATATTAGAGAAAATTATAAAATACAGCATTTGCTCATATAAATTCTGGGTTTGCCAGGCAGCCAACCCAAACAACTTCCTTTTAAAAAAACCCCAAAGTTGTATATCCGGCGAATCGAATTGAGGTGCATATCAGTTGGGCAAAACAAGTTTACAAAGAACGGACTAGGCGATGATCACAATTTCAAGCAATTGTTCTGTTCCAGCCGCCGGAATATTAACAAATTGTACAAGAATAAAATTTAAAAACAATGAAATGTTTTCTTCATGGAAATGTGAATGCTTTGGATTCATAGAATTTACTCAAATTAACTAATGCTCACAATCTGCCATTATTTTCTACTAAAATTTCATTACTTGCTTCTTTTTAGAAAGTGCTATTTTTTCCATACGACTTATTATTTTGTACGTTGCAACTTTTGCAGAAAAGTACTATAAATTTAAAATTTAATAAAGAAGAATTTGAAACCGTTGTAAGATAATACAATTTGATCAAAACCCTTAAACTTCAATTTATAACAAAATATAAATTAATATTGGAATTCTGGCTATGACAGTTGCATTTAGTCACAAACATTTGAGAAGATGAAAGATTCCTTTGCTATTACGAAATGAATAGTCACAAGATTTTGCACCACGTGGCATGGTAAGATACATCTTCGTTTCATCTTACTAAAAGGTAAGTTATTAAAAATTGCGGTTGAATTTTATTTACATATATAATTCATATACATTTGTATGTATCTATTGTTTTAGAAGATCTTCATAGATTTAAAAGATATTCATGGCCTCGCAAACTCAGATTACAAAGAATCGGAATTCTGTTAGCTTTCCTTTGGTGCATATGCCTTCACAATTATTACTAACAGTTGAGCTGTTATTTTTGAAAGTGGAATAAGTCCATTTTCTGTTATTGCGAGATAATTCATTGTTTACATTTCACTCTCAGTGTCAACACTATTGAGAGGTAAAACTTCGATCTCCCAAATACTGATATAAAAAATTTTTTGGACTATAAATTGTTTACCCATAGAAAGATTATAAAAAGTTTAATCTATAAATGCCATTATCTACATTTTTTTTAAAAATGGACTTAATCCACTTTGATTATTCATTATTTTTATACGAGAAACCATAGTTGTCACCTGCTTAAGCCCGGCTGTCATTATGGAAATCTGTGATTAGTCATAAAAGACCGAACAGTCATATCAGAATTCCGAATCGTCTCAAATTTGAGTTTACCGGTGGCTAGTCACTAATTGTTACTTGATGCTATTCATAGAATGCAATACTAATTTGCCTTCGTCTTCAAAATTTACTGAAAACAGTTACAACAGTGTCGACATACAAAATACCAATTTTCTCATTCAAATAGCACTATAAGTAATTTAGTCAACATTTTGTATACATTTTCACTTTGTATATGTACTTGCTCTCAAAAGATTTCTATTTGTAATCAATCTCTCTGTCTCTGTGAACGTGCATTCCACAAATGTAGAAAATTCAGCACAGCACTGGCCGTGCTCCGCTCAGGCCAACACGATACGAACTTTTTCGGTTTTTCAAAATAAATACACACAGAGCAATCGCTCAGAACGCGTACGTCGCGGCAACTTGTTTTGGGCGAGAACACGCTCTCTTGTTTGTTTTCGAAACTTTTTGCTGGCTTCCATACGCCACGATGATATCATTTCATTTCATTAATGCAACTGCGAATTTCGCATAATTTTATAGTAAAATATTATTGAAGTTTTGCGTGCTTGACCAAAAGCGAATTTCCGATTTGGCAGCGAATTTCAACGAAAACGCACCAACAAGGGAAGTCCCCGAACGAGGCTGATTTGGGTTAAGTCCATAAGTCAGGATTGACCAAATGCGCAAGCAGATAAAAATATAGGGGGAGGTGGATCAGTGGGAAAATAATGTGAGAACTCGTGATAGGCACAAACAAATTTGAATTTTTCTTTAGTAATGTTCGAAAAACTGCAAGCACGATAAAAGAGCTTGAGCGAGTTTTTTTTAACAACACAATTTTAAAGTTAGTTGAATTTAATTAAATATAGAAACTTTCGAGCAATTATTGTATTGAGTTTTATTTCTAATGCCTGGCTGAAAAGTTTGAAATTTCTTTGCTTATCATGACTTCGCCAAATATTTTCCTCTGCCCAATTTTTGTTCTGCTTTCGTATTTGTTTACGCTACGCCTATTTTTCAAAAATCAAATAAAAATCAGCCACGCTCAACAAATGTTTTCCTTGGAACGCCCACACTAGACTCACTTACCGCCATTAGCACGTTCATCAGGTTCAAAAGGAATTTCATGGTACCCGTGGTGCAGCCCATCTTGTCTGGAATTCTGAAACATCGATTGTTTTCGTAAAAATGCAATATACTGTCGAAACTTGTATAAGTGACATTTTACCTGTTCCTTGCTGTTTGCTACAAAAAAAATCTTCGAAAGGCACAACCGTTACGTTCGCTTTAAAAATACGAAATGATGAGCGCTTTCGCTGTTGGCATTAAAGGCACCCACTTGGCACGATTCTCGCCAGCGTGAATACTATATGCCTACAATAACAAAGCACCCTATAGTATGCATACTCTATACTCGCAGATAAGTTTTAAAAATAATTTAAACAAAATGTTAAATAGGCATTTTAATAGCGCTTTTGTCAGAAAGCAAAGACAAGAACAATAACTAGAAAGATCTTCTCATATGGGCACTACAAAGAAAAGTGTATTGGAATAATTTGCAATTTTCCAAAATATTTTAATATAATTTTGGAATTTCAGTTCCACATTTTTGAGGCAAAAAATTTAAAGTTTTCGCAGATTACGCGGCTATGTTAAAGAGTAGAAAGCGCCAGTTAGTGATGACGAATCGTATTTATTCGTATCGTAAACAAAACCTAACCTACCCGAGATCTATACATGCGTACGCTCTTGACGTATTTATTCGGATCGTAACGCAGAAATTCTCATAGAAATAGGTCTCTCTCAGACATTTACGATACGAATATATACGATTCGTCATCACTAACTGGCGCTTTACGCAGATACATATGCTCATTTGATTTGGCAAATTTAGCTACTTCAGATTTCGCTGAACTAAGTTGCCTACTTTAAAACGTATAGACCAAAATAATTGCGAAGCATTTTAAGCGGATTGACCCTAAGGTCTATACTACCCACCGCAAAATATATATAAATATGTATATAAACAGCCACGGGCAGATCTTAGTTTTACCAAGTAAAATAAGTTGCATAAGTTGGTCGTCATTTCGTGCTTTTATAGAAATTTTTTATTGCAAACAAAGAACTATGCAATCAAAAATAATTTAAGTTCATAATTGGTATTCCTAAAAATACAGGGGTGCATTTAATATTTAAGGTGATAGTTTTCTAGTCTTGTGCACGGCTTCTATGAGAAGTACCCGGACATTCAGCAACAACACTGCCGCACTGCAACAATATTTTATGGTGTACGTTGGCTTGATTGTCGCCCAGTCTATGCAGATTTTCAAAATTATTCATTAAACGCTGAATGGTAGACTTGCTTTGGATATGATTAACACCAAAAAAGTCACGTAATTTTCTCTGCGTATTCACGAACTACTATTAAAATAAAACATTTTGATAATTTCACCGACAGATTGATACATATCATACACCAAGTAAACGAGTGTAGTGCAAGAAATGAAATTGTGGGTGGGACACTTTAACATGAGTACCTAATAGTATTCACTTCAATAAGTAATTAGACAAATTGAAGGCATTTTAATGCAATAATTTCGACGTAGGTAGGCCCTTTGCGAGCCTTCGTGTAATTAAAATGTCTTTATTGTTCCATATAGAAATCGGTTCACTTTTACGTATTGTAACAGTTTTAAACAAACTATCGATTAAGAATGCTGGGCTATCTATAGCGACAATCAAGGAATCGCTGTCTCTTACATACTTTTTATAAGCGTAGTAATGGTTGTAAAAATTATTTCGCATCTATTCGAGATACTTATGTGTCCCTCTTTTCAAAATGTGAGATAAACTTCTCGAACAAAATTTAGAAATAAAGGCGCATAGTAATCACAAGATTTAGAGATAGTACTTCCATGTGCTTCAGAAATATGAAAGCCGTTGTAGCAAAACAACGCCGCAAGAGCTCAGCATCGTATCGGCTGTTTAACAACATATTCGTATTTTTTAGGAACGCAGTTGCAACATAATGTCCTCTATTATAACAAAAGTTTAGCCCAATTTAATATTTGTTACAGCTGACACGTTCACAATTAAAAGTTTACATAATTATATACATTTCAATCATTTGCTTGCATACTGTTCACAAATTATTGATATGGAACAAAATTTGAGACGGCTCTCTCTGATTTAACTCATATGGAACAAAAATATGAACTGATCAGAATCAAATTTGTCAAACGTTCTGCTCAAGGAATGGGATGAATTGGTGGATGCTTCACTCTTTGCTAAAGCTTGCTTATGAGTAAAATTTTGTTCTGCGGCATGATATTTATCTTTGGCAAGAACTATAATCCATGAAAAACTATATATAAAGTCAATTGCATAAGAGAAATGAAAAAATATAACTATTTTTTAAGAAATTTTGAAATTGCATTAGAATTGCGTAAATCAGTGGAACTAAAATCAGGGGATTAATCCACTATCATTTCAATAACGAAAATCACTTCAATGCAAATATTTTATTTTCGTTATTTTCGTTGTGTTTTCCGAACTTTCATGTCTCTTCATTGACATCATTTATTTAGTCATCTATATTTAATTGTATTTCATTACAATGCCTTTTCATGTGAATGTAATATTTTAGTTTAAAAGCTTTAAAATATCGGTTGTTTATGATACTTGACGAGAAAAGATAATTAAAGGCTTCTTTGAAACGAAATCGAATCAAAGCTAAATCTGTTTCTGTTTCATTCATTAAACGCATTTATTTGTATAATAAAACAACTAATTCCTGATTTTAAAACAGAAATATCACTATAAAAAGATTCAGAAAATATAAATATTTTTATCTCGAGAACATAAAATGATAAACTGCTTGTAAAGTACATTTGAATACATCAAACGAAAATTCGAAGGAAACTGCAAAATTGTATACAAATTCAATACTTCAACTCAAATTTGTAGTGAAGAGATTAAACATTATTTTTAGCATAATCACAGCTAACCAAATTGCTTGTACTTTTTAAGGCCGCAGCGTGTTTCGCATATTAATGAGATCTCTCGATAATTTTAAACAACCTTTTCGGTACTCTTGCTCTCTCCATATCTTGCTCTCTCATCTGCAGTTTCTCAATTGTGACGAGTCGAAAGCCGTCAACACTCTTCTTTTTCCAGAAATTCAACTTCGAAATTTATAATAATTTGATATGCATAGTTAATTATATTTTCAAATACTCGTGACATACATATACACAAATGTATGTATATATATACATATGTTCGGACATTTAGAATAACTTTAATTCGGCAGTATAATGCTGCTTTCGAAAATTTTATTCATTGTACACAAAAATTTTACTGAAAAGTATGCATGCATAAAGCCTGACGAAGAGGAAGCATGTAACAGCTTAAAATGATTGAATTGTAATTTGACATCAAGTCATTACCTCGCGTATGAAAATAACAATGACTAAGAAGTACAATAAATCATTACATGTAGACATTTAATAGCAGATTAACCGATTAACCGGTGTTGCTTGCAATGAACATACTAGCTGAAAAAATGCGGTATCGCTCCTTATTAACAATCTCTAAAAATTAGCACATATCGCGGCAATGGTGACGTTCCTTTAAGTTGGAGCATTGAAGCGCTGCTTGTAATTACCAACGTATCCCCACCCTACTTCAATACGAACCCTATGCTCATTGACACTCTGTGTAATGCAGGTTTAAACAATTTATGGCCGTTCTCTCATTGCCTGGTTCAGCGATAACCAGCACTTTTACCGGAGACTTTTGAAGTATCCAGTGTCACAGTTTTTGTTCAAAATTGCTCTGTCGGTTAAGCTAACTGGCTCACCGTTTGACAGCTAAGAAAAGTGACGTTTTCAACTGACGTCTAATATTGCTATATTTTTAATGCAGAAAATAGAGAAAACTGCGTTTTTTACGCATTTTACAAGTGAAAAATGCAATGATTATAAGAGAGGAAATGGAAAAGAGAAGGAACCTATGAGTGCGCCAAGCCTCTCCACTATTGGATCAGTGCCCTTTTTCCACTGGCCGTTTGTCCAGCATCTCTTTTCTTCTATGCTTTAAATTTTTTCACAGAAAATTATTTTGAAATTTATTTTGCGATTCATATTGACAACAAATGTACTAGAAGGAACGTCAAATCTTTTACTTTCTTCCTTTAACCGACACAATGTTAATCAGCACATGGTGGAAACGAAAATTCTTAACCGCCAGGTAAACTACTATCGGGCGGTTAGCTCTCTTATAAATTTACAGCAATGTCTGTTCGGTGAGAAAGTCTTAATTGACAATATGCGTCCTCCCACTACTAATTTCATTTCCATACCTTGCTCGAGCTCAAAGATCTTAAGCTTTTTTTAATATAAAGGGGCGAGCGTGGCAGTGATCAACCTCAACCACTCTTTTTACAGAGAGGTCGCTATTGACAACATGTACCCCCGAACCGAATTCGATCGCCAAATCTTGATCCAGTACAAAACTAGGTTGCACTTCTCATATATTGTAGAATGATGGGCGTGGGAGTAGTTTAAACCCGCTTTTCGGTGATATTCCGAACACCAGTTGCTTTTTTAGGTCTGGAACCATATAGGCAGTATTTTTTTTACACGAATTTCTTTACACGATAGTATAGTGTAAAAAGAGAATTATGTGTTCTGGGCATTTTTCCTGTTATCTATGGCTAAAGACTTATAACCTCGGATTGGATTTAATCAAAATTTTAGAAACCTAGAAACCAAGGGGCTATGCTAATTTTTTCGAAATTTTGTCCTATATCTTAAAAACCAATTCACTTTAAAATATACAAAATATCTTTGTAATCAATGGACGAAGCACTTTCTAACGATACCCCACACGATACGATATAAAAACCCGAAAACCTTAAAAAAAAATTCTAAAAATATTTCTCAACTTTTTACAGTGAAAATATGTTTAAATTTTAAGGACCTAACATCATGCCAAATTTCAGGTGTCTACGATGAAAAACAGGCTCACTCCGAAAACAAAAGTGACCTTATAAATGTTCCCATTTTTCTCCCTTTAGGGGAACGGAACACTAAAAAAGAAATTTCGTTTCTTTGCACGCGGCACAGTCTGTCGCAAACTAGTTGGCAACTCTCCGAGAGTATGCTCGGCCACTCCTGTTCGAAAACGTTAATAAATTTATAAAATGAACTATAAAGAGTAGTAATACATACGCTCTCGGCCATCAGCGTGGCATGCCAGTGATAGACCCACTGTATAAAAGCCACTACAAAGAGTACGAGAAACATGAACCAATAGTCCATGTAATTGGAGTGCTTTTGCATTACATGACAGTATATCAGAAGAAAAATAGAGCAAGCTATAATTGGGAATTCGCAGTCCAAACTTACGCCTGTACTGAGCACATAGAGCAGGAGACAAAGCTGCGCTGAACCGAGGATGAAGTCCAGAAAGACTGGTATACGTATGAGTGCCTCCAGCTCAGCGACAAACCGGCAAATGGAACTGCAACAACACACCAAAAAGACAATGAATCAACAATCAAGCTACCAACGTGTTTTAACCTGCTCCTTAACACAAAATTCACACATTTTCGAGCGCCAATAGTTCAGCTCCTCGGCACTCAAACGTTGTAGGTCGCATTCTCGGTTAATGGTTATCTAGAATAAAGTGGGTTAGCGTAAGATATTTAATTTCCCCAAGTAATCTCAAGTGGTACGCACATCCATTCTCCGCATGCGCTCACCGATAATTTCGAACTTAAGGGTAACATACTTCATGAGGCATGTGATGAATGTATGCCAGGTTGGTACATAAGTGCCGCCCACTAATACCATGAACCACGGTCCGATATAGCCCACGAAAAAGTTGTCATAGACCTCACCGAACGGAAACAGTTTGAAAAGCAGAATCGGCTGAGCGGTGCCGTTCAATATCTGCGGAACATTAAAGACAGTCTCCGGCAAGAAAATTGTACGGATGAAACAGTCCAGACACGCCATGCTACAACCAACTATGGTGGGCTGAAACAGAACGATGGTTACCAAGCGCAAGTAACGCAAAGTACGGTCATAATGTGCGTGCTCCACTGTGTCGGCCTTGTCTAATAGACTACCCAGATCCTCGTATATGAAGCGCACCAGACGCATAATTCCTGTATATGACATGAAGCTCAAGTGAAAAGATGAGGAGCACGCTGCTTTGGTAAGCTTACGCGCTCTCTGCAAATTCGCATTCAGCACCATCACCAAAACCGATAGTAAGGTAAGAGTAATAGCGCAGCTAATGACTCCGTGCCCCAGCTTCTCGAAGCCTCGAGACACCTTAATGCACTTTTCACATTCAGAAAAACGGTTTTAGCGGATCTTGTGAATACAATTTGTTCAACAATCTGCTTACACTTAGAAGGAAGAAGCAGATGAAGAGCACCGTGGTGAAGCTGCCGCGCACCAAATGCCAACGCGAATAACGCTGAGTTCTGTCTATTATCACACCGATCCATCGCATGCACTTCAACTGAACGCTGAATATAGAATTCTCAAAGAGTTCCGGATCCAGTTGATAGTTTTCGATATGAGCCATCGTCGCACTTTTACTTGTCTACATAAAATGTTCCTACAGCTGCCGCTTTTGTGGCAAACTTCCAGCTCTCCTTTCGCAAAAATCTCTCACGCAGATTGTCACCTTTAACCCTCTCATGCCCGCTGTTGCATATACGCAACATTGTATTTATGAGCCTCTAACTACCGTTATTTTACATTTTTTGTTTTGAACCTTTCGCAGAAATATAGCTGCATGTGTTGAGTGAGCTTACACCTAGTTGTTCGGTAGTCAGCTGCACACGGGTTCCGTTAGTAGCTATTCTCCCGAGAGCGTAGTTGACAAATTCATTGTGCAAAAAAACGTGGTTTTAAAAAAGTTTTAAAAAACATTAAAATAATTACTTCATCCTAAAAACAAGTTCAACAACTAAATAAAGAAAGGTAAGTGAATATTTAAAAAAAAACCCGCATGAAAATATTATTTAGTTTGTTTGTAATAATTTTGTAAATGTCGTGTTGCGTATATGCAACATTGGTCTATTGTGGTAATTTTCAAAAAATAAAACTTATTTTGTATGCAGATTCTAAGATGCGTCCAAAAGGTCTGACTCAAGCTGAGATTGAAAAATTTGCCAACTTTGATTGGGATGATTCCGCTGACGAGGAAAATATAGAAGAAGAAGATCGAAATATGGACGAAATTATAGAAGAAACTTTGAAAAATTGTGATAGAGCTGAAAATGTGGAAGTTGGTTTGATTGACCAATTTATTAGAAGCGAAAATGATGGAGATTTGAATGAAAATGAAAACGTTGTACAGGAGGTGATGGAAAAAATTGATTTGAAGAGTTTGAAATGGAGTTGAGTTTATGGAAAGCGATACCACTTGGAAAAGTGAATTATGCAGCAATGAGTGAATGCAACAGATGGTGCCGCAAAGAGAAGAAGTTTATAACTATACCTCGTCCAGGTATAGTTGAATGTTACAACAAACACATGGGACGGGTTGATCTTGCGGACATGCTGCTTGAATTGTACAAAATCAACCACCGCTCAAATAAATGGTACATGCGCCTAGTATACTGGTGCATAAATTCAAGTTTAGTAAACAGTTGGTTGTTGTACCGCAAAGACATCACACATACAGACGGCGAATTGAAGCATATGCCGCTCATAAATTTCCAATTGGATGTTGCTTCCGAGCTTTTGAACGCAAGTCAAACTATAGTTGTCGCCAAAAAGAGAGGTCGTCCATCATCACTCCTTTTGACAATGAATTCATCCCCATCATCACCAGCTCCATCACCACCAGCTCCATCATCACCAGCTCCATCATCACCAGCTCCTTCTACGGGCTCTGACTCAAACCCCTCTAAAAGAGCTTATGTTGCAGACCCAGCAAAATCACTACGACTTGATGGTTATAATCATTGGCCGGAATGGGGAACAAGAGGAAGATGTAGAGTATGCAGCACTGGGTTTCCAAGCTGTAAATGCAGCAAATGTAATGTGCACTTGTGCTCCAATCCCCAAAAAAATTGTTTCGTGTCCTATCATACATAAATATAAATAAACGGCATTTGAAAAAAAATCAAATTGACTTTAAATATATAACACCATTGCCCAATGTTGCATATACGCAACATCCTGTAGCTCTTGAACCAGGACACCTAGGACATTGAAATTTTTGTCAGTTGATATTGAAGTCAACTCTAGCTTATATGTCTACTCAAACAAATTTTAGCTCCGCCCAATTTAATTCGGGCATGAAAGGGTTAATTGCGTGAAAATTGCAGCAATTTATACTTGATATACATATTTACTTCTTTCTGCTTCGCTCACCGAAATAGTCATCAAATGTTCAAAAGAGCGCAATTAAATGACATAACGCCTATTTCCCAGCATTTAACATCGAAGTGTTTATTGCAATTATTTTAAACTTCTGCCCCCCTCCAGCAATGCTTCCTCGTTCAGCACTATGGGCTCGCCGTCCAATTTCTTGAGGATCGACACCCTTTTGCTGCACTTTGCATGCCCTCCGACAATAGATTACTAACCAAAGTTCCTGTGACGTGTCGGCCTATGCCATGGTTTTAGTATTGGATTGGTAAGTACATAGGTAATAAACTGAGTAAATTCTGATTATACTGGTAGATGGCTTTAGCTAAATGTTTAGGCTTGTTGATGTCAAACTCTTATGGTTATTTGACAGTATTGGAATTTTATTGTTCGGGTGAATACCTTTTGTTTGGCGTCTGTTGAAAAATGGAAAATCCAAAAGAACGTTTTCATCATATTTTGCTTTTTGAAGTAAAACTTTTTTGCGGACGGGGTAAATCAAAATTTGGCGTTACGGAAATCCGGTGAGCGAGAATGCGATAATTGAAAAAGGAAAAGGATAGCGTGCGCATATATGCCATTGTCAGCTTAAAATTTATGAAAAGGAACCTGGCGAACACGTTACAGATAAATATAGGTAAAAATGGTCTTATATATAAAATTTGCCTCAAACCAATAGCTAATATAAACACCATCTGTTCGAATCACACACCATCTGTGTGTACTGTGTTTTTATTGCACTGTACTAGCCTCATCAAAAAACAGGTTTCGACCAATATAAAATTAACACCTCTCCGCCATATTGTGGTGAATATGTCAAGTGCCACCTCGTGCACAAACCAATCTGATCTGAAACTTTGTATACAACGAAGGATTTTAGTTTTTGATTAATACCCATTTGCTTTTGTTGGAGAGCCATTTTCTTTTATTTTCATACCCATTCTGCAATTTTAAATTAAAGCAAGAAATTCAGAGGGACTGAAGGATTTAATCAACTGTTCATTTTGCTGATACTCGCTTTTTTTGGAAAATTTAAAACTTTTCCAATATATTTGCTAATTTAAATCAATGTAAGAATTAAAACAAAATAAAGTTGAAACACTACGGGGGCTCGAACCGTCGCCCTACCGAATTCAAGTGCGAGACTCTACCTACTTAGCCACCCAACGAATTGCTTTTCGTTGGATGAAGTCCCGCTTAAACGATCTCCCTATATAGTAAAATCGCTAAAATCATGGTTTAAAATAATAATTTTAATATTTTGTTGTTTGATTCATATATCGTCAGCCTCGTGTATGCAAAGTTTCAGACCTCTAAGTAGTCGGGAAGTGGCTACTGACTACAAATAAAAATACAAACCTGAAGTGAAGCTAATAAAAACTTATGAAAAAGATAAGTACCGCGATTGAGGTTCGAACTCACAACCTCTCGCCTACCAGTCAAACGCTCTAACCACTAGGAAAGAATACAATGCAAGCGTACAATTTTGTGTGTTTTGTTTTTGGTTGGTAAATTTGGAAAATTAAAACCCTGTTTCGTAAGAACTTGACAGCTCATGTGATGTCGTAAGACAACGAGCGCAATTACGCAGTGATTTATAAATTGCCATGTTTTGATCCCGGCTTTGTTTTTTTGGCTTCGTGTTCGCGTTGCGTTCGATCACGGTTTTATACAATGAGGCTGTAAATGTGAGTAGAAATTTTCGCGCATGATGAAATCAAGGAAAATGCGATTTTGGCAGTTCTCTGATCTGGATCGTATCCAACGTCGTGCGATAAAGCTGCCTTCAATAAATTAACTTGTTTAGTGGGGAATATTTTAAAGAATCAGAATTGATAAATAAATTATTTATATTCTGATCGAGGAAAACGTAACATTTTCTTCTCCATGTAATGAGGAAATGTGTAATGACCAAAATTGTTGGGCCAATTTTGCCCATACAATTCACTGGTCCAAAGGTACACCTTACCCTATACCCATCAAATCCCCCACAAAGCAACAGCCACAATTATCGCCGCACAACAAAGCAACCTGGAGATAGCCCGGCAGAATTATACACAGGATTTATTTTTCTTTTCTATTATTTACGAATTATTGTTAGCTTTCTTTTCTATTACTTATTAACTATTATTATTATCACTTAGTGCACCTTTTGTTTACATTTATAACATATCAACAACAACAGTACGCATAGGTAGCCATAGCCAGCCCATAGCATGAAGCATGCGTAAACGGAGAACAATGCATGAGCATTGTTACAACAACAACGTGCACGGCAAGCCAGACGATGCGCATAGACGGAGAACAATGCATGGGCATTACAACAACAACAACAACATGCACGGTAAGCCACAGCATGCATTACGGCAACAACAGCATGCAGAGGTGGCCCATAGCATGCATCACGCGATATTGGGGAACAATGGGAGCCGCGCTAAGGGCGCAACAACAATTACAGGCCTGGCAAGCTCGGCTCGGCCTATAAAAGAGGAGCCGCGAGCTGGTGGAAGGGAGTTCTTCTCGGGTCTCTGACCAGCACGCATCAGCACTGTCAAGCGGTATCGCACGACTAGGCGTGTAAGAACTGGTACCTTTGGTACAAACTTTTGCGGCTCTGCTAACGCGGAGCTTGATCCATTGTAGCGTAGTGTAGTTAGAAAATCGTAGTCATAGAGTCAACCTCCCAAGGGTATCTACGGGAGTGCGACTAACTTTTCTGTGAGCAGCACCGGACCGATTCCGACCGTGTCTGCTAATCGTAGTGCCAGTAGCTCGAGTCAACCTCCCAAGGGTATCTACGGGAGTGCGACTAACTTTTCTGTGAGCAGCACCGGACCGATTCCGACTGTGCCTGCTAGTGGTAAACACAAGTAGCTTGAGCCAACCTCCCAAGAGTATCTACGGGAGAGCGGCCACTACTTTTCTGTGGGCAGACACTGGCTCGACCACTGCTGTCAGGGTTACCGACCAGAATTAATCCGACGTTTTCACGTCGCCGTGTCGAAGAAGAAGAGATAAGAAATGCGTATGGGAAAAGTTGCTTATGTATATATATTTTTCAATAAGAAATATGAATAAAAAGTCGTTTATATAGTTCGATACGAATGAGAAAGTTTGTCTATGTATATTTCGCTAGTTGATCAATAAACCGAGACATTTACTAGAGTATAACCAGAAATCATTGTGTTTTCCTTACGTCCCATGAACAAATAAATATTTTTGTTAACGACCCCTGGACAGCCGCTGAGGCTTACCTCAGCCTAAGAAGTCTTCCGGTTCATCCGGAGACCCGACGTTGGGAACGTCGTTACAAATGGCGCCCGAGCAGGGACTAGAAGGAAAACACACGTAGGAAAATACAAGCGAGAAGAAATATAATGAACATATCAAAGACTAAGGAACACAGACTAGAAAGCAGAGACAAAGTATAAACAAATCAAAGACAACGCGTGAAGACAAACCAAGCATAGAGGACATCTGCGAATAACAACGAGACAAGGAGTACAAGCAACTTTAAAATAGACAAGAAACACAACGAGAAGACAACGAGAACATGGCAAACCGCAAAAGTGTGGAGCACGCGCCCCCGCGAAAGCCATTAACATTGGGCCTAGCAGGGAAGGCGCCAGCAACTCCCAAGACTACGACGACTCCAAGAAAACTTGTCACCACCAGCACCCAGACCGAGTCACTAGATACGGCACCCGCCAGCCACCTAACAGTGATCGATACCGTAAGAAAATGGTCGCTTAGGTTCGACGGTGGACGGGACGTACTAGAATTCATCGATCGGGTTGAGGAGCTGGCGGAAGTTTACGAGACCCCGAAGGACCAGTTGGTAAGGACCATGCCATTGCTGCTCAGCGCGAAGGCCTTGTTATGGCTTCGAAATAACAACCGCGCTTGGAAGTCATGGTCCGCGTTCAAGGCCGATTTTCTAAAATTTCATCTGCCAGCTAGATACTGCGACCATCTGGAGGATGAAATCAGGCAGCGAGTGCAGGGCCCGCACGAAAAATTCAAAGACTACATGCTGGCCCTCCAGAACTTGATGCGACGTGCTGGATTCTCGCATGCCCAGCAGCTGGAAAGGCTTTTCCAAAACTGTCAGCCGAGCTACCGCTTACATATCAAACGGAAGGATTTTGTCAGCCTGGACGAGCTTGTTGCGTTAACGGAAGACCTTGAAGATATTCGGACAGATCAACAGGCAGCAGCATGCACCGAGCGGCGAAACACAATGCCAGAAAAGGTAGAGCAACCGCCCACGAGACCGTGCCTACGGGGAGACTATCCCACGGCCTCCCAAAGAGGAACCCCGCCGGTCTCTAGCAAAGCAGTGACCAACCCTTTCAAGGTAGCTACTCACGAGCAGCTGTACAACGACAAGTGCCAGCGCGGGCCTATCTCAGTCCGCCGACTTAAGCCTTTGCCCCTCACACACGGCGAAGGTTATAGTGTTAGACACGACAATAGGGTTGCAGCCGCGAAATCGCGACGAACTACCACGGTGGCCTCTGAGCCCACACCACATCGATGCAGTCCCCCTAGCGTCACCAGCCCGAGTCATAGACCATCTAATGCGTGTAGTAACGGGTCCCTTAGGCGGATTGAAACGGTTGCCAGTCTAAATTGCAAGTGGCTCCGGAAGCGCATGACAGAGGTCCTGCAGAATTCGGCTAGGCTCCCAGAGTACAAACTTCAGGATGGGCAGCTCTACCGATACATTTCACGGCAACACGGAGACCAGATGAAGCCCTGGAAATTATGCGTTCCCCGAGAGCTTCGAGGTGAAATACTTCAGGGGTGTAACGAAAAAGCATCCACCGAACACAAGAGCATCCGGAAAACCATCGCGCAGCTAACGGATCGCTTCTACTGGCCTGGCATGATCCGAGACATTAGAAGGTACGTAGCCAGGTGCAAGTCAACGACAGTCAACAGGTTGACCCACCGAAACCGAGCCGACTCGCAGACGCAACGAATCGCGTCCCACAGCGAGCAAGAGGCAACCCAGGGCGCTACCACTGCGCCTGCCCATCAGAAGCAGCCCACAGACAGCATCCGGAGGGAACTAACGGCGCCAACAGTGGTACATCCTCCACACACCGCCAGCGTCCCCACAGGACTAGGATTTCCTGCTGCAAACGAGGGACATCGACCCTTCTTGTATCGAAGGTGTCGACTAGCCACCTCTAGCCATGATGCCACAGGCATCCATACGTCAGAAGCGGAAGCAAGACGCCATATACCCAGCGGAGACAAAAAGGTGCCACAGCAACGCGTAGCAGATGGTTCAGCGCAGGATTTGCGTCGCACACTAGTACGCCACGTAAACAGCGAAGAGCGAGAGCTCCACCGCCAATGCTCATCAGATGCCTCAGCTATGCAGAGATCAACAGAACATTCGCCACCGCGCTCACACGGACGAACTGGCCCACTTCTGCCCAGAGAGGCAAACAACATTGAAGTCAGGCTCCGATCATCGGATGCCAGCCACCTCAACCGTCCGTCTGTGAACCCCAATTACGCAGGAAAAGTGCCACAATGGCGCCATCGCGCCTCACCCCGCCAGTAACCATTCACACTGCATGTAGAGGGTGGTGAGGAATACTAGCCTCGTCATTTCCCCGGGAAGTATAGGGGGGGTGTAATGACCAAAATTGTTGGGCCAATTTTGCCCATACAATTCACTGGTCCAAAGGTACACCTTACCCTATACCCATCAAATCCCCCACAAAGCAACAGCCACAATTATCGCCGCACAACAAAGCAACCTGGAGATAGCCCGGCAGAATTATACACAGGATTTATTTTTCTTTTCTATTATTTACGAATTATTGTTAGCTTTCTTTTCTATTACTTATTAACTATTATTATTATCACTTAGTGCACCTTTTGTTTACATTTATAACATATCAACAACAACAGTACGCATAGGTAGCCATAGCCAGCCCATAGCATGAAGCATGCGTAAACGGAGAACAATGCATGAGCATTGTTACAACAACAACGTGCACGGCAAGCCAGACGATGCGCATAGACGGAGAACAATGCATGGGCATTACAACAACAACAACAACATGCACGGTAAGCCACAGCATGCATTACGGCAACAACAGCATGCAGAGGTGGCCCATAGCATGCATCACGCGATATTGGGGAACAATGGGAGCCGCGCTAAGGGCGCAACAACAATTACAGGCCTGGCAAGCTCGGCTCGGCCTATAAAAGAGGAGCCGCGAGCTGGTGGAAGGGAGTTCTTCTCGGGTCTCTGACCAGCACGCATCAGCACTGTCAAGCGGTATCGCACGACTAGGCGTGTAAGAACTGGTACCTTTGGTACAAACTTTTGCGGCTCTGCTAACGCGGAGCTTGATCCATTGTAGCGTAGTGTAGTTAGAAAATCGTAGTCATAGAGTCAACCTCCCAAGGGTATCTACGGGAGTGCGACTAACTTTTCTGTGAGCAGCACCGGACCGATTCCGACCGTGTCTGCTAATCGTAGTGCCAGTAGCTCGAGTCAACCTCCCAAGGGTATCTACGGGAGTGCGACTAACTTTTCTGTGAGCAGCACCGGACCGATTCCGACTGTGCCTGCTAGTGGTAAACACAAGTAGCTTGAGCCAACCTCCCAAGAGTATCTACGGGAGAGCGGCCACTACTTTTCTGTGGGCAGACACTGGCTCGACCACTGCTGTCAGGGTTACCGACCAGAATTAATCCGACGTTTTCACGTCGCCGTGTCGAAGAAGAAGAGATAAGAAATGCGTATGGGAAAAGTTGCTTATGTATATATATTTTTCAATAAGAAATATGAATAAAAAGTCGTTTATATAGTTCGATACGAATGAGAAAGTTTGTCTATGTATATTTCGCTAGTTGATCAATAAACCGAGACATTTACTAGAGTATAACCAGAAATCATTGTGTTTTCCTTACGTCCCATGAACAAATAAATATTTTTGTTAACGACCCCTGGACAGCCGCTGAGGCTTACCTCAGCCTAAGAAGTCTTCCGGTTCATCCGGAGACCCGACGTTGGGAACGTCGTTACAAATGTTTTGTTGCTGGCTGAGTTCTCATTTGAAAAAATTAAATGACATTTTTTTTCAATTTTTGACTATAACTCAGCAACGGGTCCGAAATAGCCCCAATAACATCCCTTGCTTTTTTCTTACACTGACCACGGCAATCAGATGCTGCAGAATTGATTAGATACCAAGTCGTAAAAAGGAACTTTCATTATATTAATATTTCAATTATAAGTGCGTAATATAAAATGGTGATTTTTAAAACCGGGCAGCAAACATTTTTCCATTTCGCATCTCTCTCTCTCTCTCTCCCTCTCTCTCTTTTAACTGCGAAATCAGCGACAAACAAATCGCAGGGGAATCATTGCAATAATTCCGTTGTGGCACTTTTTCGTTCCGCTTTCAGAGCGCGCGCTTTAACCAATTTGGCCAGGAAGTAAGCGGATGCCAAGCCCATTGCCTGCCGGAAGTCAGATATTGAATGAGATTATTAAAAGCATGTTTGGAGAATAAATCATACCTCCAAGGCAATCAGGCCGACATTGGTCAATATGAGTTTGTCACTTTGGTCGTCGAAGAAGTTGACCGCAGCGGAGGCGCAACCTTCGTTGTAGATGTTGGCAGTGTTGGAGCAATTCTTGTGCGCGCAGCAGCTGTTGGGCAACACGTCATCATCATCCTCCAAGTAATCCTGTGGACTGTCCCGTCCACAACAGTAATACTGCAACAAAACAACAATGTTACAAATCGCCCACACACAAATTGCAAGTATCCTTTGCACGAACCTGCATTTGAATGTTGTTCATAGCACCCGGTGTCTCAGCCTCCTGCTTCCATAAGTCCTCCACACGTTGATTGGCCATTTTCATGAAAGTATCCTTTACTGCGGCAAAGCCGATCATGCAGACGGTCTGCAGGATAATCGCAAATAAAGCCAGACCTACAAACTGTATTCAAGAAACGTTAATTTATTTGTAAAAGCTTCAAAGCTCCACTCACTCACCGTCATGGAGAGCATATAAGACTCCCTCAAGGCCGCAAAACATCCGACGAAGCAAATGGTCAACGAAAAGAACCCAATGAAAGCGGCTATGTAAGCGCCTGAAGTGGAGCCGGCACCACCCAACGCCAGAACACCAAATGAGATGAGCGCCACACCCACGAGCTGAAACCGAAAGAAGAAGAACACATTTAGCAGGATGTCAGTCAGGAAGGAGCTTTACAAAGAAGCTTTAATACCTCCCCGCACCAACGAATGCAAATGGGGTGAATGCCAAATTTTGCGTCGCAAAAGACCAAATGCTCGAAGGAACGTGTTTAAATTTGGGATTACCTATGCATATATGTATGTATGTATGTATGTATGTACGTCTACCACCACACGCTCACCTATCGACGGCTCCATTCAGGAGAAGGCTAAGTTTTTAATACATTTTTACAGCAGAAGAGTTAAGCAATTTTTCCTTGCCTGCAATGTTGCTGCTGAGCAAAGCAAATTTTAAGAAGGGGCCAAACTTTTAAAGGCATATCCTTTCGACAAGTCACAATCGCCTGCTTACAAGCAAAATAGCTTCAAATCGACTTAGCGTCTTTTGGAATGGAATGGAGCTGTAGATATGTATGCAATCACTTGTTATATAAATAAGGAAGCTGAACTCTTCTTTGTATGCATATGTATTTGAAAAAGAGGCTGGAATCGAAACAGATACCTTTATCTAGAATTTACATGGCAATTATGCGAGTTTTCAATTTTAAGATTTGATCGAATTTCTACGGAAGCCAAAGATAAAGAGTTTCTTTTAAGCTCAAAGCGAAATACTGGATTTAGGGATGATGCTGAAGCGGAATAATTTCTTCTTAGGTCGTTCATCAGAGGAACATTCTCTTTAAAATTGCTTGCAAAACGTTCAGTTTTACTTGAGATTTGTTCTTCTGCAAATAAATTTGGATAAACAACATTTCTTTTTAAGTTTTATTTAGCTAAAATTTCGGCCCAGGTTAAAATGTGCATTAGGAATTAGCTCAAGCTATTTGTATTTAACTCTAAATGAATATTTTTCACTGCCATAAATACCGGCATTCCGGTTTTTTGCGCTTAAACCGACACTCAGGGGATGCCCCTATACATGCAAAGCACTTGTTGGTTTAGAAAGGATCATAGGTAAGTGGGTGAAGGAAAAGTGGAGTAGTGGCGGTGGACGTTTGCCTTGAATTTGCGAATATTGCAAAGACGTGGGAAATCTTCCACAGGAAGACTATTCCACAACCGCGATTAACGACCCGGTTTTGAGAAGACTAAATACCGCAATATCGTATACATAATTATGCTCTAGTACCGAAATCTCCAATTATAAGGCTACATTTGTTCAGATTTTGTAGTAGGTTAATACGCCAGCGCAACATGAAAGGTACATCCTTACATTTATATACATTCAAACTTTAGCAAAACTAACTGCATATTTTGCTTGGACAACCTGTTCACTCTGACCTATATAACAAATGAATGAGGAAGCGTTTCGTTCCCCTTGCCAGCCATCGAAACGGAAAGGAAACCAACATAACTGGCATAAATATGTACATATGCATGTAGGAACGCCGGCTTCAGTAAGTCACAATGGCACAGCTCTTTGTAGGGCATTATTAAACTCCGACCTCCGACTGTTATTTCATATTGCCATGCACATCAGAGGCACACCCTAGGGAGCTTTCCCTTCCCCTCATGCGCTAATTTTGCATGGAAATTGTGCTCTTATATTAAATGCCAAACAAACGTGTAAAAACAATATCACAGCTTTGTGCCATCTTCCTAACTTTAATATTTGTTCTTAGCTCGATGTGCCTTATGCCCTCGCTGACGGCTGATGAACGTTTACGAATTCCATTTGAAAAAATTCCCCATGGAACCAGAAATCGCTCTTGAACATTTTTGCTGACTGCGCCGATGTTGCTGATTTCCAGGAACGTATTTCTTATTATCTTCAGCTCATAAATACGCCAAATAAATCAGAAGATTAATGCATAAATAAAACATCGCGGACTCTATCCATAGAAACATTGATTTTCTCGCGCGTATAAAACGAACAGAAATTTATCTGTAGAATTCGGTTGAGTGTGATATTTTTTGGCATTTACACATGTAAATATGCATTCATATTTAAAAGCAGAAAAGTCTACATTGAGCACGAACATATGCATGTAAAAAAATATAAACACAATTTTCAGCTTCGAGAAGCCCCAAAATAAATTAGCTCCTGAATTACTATGAGCGTTTCACATAAATTTCATTTTCGAATTTCCGTTGGCCGCGCTGAGAGTCTGACACAATGAATTGCTCTTTGAAATCATTTTTTTACAGTAGGTAGGTACTTACCGAAATTAAAATGTTCATGGTCAAAAGAGCATATTTCCAGATATTTTTGGAGAATGACATTTCCATGATATGCAAAAGACTGCGTGTTCCAAGAAAATGTTTGAACTACTCTGTAATATTGCAAGATATACAAATTATGTACATTAATACAACTTTGTTTTTTTTTTAATATGAAGAAATATGCAGATTTTTAAGAATATGCTGCAGAGTCGGCCGAATTCGCCACAGAGCGCACTCATTTTAGATACACACACACGCAATGCCAGAAAGAAAAGCACCCATACCCACGAGCACAAAAGATTTTCAGCTAAAAAATGGCAGAATTTTGTTGGTAATTTTGTTTGATTGTTTATGTCCGCATCTCACGTCGCGTTAATAATCAAGCATTAAATATGGAATGCCGCCAGGCGATGAGAACGCGCACAGACAACGCTACCGACCACATTCGGTTGATGGCCCAAACGCAACTGCGGCGGAAGATCAAACGAGACTCGCCTGAAAGCGTGAAACATCCTCGCAACCAAAATGTGCCCTCACTGGGTGTATGCAGGGATGGATGCGAGGCGGCAATTGTAGAAAATAACAAACGGAATACAGTGAAGGCTCACTAATTAGAACAACTTCGTTCCTCGAATAATTCAAATTTCCGAAATTATCTGATTTCTGCAGTTTTTTTTAAATTCACATAACAGTAAGGAAAGCAAAACTACTTTCAAAGAATTTATTTGCAAACAATTCTATTTCTATGCAAACAATTTCGATTTGTTTTATTCAATTTTGTGCACTCAACTCATTAATAACTCAAGTTCTAATATCTTGCATGTTCTTGTTTCCAATAGTTCTAATTTTTGAGCTTTCGCTGTATCCCAATGCGGGTGCTTTTGCGCCAACCGCTTATCACTGGCGAGCTTTCAAAGCAGAGCTGCGGAACTTACGATACATTTCGATTACAATTACGTGTAAACTTAAAAGTTGATTATTAATTGCGATTTCGTCGTGTTTTTTAATTATTTTGCCATTACGGTTACGTGAAAATTTTGACTTCGCTTAAATGTGATTATAAACATTAATTTTTAGGATTTCGATAACATGCAAACTTTAAAACATGATTGTAGTTGTAAAATGTATGGACTACGTAACAAAATCGTAACAAAATATAAATTCCAATTGATCAATCAAAAGTTCGTGATTACAGACTACAATATATACAGTAGAAATTTGTGATTACAATTATATCTAATTTGAATTTCCATTATGATAATATTTAGTTGCAATTAAAAATGCTTACGATTACAATTATATGCTTTCATAAACGTCAAATGTGCTTAAGACAACATGCAATCGAAATCATACATTACGTCTACGTGCAATTGTAGTTACAATTTCGAATTACAATTATATTTCAAAATTGCTTTCCAGCTCTAATTAAAAGAAATGGCGCCGCTCAAAGAAACAATATGAAACAAAGTATCTTTTTTAGAAAGGTCTCCAAAGGAACTATTCGAAAATTCAACCGATTTTTAGTTAAATGGAATATTTTCGAAAAATGGTTTAGCGGACATTTTTAAGGAAACTTCTGAAAATTGGTTAATCTTTGCAAGAGATGGCGCCAATCAAAGAGTTAACTAGCAACAAATACTCATTTTAAGAGTGGTCTGCCAAGTATTGAACATGAATAATGAATATTTGAAGAAAAACGGTTGTACAAACATATTCAAGTTTTCATATGCAAAGCTAGAAATTCAAACTGATTTAAAAGAATTGTATATTATTGAAAGGAATTCAGTTTTTATATGCATTTGCATTTTATTATGATATTGAATGAAACAAATACTCATATCTATGCTAAATATAAAAGAGTGTACATGATTTGGGCTTGCGAGATTTTTAACGTAAGTACTCCGCTATTTTCTTCTATTGAAATACATATTAAAGCTTATGCAAAATTAAAAGAAACCGCCGATATCTTCTTTCAAAGATATTTTTAAGAAGCGAAAAGCGAGCTAGCACTACTGGAAAATACGGTAAAACATCCATAAGCCGTTTCTCGCCAAAATCCTGATTTTGTGAATGAACTAGTAGTACATAGAAATAATTTGTTTACTGAACTAGACCTAAAACGTTTCGTTACTATTCACTGCAATGTAGTGCAATTTGTTTCGATTTGAACACTCATTCATCAAGCTTACCGTTGTACTATATTTTCACTAAAATAATGGTGTCTAAGCCGAACACAATTTATAGAAAAACTCAACTCATCACATAAAGTGATTACTTTGTATAAGACAATTGAAAGAAGTGTTTCGGCCAAACTCTTGATTCATTATTAACTTCCATTTTTTTACGCTTCTTGTTGGTGTATGTGTGTGTGATATCATATAGCAACTGATTGGCCCTTGGCGTCACAACTGATAGCACGGACACTTTAACTTTTTGCGTCACAGTTCTGACCTAATGCAGTGTTAACCAGATTTCTTGTGACGACAATATGTCAGTGGACAGAAAACCTTGCCATTACCGCTTTCGCCTCCAACAACGATCAAACGAGATTTATGCAAAAGGTCTTTTACTTGATACTTCGGTTCCCCTTTCCCTTCGCCTTCGAATTTATATTATTTTTCACTAGAGTTTTCAGTCTCTTGGAGCGCAATTCTTTTTTATACCGCTTGTTTGTGCCGAAAAACTTACTAAAATACATTTTTTTTCCTATCGGTTTTGCGATAAGATAATCCAAAAAAGGGTTGCAACAATTTTATTGAATTGCACTCAATAAGTTTAAAAAAAACTATGTTAAAAAGTTATTTCTTTTACTTTTAGCAGTAAAGTTTTTGGTTCTTCAATGACACATTTCTTTCAACGATATCGATAATATTTTATTATCTTATTTGAAACACATTTAAATCTTATCGAAGGTGTCTTTTTTAATGAAAAAATAAAGTCGTTGGGGGTATTCGCGGTCTGGTGCAAATGCAAGCGTTAAAAATGAGAATTATCTTTAAATTTCAAAATTGTGGCAGCCTTGCATATACTATCATACAGCTGTTGATAGTCACGAATACACCTGGTTGCCATTTGAAGCCAAATGATTTCTAACGTAGTTAGTTACTGCGAAAAAAGCAAACGTGTAAAAGGCACAACTATAGCCCGACCGAACCCGAAATTTTGGCCGAGACCGAGACCGCGTTCGGCCTTTTTTTAATGTTCGGCCGAGACCGAGACCGAACCTTTCGAATACATATGCAAAAAAAAGAAGAAGAATTTTAATGAAAAAAAATTTATACATTTTTAGGAAAAAATACATTTTATTATAAAAAACAATTCTTTTGAGGTATAAATACCTACATTAAACATCTGATTTATGAAAAATCAATAAAAAGTATTATTAAAAAATTTAAATTTTGTTTAAAACTATACAATTTGTTCCTCAACTGTTCGGCTAAATACTCGGCCTTTTGTAGCCGAGACCGAACTGAGACCGAACCCGAACCTTTTGGCCGAACTGTTCGGTAACCGAGACCGAGACCGAGACCGAGCGTTCGGTCGGGCTCTAGGCACAACGTTAGTACGTGGGCTCCTCGGTGAAAGAAAACAGAGAACCAAAAAGCACCGTTAGTCGGTTATTTTAACTTATACTCGTACAAAGTACACCAAGGGTAATAGGGTGACTTTGTGCGAAAATTGTAACGCATCAAACGAGCTGTCGTAGGTATAGACATACATAAGTATATAGAAATGATCAGAATCACTTTTTTGTCTTGATTTCCGGTTGTCCGTCTGTGGTCCTTGGAGAGAAGGAAGCAGTTGTCCGATTTGGAAAGAATTTGGTACACAATGACAGTGAACCATTAACTAACATAGTTAAAGCTTCGAGATTATTCAAATCAGTTAAAGAACACGCCCAAACTGGCCCGTAAAAAATACTTCCTCGATATTTTTCGGTAAAACGGCTTTAATTTGTCTAATTAATCATGTAAAAGAATGATTTATTATATTCAATACATCGTACGAAAAAGAGGGCGAGGTCCGCAAACTGTATCGACGGTAAACGGAAAATCCTGATGACATTCAATATATCCACTAAAGCGTCCATATTTTGTCACTACATTGCTATTAGGAATATCATTTAATTAATTGATTGATTGGCGCATCAGCCCGTGTGGGCTTAGGCCTAGCTTTCTCGCATTAACTTGTGTGTGCTTGTCATATTTTGCACAAGTTAACGGGACCTACATTAACCGAATCCGAACGGGTTTGATAAGCTTTTCATGGCAAAGATTATTCTCGGAGAATTTCCAATTCATCGCGAGAAATGGCGCCGTGCAAAGAAACAATTTGAAAAGAAATGCTCTTTGTATTGGATGTTACCGGACCGGGAGATGAACCCAGGTCCCCCGCGTCAGCGACCAAGCACTTAGCCCACTGAGCCACCGCGGCGCCGAATATAAGAATATCATACAATTTTATAAAAATTAGCGTGGTCCGCCCACCATGAAGGCGGTAAAATAAATATACCCACAATTTAGTTTGGTCCAGTAGATTATCATCCCATTCGGTTACTTGGTGTGGGGTATCATTCTGTCAGGCTAACTCCACTGATGCTTTCTTATTTGCTTTTTGTTTGTTTACGGTATACCATATCTCAGGGGATGCCCCCTATACAAGCCAAGCACTTGATTGTTTGGAAAGGATTGTGGGTTAGTGGGTGGGCGAAATGTCGGGTAGTGGCGGTGGAAATTTGCCTTGAAACTGAAAATATTGTAGTGACGCGGGAAAACAAATACATATGTAATATGTATGTACATATGTATCTGGCTCACTCACTCTGTTTGCTTACGATGACATAACTTAAGATCGCATGCGACCATTTGCTCTGAGTTCTTATGAAAATTTGTTGTCATCAATTAGAATATATTTTTAATACACTGCTTTTACTTACAATACATTATTAATTTATGTTTGTATTGTTTTTTTTTTGGTAAAGTGTTATTGCACTTTTGGCCAGAGTTATTCATTACACAACAATCTTAAACTTAATTAATAAAAATTAACAAAATCTATATAACAAAATTAAAATAGTTAAAAACATTTAAGAAAGAGTAGATTAGAAAGTCTGTGAGGCGGCAGTAAATTCTACATCCAACCCACATTGGCTCGGCGGCTTTCATTTTTCAATCTTGTCAAAAGTATCCAACCGAGGACGGCAGCAACAATCTGCAAAAAAAGACAAATATCAGCAATGACAGATGATTTTTAGAGAAAACTCCATTCAAGAATAGGCTAAGTCGTAAAACTTGATTTTTCAAGAGACGAGATAAAAAATTGTAAACTCATAAAATATAGTCTGTGAGGAAAGGGAAGGCGTAGGTCTAAGCTCTAATTTTAGTGGAATACATTTGCTCGCAGTGCGAACTGAACTGAACTGAACTGTGTAAAAACTCAAAGCCCGTCCAGGTCGAGTTAACCTACCTTAGAACGGATCCATCGATATGTATAGTAAGTGATTTACACCCGACTAATTATAGCCGCGCTTTGGATTATTTAAAAACCCTTCAATTTCTTCAAGATAAATAGTAAACAAAACTAGTTGGAAGTTTAAAACATTTACAGTCCATTTCAGAAGAAAGAAATCACTCTTTTTTTCCCAAAAGATACTGCGACTGTAAAATTACAATGGTGCTATACTTTCTAAAAAGTAATATATCCGAGTACGAACACTATTAAATGGTGTTTACAAGAAATTAACTTGCGGTACCGACCCACTACTTCAAAACCCTTGCTCTCTCCGAAACATAGCATATGACCTGGGCCGCCAAATATTTTGATAGTATTTCTCCAATATTGTGTTTTCTGATGAGCCACTATCGGAAAAATTTGCACCTTGACAATGTTATGGTCTTCCAATGCCAATACAATCGAAAATGAGCGAATAATTTGAAAGACCCATTAGTATGCTGTAAAGCCTGTCCACAATTTGCAACAGCTGGCATACATACATAAGCTATTGGAAAAGTTCGGCATTCCCTTTTCACGGATTACGCGGAAAATCTGCCAGAAAGTATGGCAAGAAGTGCCAGTCTATACACGATGACGATGTAGAGTTGACATGGTATATACAAACATAATATGGTGTGACATTACAGCTCTTCCATGTAAAAAGCCATGTAAATTTAGGTTCTTTTCTTCTGACAAAGACTGTACACGCTTTTTCTTATTAGTTCGGGCCACAGTTCAAAGATCCTCCAAAAATGGCAATAATTTTTTCTAGTAAATATACCAACCTCCGCTATTATTAAAATCCAACTGACAATCGAGAATGTCAGCAGTTTATGTGCCAGATATTCTTCGAATTTCTGCTGGCAGCCATCCGGATAGAGGTTCTCCACAGTGCAGATGTGTAGTTTGCAGCATGTATTCGGTATAGCATGGCCTATGCGACGATAGTCTGCCGTGTTATTGACACCGCAACAATGGAGCTGAAGAATAGAACCGGGTAAAGAAAGAGACGGCGGTTGGTATAACGCAGTAAAAGCCTGGCTCCATATGCACACTCACCCAATCTTCGTAATACGCCAGCGCGCCCGGCGTTTCCTCCTCGATTTCCCAGAGCATATCGAAACCCTCCTTTATACTACCCGAGAGGCCGTCTTTGGAGCCTACCGACGCCATGCAGCTCATGATGAATTGCACCAATATCAAAACCAGCAACAGGATTACATACTGCAGATGTGAGGCATTAATTAATAACATTCTTCGCAATTAAATATAATATTCCAAGTATTTAGTTCGCTCACAATTATAAGTTTCCGGCGAGATTCGTGTATCGCTGCCAAACAGCCAAAGATCGCTAACGCCAGTATCACCACGCCGAGCGCTATGATCAGGCCACCAGCCAGATTCTCACCATGATCAACTTTGTTGTCCGCACCACTCACCAGCATGAAAATGCCGAAGCCTATGAGAACCAGTGCCAACACCTGAAATGTAAAATTTTCAATTTCAATTATGAAAAGATCGTAACGAATGTCCGTCTACATACACCTAGAGCTACAAACTTTGTTTCACCCATAAACTATTTTCAGCTTAGGAATATTGTTTCACAGAGAAAAACGGAGCATAACCAGTGTTAAGACCAGGATCATGTCCAACTTGAGAAGGAGTTGAGCTCATTCGTGGGACAAGCTCAATATCAGCCTAAACCTTTTACTCACTTACCTAATTGGCCAATAAGAATCCGTTACCGGATTATGGCCGGAGGTAGGCCTTCTCGTGGCCAGTGCCTTCTATACTTGGTATTTCCATCAAAGGAACGGCCTCCCCTCGCCGTACCCGCCCACCAACTGCCGCTCAAATACCTCCCTTGCTTGAGCTCCTTCGTCCATACGCAGGACATTACCTACATAGTTAGTGAAGCCGCTGGATGATGATGCGGCTGACTATGTCAATGGTGGTGTAGAGTTTGTACAGTTTAGCGTTCATCCGGATGTATTAAGATGAATTTAGACGGAAGGAAGTTGGGTTTATAGTCGAACAGAGAAAATATACTACTTTTTACCAGTTTGCATTTTTCAATATAGGACACCTTTCAGTTTCCCATTTTTAGTTTAGTTCTCGAACATTTTGAAATAGTTTTGAGACAATTATACGTAAAAAGCCATGTAAATTTAGGTTCTTTTCTTCTGACAAAGACTGTACACGCTTTTTCTTATTAGTTCGGGCCACAGTTCAAAGATCCTCCAAAAATGGCAATAATTTTTTCTAGTAAATATACCAACCTCCGCTATTATTAAAATCCAACTGACAATCGAGAATGTCAGCAAAATATGTACTTGCTGTATTGTTTGGCGTAAACGTTTTTGATTATTATTTGTATTTGTAAAAGCTGCAGTAATTTTTGGATTTTTGCTTGTAGCCGTATGGCAACAAATTTATCGTCAGGTGGTAAATAATTTCACTGCGAGCAAAACACACAGTAAAATAATTAAATCTGAATTTTTGAAGAAAATTGTTGCCGTATGGAACGTACCAAAAAATATATCTTTGTAAACAAATGTGATAAAATTTTAATTGTTTGTTGTAAATAAGATCAAGAATATGTAAAATTATAAGGTTTTAGAGTTTTCGCAGTCTGCAATAGAAAGATTTAGCGAAAGGGTTAATGGGACCTACTCATTTAATTGATAGCCCTGTCCAAAGGGGAATAAGAAGCACTTTCGTATCGTAAAGAAATCTCTTGGAGAATTGCCAATACTACGCGAAAGATGGCGCCACGCAAAGGAAAAATTTTAAAATAGATTCTCTGGCATACGCCGGTAGGGATCGAAACAACGACCTTTCTCATCGAAGACCGAGCACAGATTCATTGACACTTGGCCACTGCGGCGCACAGTGTAACGTCTTAGTACAACTAGCGGTCAAAACTAGAAGAAGTTACCGGATAACTATGAAATTATAGATTTACGGGCGTCATTTTCCAAAGTTAGTGCGAAATTTTTTGTTTTTTTGTTTAAATTTTTTAAAATTCTTTTAGTTTGAAGTAATAACATAATAACTATTCATGTGCATTAATACATTTTTATAATTACAAAATTCATTTTTTCCATTTTGACCACCTCGTTACACTGTGCGGGGCCTTGGCTTCTTGGATATGAAAGCAACCAACATGACCAAACTAATGTCCTACCAAAGCTTCAACCTTCGGTTGAGGCGGAATATAGCCTTAAAAATCTTGGGCTGAAATTTGGGTTCGGCCTCATAATGTCCGAAGTTTTTATACATATAGCGGCCGAAAAAGTTACCTACGGTGGGACACTAGTCAAAAACTATGTCCGAAAATGAAGCCTTAACTATGCTGCTGCCAAACGATAGTAACCCTTTCGGATTTGTTGTACATACATATGTACATACATATACATACATATGTGCAGGTGAAAGCAAAAAGCATCAGTTTGTATGGCCAAAGCTATATAAAGATAATTTACGATGCGACAAAACTGGATTTCAAGTTTCCGAGGGTCAAAGTCCAAGCAATGTTTTAATAGCAATTATTATACGAGCCGTTTCGTTCACATCCACGCACTTTCCAACACCCGCTGTGGGTATCGAGAAGCGAACCCATTATCAAATTCTCAGCTGTTAAAAACGCGCGCCAACGAAGGCCAAACATTTTCATTTTAATATTTTAATTACGCTTCGATACATTGTTGCCAACAACAATGCAAGAGAGTAACAAAACAAGTGAAAAACGAGTAAAGAATGTTTCACTTGAAGATGAGCAATTTGCAAAGTGCGGGCGTTTGAGAGACCCTCTTCCTCCTGCCTTCTGGTTACTCACCGCGAATATGAAATTCAGCAGCAACAAAATATGCTTAACCGCCGAAGTAGTCAGACCCATATTGGATGAAATTTCTTTTGGAGACTTTCCAAGCAGCAGATGGAAAACTTCTATGACGACAAGAACGCTGCGACGAGTTGATCCTCAGTTCCGATTGTGTTCTGTTGCGATGCGATTTGCGACTGTCTGTTTGTATGGCATATGATGTAATTCCTCAAAATGTATTCCGTTCTTCCAATCTGTATTTTTGTATTTCGACGAATTTGTGCATTTAAGTGCGATTGTTGTGGAACGACTTTGGCTAAGATGGCAAGACAACTTTTGCCATTACTGCGCCGCTGCCTTCCGGTCACTGCTTGCCTCACCTTGAATTGGGTTTTTGTGTGGTTGTTGATGTCGTTGTGTTTTGCAATTTCCACTAACCGATATACGCGATCGTTCGAAAATCTTGAGAATATTTTTTTTAATATCTTGTCGCGCGCTCTCTGAAACCGTTTGCCGCTGACTGCAGCAGGTGTCCGTGCCGCCGTACTCGCTTCTCTGAACTGAACTGCTGAAAATCATGAAAATTTTACGATTTTTGAAAAGCAAAACGCTTTTTTGCGCGCTGGCGCTGCTGTTGGCCGGCGCCGCTCGTGCCGCCGCCTACAGCATCCGCGGTGTCTCGATTTGTAGCTGCTTCTGCAACTGCTCTTATTCTGCTCGAGCGCGCCTTGTCGCATACGACTGTTCCGACGTTCTGACATGCGATGAAATACACCTGCGGCGCGTGCGGGCGGGCACAGTGTGACAAGTTCATAGAAGCCAGGCGCAAAAATAATAAAGATATTTCAAAACAGATATATGTAGTACATATAATCATGTATCGTAATTCCGATTTTGTGGATGCAATCTTTCTAACCACTCAAAATGCCGTAATCTTTATTTCTTTTCCAAACTTTTGAATTAAAAGTTGAATTAAAGAAAAATAAAATGTTCAGCAATTATGCTAAAAAAGCTGCAGTTTTCCTGTAATCTATAACTAAATACCCTCTAACCCTGATTTCATTGATATTTTTCTATATGATCCCAGCATACCATTTTTGAAGCCCATATAAAATAAACATACAAAATCTCATTAAAAATTTAAATTTTGCTTACAATTTTGCATAACCTCTGACAGTTGAAATATGTTGAATGCATGAAGATCTAACATCCCGCCAAGTTTAAATTTCCCCCTTTGGAAAAAAATTTATGTTTATATATACACCTACGGAAACAAAACTTATGTTACACAAGTATTCCCGTTTTTTTTCCCATGGGCTACGGAACGTTAAAAATTTAAGAATTTTCTATATGAACCAATTTTCGATTGAAGTTTGATGGCGTGGTGTGAAAAAGGAATAATAATTTAATTGAAGTTTTTTTTATATTTTATTTATTGCAAGGAAAAAGCGATTAGTCACTAGTTTACAGGGAAAAAAGAGCACTGATTACGAATCTCTCTCGGCAAGCGCTTCTATATTTTTCCTAGTTGATGCACTAAGTTTAAAAATGTTTTTTTTCCAGTTTTTTAATATTCGTTTTTGTATATACATATTTGTGCACACTCGTTGCACTGTGCGGTGTCCGCTGCAGAACAGGTTTCAGCCTCAACTTTATTTACGACCCCGCCCGCGGACAGACGCGCATTACATTTGTCAGCGCTAAGCAATTTATTGTCCACGGTATAAAACAATGTTTCGATTCTGCTAGCCGAGTGACTTTGGAGGCTCCTCATTGTATGTGCTTGCATATCATATGCTAAGATCACTCGAGAGATTACCAAATTTAATGGGCGATCTTAAAAACCAGACATTAAGTCGCAGAATGTGGGAGGATGTTTTAATAGATTTAGTTATATTGCAGAAGTGTCAGATCAAGCAATCCTTCTTTGAAATGTTGACAATGTTGAACTGTATACGAAAGGTTGGACACTTGGACCTATGGAGAATTTATTGGGGAAAATTTTGTTCCACGCCACCCAAACGCCATACTTCAAAAGCTTTGCATGATTGCATCATACATATGTATATTGCATCTTATACATATGTTAACATTTAATTAAATGTGAAGTAAAATTTCTGTTGCGGAACTAAACTGAAAACTTCAAAGATCAATATATAGTGCTATATAGTCTACTTATGGGTAGTTCTAGCATCGCTTGGTAGTGCACTCCAGTACTGACAGTAATTTCATGAAGCTGTAATAAATCAAATGCATATTATGAAATTAAATTTATGTTCGGGCCAGAAAGGTGCAAAATTGAAGATTTTTTTTTCCAAAACGATATTCTCTTACAACAGTTTGACAGTGGTTCTTTACAGGTTCTACATGTCCTACGATTTTCCTCTATTTTCTATATAGAAGTGCGCACGAATAAAATTGTAACATAGAAATATCAAAAAATTAAGTAAGTCGTGAATCCAAATACTGCGATTGTTTTCATTATACTCCACTTTATATAAATTCTTTACAACAAATTAGAACTTTTTTATGAGAAAGTTTTGAAGTGGGATCATACAACATAGTTTTTAAAGCTCCCGTTAATACGTAATTTCGCGAGCTCGTAAGAGCTCAGAGTTTTCAAATTAACCAAGCTGAAGTAAGTGCATCTCACATAGCACCCCAGCTCCGGACACCTGACGCAGTCGAAACATATGAAGTTCCGGAAAGACCGCAATATGAAAGAAGCCGGCTGAAGTTAACCCGCGCTCATTGATTATTGTATTTCAAAGCCAATTCCTTTGAAATTTTTGTTCCTTCTTCGGTACGTTTTGATCCTATTCTGAACGAATCAAGCTAGATCCTCGCTTTGGTGACATATCTGGCCAAATATAAGCTGTACTTCAAAATATCGTCAAGGAATCTGGTAGCTCAATCAAACAATCAGAAAAGCTATCTATTATATATCGTAAATTACCAAAGCAGCTTTGCCTTTTACGGCTTCGATTGCCATTATCATAGTAACGTATTTCAAATAACAAGTCGACACAAGTCAACAAATTGTTCTCTATAATGATACACTTTGCTCGATTCTTTATTCCATTACACAAATGATTTGCGTAAGATTAGTTCTAACTTATATAGGTACTGATATAAATATTATAAACAATTATTCAATTTAAATTATAAACGATATTCATAGTTAATAGCTTAGAACAAAACAACAAATGTGGAAAAACTAATGATATTTAAATGGAAGATCTTTATATAAAATAATTTGCTTTTAACTCTCTCAAACAGTTTTTATCTAACTTAACAATAAAAAATTCACAAATGAATTTAACTACAACCGCTTAGCTATAAAATCGTATGCGATCCCTTCGATTTCGTAGTCTGTCGACAAGGTTGCAAGCGAATATCGAACCGAAAAACTGAGAACCAGAATAAAATATTAAAAATTTTATTAAAAGGATTTTATGATTACAATGTTTCTAACAATTCTCTACTTACTTCGATCGCGATAAGCAGCCAACTGATCGTGTTGAATTTGCTTGTCTTTGCTCGCATGTACTCCTTGAACTTCTGTTCGCAACCGACAACATACAAATTCAGGACATTTGTGCAATCGCGCTGCTTGCAGCAACTCGACGGTGGAATTTTGTCCAATAGAAAATAGTCCTCGGCACTGTGCTTGCCGCAACAGTGCAACTGAGAAATGAGAAGTTAGTAGCAATGGGCAAAACAGTCAACCTGCAACAAATCTCTGGATACGCACCCATTTCTCGTAGTAGGATAACGTGCTGTTGGTATAGTCCGTTCTGTCCCACAGCTCATCATATCCCTGCTTGAGACCGGCCGAAAGAGTTCCGTTCGCCGCAGTGTAACTGATGCTCACCAGAGTAAGTTGGATGATGAGCAGCACAACCAAAATAACGGCATACTATGGGTAAAATAATTAAATTTGATGTTTCTTTGAAGTACAAAAGTATCGGAAGCTTAAACATACACTAATTAACATGCCCTTGGACTCCCTGTACACAGCGACAGACCCGAAAACTGCAATGATGAGCACCACTGCGCCGAGCACTATCGTCAAACTGGCACCCAAGCTCTCGCCATGATCTATTTTAATGTCCTTGACGCTATCCAGAAGCCAATTACCGAGCCATATAAGAATAATGCCAAGAATCTGTAACGATTCCAAAAACGTAAGTACTAAATTGAGAAACAGTTTTCGGCGGAGTTTTGTGAATTCTTGTATTTGAGAAGGTTTCTACCTCCATATGCGTGTAGAAAATTTATTGCATAAAGAGAATACACACAAAACCACGTAGACAATGTAGAAAACTTAAAAATTGTTTGACTTTATTACTTTTTCAAAATGTATGGTCGAAATTATGTTAGAGTTGGTCGGTTTGGCCACAAATTTTCACATTCAGAAAAATATTGATGTCAAAGTTTTTAAGAAAATATATAAAAGGCGGCCGGTTTCACATCACCTTCCAAATACAAAATTATAAGAGTTCAGAGTAAGTAAAACAAACATCCAATTCTTTTTGCATCCTTGCTAACATAAGGGGTATTCACGACCTGGTGCAAATGCATTTGCAAATGCATAGTATGGCATATGTATGTTTATAATAGTGAACGAACTTTGACTTTAAAAGTAGCGAAATCCTTGCATATGCATATGACAAATCCTTGGCAATGCCAAATAGATTTTCTGTTTTCTGAGTATTTAACAAAATGCCACGAAAAAGTGAAAAACAACAAATTTCCTAGTGAATCATCGAAAAGGCAGCAAATGAAATCATAAGTAAATATTTATGCCACCAATAAATGACACTTTTCTAGCTTGCAACTATGCTCATAAATTTGTAACACAAATTCTGTTCTATATGCAATAGGTTGTGGTCTAGGAAATAATTGAATGTGTTGCATTTGCAAATCAGCATATTTTGTGGTGGAAAAATATTGTGCATATGCACCTTTGCAAGGCCATTTGCACCAGATCGTGAAGTATAGTTTTCTTTAAAGTAAAGAATCTTAAAACTATTTGAAAAAGCAATCTAGCGATAAATCAGTGGCCACAAACGATTACAGCTTAACTCAAGTTACGACAAAATTGAGTTTTTAATGCCATCGTGTTCAGCGTGTCCAAATTTATATGCTATAAAATTTTTATGTTTGTATCTTTCTTAGGATGGCAATTAGGATTTCACAAAAAGGAATTTCCATATAAATGTATGTACATATCTGCCGATTGAGCAAAACTGCAGACAACATCGCGTGCAGGAAAATCGTGCACAAATAGGCCGTTTGTAAACAGGATCAAACGTATTTTAGCAATCTCTTTTCATATGCAGTTTTCTAAAATGGTAAATAATAAAATTATCTTCGATTCTTGCTGAGTAAAGTGTCATTGATCATCCACATAAATCGCCCTAATCTCTTTGAGTAGTATCTAGTGTCAAACGGAAGTTTCGATTTCTTCCGAATTTTACCAAAATTGGATCTTCGATCCGGCCGCAGTTTGTTTCGCATATTTATGATATTTTTATGAATAAATTATTGAGCCCGTGTCTCGACGAGATACTCCGCGCAAAAGTTCCGGATTGAAGATTGCTGTGCATACTTCCAACTCGGAAGAATTTGTTCTTTTCTTAAGTGTTCAAAGCTGTGCCGGATTATCTGTGGTTATTTCAAGAGACTAATTTAGTTTAATGGGCAAAGTACCCCTTCGAGCGGACATTATTAGTTACCTTACAATCGCTTGGTACAGAATACTTGTTGTACAGTGTCAAAATTACGCAAATTTGATTGCATCGAAAATTTATATAAAGTGATTGTGAAAAATTGCAAAGGAAAAAGCTGTGCCAAAAGCTTGCCATACGAAAATTCGCAGTGGAACATAGCAAAGAAAATGTGGAACACAAAAGCTTCGAATGGAGAAAATGCGGTCATAATTTTCAAAAGTTTTGACAGTCGGCCAATGTCATGTCGCTTGGCTTTTTGTATTTTTTATACCCTACACCTATGGTAATAGGGTATAATAGCTTTGTGCCAAAATTGTAACGCATTAAAGCAGCCTTCCTAGGTATAGACATAAGTATATAGAAATGATCAGAAACACTTTCTCTTTTCATTTCCGGTTGTCCGTCTGTCCGTCTGTCCGTCCGTCTGTCTGTCTGTCTGCGTGTACGCAAAAAAAAGAAAGAAGGAGTTGCCCGATTTGGACCAAATTTGGTACACAGTGACAGTGAACTTCGGGTTAGGTAAAGTGTTAAAATTATTCAAATCGGTCGAAGGATACGCCCCCAATGGACCTATAAGTCCCTCTACCTCGGGTTTTTTGCGATCAAATTGCTGTAATTTGTCTAATTAATCATTGAAAACAATAATACTTGGTATTCAAGTTAAGGAGGCGGTCATATATGTCATACGAAAAAATGGGCGTGGTCCGCCCGCTATATAGGCGTCAAAATTTTTCCGGTAAAATGGCTCCGAATTGACTAGTTACGAATATAAATGAATGAAATTCGGTTCCCAAGTTGATATATAGGTCTTAGATGCCATAGAAGAAAATGGGCGTGGTCCGCCCACTATATAGGCGATAAACGAAAAATCCTTTTAACTTCCATAATATATACACCAGAGCGTCCAGATTTGGTTACTTCGTTCCTGTTTGGAATATTTTTTAATTCTCCAGAAATGGGCGTGGTCCGCCCACTATGTAGGTTGTAAATCAAATGCACCCACAATTTCAGTAAATTATCACCCCCCTTGGGAACATGGTGTAGGGTATTACTCTGTCGGTGAAACCCGACTGATACTTCCTTACTTGTTTTTTTATATTACCTTTTCTTTTATCTAAACAACAACAATTTTTTCCGAGGTTATTAGCGATTAACGAGGCAGTTTTAGTATGGAAACATATGGGATGTATCTATGTATCTATCGTATTAGTGCAAGTGGTCGGCGGCATGTGGAGCCAATTTGGACTTATTTTTAAAGTCTGACGGCTAATATGACTAATTTGTGTCATTTGAAATGTGTATGAAAATTGTTGTGGCTGCAACATTTGACATTTGATTTGCGTTTTTCTTTAAAACCTTTTAGATTAATAAGATTATTAGTAAAATTTAAGTTGCATATTAAAGTATGTACTACATTTACAGCGTTATGCTCGTATTACATTTACAATTAATTGCCACTTCAATTTTTATACCCTACACCTATGGTAATAGGGTATAATAACTTTGTGCCAAAATTGTAACGCATTAAAGGAGCCTTCCTAGGTATAGACATAAGTATATAGAAATGATCAGAAACACTTTCTCTATTGATTTCCGGTTGTCCGTCTGTCCGTCTGTCCGTCTGTCTGTCTGTCTGTCTGTCTGTCCGTCTGCGTGTTCGGGAAAAATAGAAAGAAGGAGTTGTCCGATTTGAACCAAATTTGGTACACAGTCGCAGTAAACCTCGAGTTAGGTAAAGTGTTAAAATTAGTTAAATCGGTCGAAGGACACGCCTACAATGGGCCTGTAAGTCCCCCTACCTCGGGTTTTTTTCGATTAAATTGCTATAAATTGTTTAATTACTCATTCAAAAGAATAATACTTGGTATTTATGGTTAGGTGTGGAGCCTCTGCAAAATACCAAAAAATGGGCGTGGTCCGCCCGCTATATAGGCGTCAAAATTTTTCCGGTAAAATGGCTCCGAATTGACTAGTTACGAATATAAATGAATGAAATTCGGTTCCCAAGTTGATATATAGGTCTTAGATGCCATAGAAGAAAATGGGCGTGGTCCGCCCACTATATAGGCGATAAACGAAAAATCCTTTTAACTTCCATAATATATACACCAGAGCGTCCAGATTTGGTTACTTCGTTCCTGTTTGGAATATTTTTTAATTCTCCAGAAATGGGCGTGGTCCGCCCACTATGTAGGTTGTAAATCAAATGCACCCACAATTTCAGTAAATTATCACCCCCCTTGGGAACATGGTGTAGGGTATTACTCTGTCGGTGAAACCCGACTGATACTTCCTTACTTGTTTTTTTATATTACCTTTTCTTTTATCTAAACAACAACAATTTTTTCCGAGGTTATTAGCGATTAACGAGGCAGTTTTAGTATGGAAACATATGGGATGTATCTATGTATCTATCGTATTAGTGCAAGTGGTCGGCGGCATGTGGAGCCAATTTGGACTTATTTTTAAAGTCTGACGGCTAATATGACTAATTTGTGTCATTTGAAATGTGTATGAAAATTGTTGTGGCTGCAACATTTGACATTTGATTTGCGTTTTTCTTTAAAACCTTTTAGATTAATAAGATTATTAGTAAAATTTAAGTTGCATATTAAAGTATGTACTACATTTACAGCGTTATGCTCGTATTACATTTACAATTAATTGCCACTTCAATTTTTATACCCTACACCTATGGTAATAGGGTATAATAACTTTGTGCCAAAATTGTAACGCATTAAAGGAGCCTTCCTAGGTATAGACATAAGTATATAGAAATGATCAGAAACACTTTCTCTATTGATTTCCGGTTGTCCGTCTGTCCGTCTGTCCGTCTGTCTGTCTGTCTGTCTGTCTGTCCGTCTGCGTGTTCGGGAAAAATAGAAAGAAGGAGTTGTCCGATTTGAACCAAATTTGGTACACAGTCGCAGTAAACCTCGAGTTAGGTAAAGTGTTAAAATTAGTTAAATCGGTCGAAGGACACGCCTACAATGGGCCTGTAAGTCCCCCTACCTCGGGTTTTTTTCGATTAAATTGCTATAAATTGTTTAATTACTCATTCAAAAGAATAATACTTGGTATTTATGGTTAGGTGTGGAGCCTCTGCAAAATACCAAAAAATGGGCGTGGTCCGCCCACTGTATAGGCGGCAACAATTTTCCGGTAAAATTGCTCCCAATTGACTAGTTACGAATATAAATGAATGAAATTCGGTTCCCAAGTTGATGTATAGGTCTTAGATGCCATACAAGAAAATGGGTGTGGTCCGCCCACTATATAGGCGATAAACGAAAAATCATCTTAACTTCCATAATATATACACCAGAGCGTCCAGAATTGGTTACTTCGTTCCTGGTAGGAATATCTTTTAATTCTCCAGAAATGGGCGTGGTCCGCCCACCATGGGGGCAGTAAAATAAATATGCCGATAACATCTGTTGTACACCTGTCAGAGCATCAATATTTGGCATGTATAGTCCTATTAGGTATATGTTGTAGTCTGCCAAAAATGGGCGTGGTCCGCCAACTCTGTAGGTTGTAAATCAAATGTACCCACAATTTCAGTGAAATCACACCACTTGGGAACATGGTGTAGGGTATTACTCTGTCGGTGAAACCCGACTGATACTTCCTTACTTGTTATACATATTTTCATTTTGAATTTATGCAAAATGCTGGGTTGTATCTTTTGTGACTGTTGCCAGAATCGGGCTTTTAAACTCACCGCGCAAAGCAAATTCAATGAATATAACACAATTTTGAAAGTGCTTTTACCCAACTGCATTTTGTGATTGGTTTTCTTTAAAATTGAATGCATGAATTTTTGTGCAAATTTCGGGTATGCTTTCTCGTTATTTGGAAATTCAGTAATTTATTTCTTTTGCACGCACTTCACTCTCGTAAATCGATTTCGAAATCTCACACGTCGGCACGCAGCACAACACAAAACGCCCGCCCGGTCGACGAGCGTTCACGTATTTTCTTCTTTTTCTTTCAAAAATCAACCGCAAACACGACGAATCATCGAAACAACGCGACCGGCGACGTGTAGAACCTTGGACACCAATGGTCGGCGACAAAATGCTCTTGCTGGGCATTGTTGGAAAAGTCAGATCTCATAATTTCAAGAATGACTCTTTTGTTCCTGGCAGCATCACGAGCACATTTTGTCATTGTTGTTGTTTGTCTATGCCGCGACAGTAAAATGCAATATAAACTGAAAGCAACAAAAAAATAAATAAATAAACGAAATCCAAATGAAAATGAAAATAAAAATGACGACCCCGCAGATACTCACAGCTCCTACGCCATGGCGTCGAATGAACGACACAGGCGACACATACATACATATGTACATACACCTATGAAAGACAACGCCGAAATGAGCGGAAACTGCGGGCGGCCGCAATGCACCGTCGCGACGGAGCGGACGACGAGTTCTGGCCTAGCCCAAATGCAGCGACCATGAAACCATGAAACCGGCGCACTTTTTAAAAGTGCTTTTACCCATTTTCTTACTATAAAATGTCAGCGATCCGGAAAATGTGCCGCGCAATGGTCAGAGAGTGGAACAATATCAATAAATTTTTAGAAGTTCTAATTTTAAAATGCTATTAGCGCTCAATTTCAATACATTAAATCAGCAACTTTTTTCCAATATAGTTCAGAATTCGATTATTCGATTAACACTTGAACGATCATGAAATTGTGGAAGAATTACAAAACTGCTGACAGAGTTTGAAAGTCAATTTATTAAAAAGTCGTCTGTCTTCAGTTATTAAAGAGCTTTATATTGACGCTGCAGTAGCTCGGATAAGTGGATAAGTGCTCGTTGTCTAACGCGAGAGATCGCTGGTTCGATGCCCAGCAGACTCATACCATCTAAAAATTAAAAAGAGAAATCGTTCTCGAATTCTTTCTTTGCGCGGCGCCATCTCTCGCGAAGAATTGGCAGCTCTCCCAGTGTATTCTTGGCCATGAAAATAAAGCTTCACCATCCCGTTCGAATACGGTTATGAATAAATATGTAGGTCCCGTTAGCTTGTGTGAAAATATGAAAAATTTGGAGATCAAGTAATGCTTAGGGTGACCATAATCAATTAATATACATTTATCATATTTTTCACAATCTAGATACACTCATTAAAAACCTTTAATAATTTAATAAAAAAGTTTTCATTCATGTCGCTAATAAAATTATTTGTTTCATTTGTGAAAAAAATCCTGCTAGTATTATATTTCTAAAAGGAAGTTGAGGAAAAATGTGAAGATATGTCCTTGAATGTGCCCATATTGTAATGATCTTCGAGGACTTCCACACGAAGATTATTAAACAACCGGAACCAATTAAATTTGATTTCCACATTGGAATGCTCCAGTACTTTTGGAACATTTTTAAATGTTTTATTTGTATGGAATGTGGGCCGATCACGCTTATTTCTTTGCCTCTATTATTTTAAGACACGTATTTCAGCGTGATATCTTGTCTGCAATGGGTTTTAGTGCATTTTAAATCTTTCGATTGTTTGAGAGGTGGGCCTAAAAGTTGACCGATCATCGCCATATAACGATACTTAATTATCTGTACATTCAAATGAATTTTGAAAAATTTTCCATTGAATATCGCCAATTCTATAGATTGGTCAAATTTTCATTTGTATTATAGGGCAATTTTCTCCTTTTGAATGCCCTATCCGGACCACTGTGCACCACCCATAAGCATTTTAAATTGTGTCCAAATAATTTGAACTGATTTGAGCTCATTTAAACTGATTTGCATAGTTCGAGCATCGATTTTACTTCGAAATTGGTGTGTCTTTGTGATTGACGTGTGTTTTTTGATGTTTTCATTTATGGTGCCTCTTTTCTTATGGCGGTGAGTGCTTGAACTAATTCTCAGTTTGTTTTAGACAAATTGCTAATAAATGTCAACGAAAATGTATCAAGTCGCATCTTAACTATGTACATATATCTTATTTTATTGGTTTGACCATTTTGCCTAAACTTATATCGAAAATGCTCTCGGCGCATATTGCTATGTCTTAAATGGTAACCCATGGATCACACAGCCAAATATAGGTGCACACTATATTCGAAATATACCTTCCTTATAGAGCATGCATCTACGACTGAATTTTGAATGGTAAAATCAAACTCCATAATTCTTGCCATACTTGAAGCAACCGAAATATATAACTTTAAATGCCAAATTAGACATAAACCGGTTAACATATTAAATAAGTAGTGCCCGACTGATACCCATTTTTGGCCGAAGCCAAACCTCAAAATTTCGCATGATCTAGCCGAAGTGGATGCCGAAGGACACTAAAAACATGTAAATGAGAAAGATATATCCAAACAAGTTTCTCGCAATGAAAATCGTCGTAATGAGCACAGCATCGCATAATTCTAGCTGCTGGTATGGATAACTCAAACTATGTACATATATGTATTTATATGCCAAATATTTTCGAGGTTATGTCAAAACATGCACTGAAACAATTTACATTGATTTTCGCTTTTACTGCCCGTAACACTTTAAAATAGCTTACCTTTACTTTTATCCAGTCCAAAATCACAATTTTGCAAGTAATCAAACTTGACTAAATCCAACAACAATTCGTCTAAAACATTTATTCTATTTTGATCGAAACCATATTATTTCTATTTGTATCTGTATTAACAATAAACATTCAATAATCCACAACTGACAAAGAGCAGCAAAATTTTAAAATGTGTTCCTGTTTTTTTATTTCAATATGTTATTTTATTCTAAAACTGTTTATATATCTGTGATCACATGTTGAAAAAGACATGTCATGCATTGGGAATTTTGTTTCTTTCTTTTTCGCTGAGAATTAAAGCTTTGCTTGTATAGGGGCATTCCCTGAGTGTCGGATTACGTGGAAAAATAAAGTTCAAAAAATTGCTCAACATTTTCGAAATCAAAATATTCATATTTGTTCGAAAAATGTCAATGTTGTCAAGAATTTGCAAACGATGGATGCGAGCTAAAGTTCAGTACCAAATGTCTTCAGCTTGAATTGCCTTACACTTTCAGATACAACCGTTTTTAGGCGCCCGTTTGGCAGACATGCTAGAATCTGCCACGTACACAGAAGACATAAAAATCAGATTGTTTTCTAAAGAAGATACAATTTTTTGTAGAATAAACTAAATCATATTGCGCTACTGGATTGGCATGGTCATTTAAGAGGAAAGATTGATTTACAACATAGCAATATTTCATTCAGACTCTGCAAGCTAACAAGAACAAGATAACGCGTACAAAAACAACAAAACAATAGAAAAAATTCTGGTACTTCAAAAGAGAGCGTAAATAATTATATTTGAGGTTAAGTTAAAAATGCCTCTCTAATTGTGAGTTGCTTTAGAAATTCTGAATTTAGAATATTTTGTACATTTTTGTAGTTCATCCTCCAATAAATTGCAGCACCTTCCAGGACTCTATCGTATGCGCCAAATCGAAATCAAGCTGTTAATAAAAATTCCTATTAAGTGTCTTTCGCCAGATGCGTCTAATACGGGTGGTGCAGCTACGAGACTTTGCATTTATTACAAACTTTGTTATGCTATTTCATATAATTAAATCGTACATCTTGACAATATCAAATAACATGCATAATATTACAAATATACAATACGATACAAACGAATTACAGAGCCTTAACAATTTTTGCTCTGCATATACTCTTAAAAATATATAAAATGTTTCTGTAAGTACAAATGAAATCGAAGCAGCGAAGGAGCAAACTCCGAGCTGAGCTTAAAACTATTTAACTCGAAAACATTCGCTTAAAATTCGACGAATATGTGAAATTCGAAATATGAGCTGTTTTCCGAAAATGTGTTGCACACGCTTTTTTTGGCACCTTCTGAGCAACTGAGCATGAGGTAGACTAGCAAATTCTCAAATTTCCAAACAAAACAACACATGTCCTTTTTGCACACATGCGAGCATTCTTTGGCCTGTACTCTGGATGTGAAACGCTTCAAGCAGCTTCCTCTACTTTGGATAGTACTTCGAACGACGCCAACGATTCAGAATGCTGTTGGCCAAGACGTAAGCAAAGGCGGCACAAATCAACTGCAAAGCAGAGAAACGTAAAGTTTTCTGGAATGACCACCTCAAATATGAACAGCTGGCAACACTCACCTCCACCACGACCAGCACAATGGCGAAAATGTTGAACGCCGTCCAACGATCGGAAATATAGTCCAAGAACTTCTGGCGACAACCGTCCAGATTTAGTTTATCGTTGTTGTTGTAGCAACTGTAGGGCGGCAGCATGTAGTCGTCGGGTCCAGAGTTGCCACAGCACTCGAGCTGTAGACGGAAATAAATAGATATAATTTATTGAAATATCGAAGACTTTGAAAATATCGAACGCCGCACAGTGATTCGTTCCATACACAATATTCAAATTGTAGAAGGTAAGGCAAAGGAAACCACACAAAATCTTGTCGACAAAATATTTAGTAAGGCTACAAGAGCTGCAGAGTTCGTCGAATTTTTTACAAAGTAAATTATTGCAACATGTGGTTGGTTTAGTTTTTAAGAACGTTCGGTAAAAGTATTATAAACCTATTTTTTAAGCAGGTGCCACTGTGGCTCAGTGGTTAAGTGCTCGATCCTTGAAGCCTGAAATCGGTGGATCGAATCACACACACCGATAACATCTACCATTTAAACAAAAATTCGGGATGGAAACGGAAAGAGGAACTAGCAGAGAAACTATAAACATTATAAGCAGAAGTGTCAATTGAAAAATACAGCTAAATTGGACGGTCCAACGATATGTGAAGATGCATGTGATTTTTTAAAAAATTCTTGAAAATCAAACCACTCTTTCCGCTGCTAAAGCTTACTTACATAATTACAATCGATTTTCGTTTTGAGTTCAGTAAAAGTAACCTAGCATAAAAAATTTTGTCGAAATCAGAGCACTCCCTAAATTTTTGTCCGTTCATTTTATGCCATCGAATCACTGTGCGAAGGCTCCGTTCAAGAGTAGGCTCGATCGACTTAGGCCTATTTTAACTTTTTTGCAAACAACTTACCCATCTCTCTAAGCTCGCAATTTGGGTGATGTTTCCGGGCTTAATCGGCAGCGGCTGTTCGCGCCATAATTGATCGAATGTGTTGTCGACGTTGATCAGCAGCGACGTTTTGAAAACCCAGAAAAAGCCAACAGTCAACACTTGCAGTATGGCCAAAACCAACAAAATGGCGACGAACTGTAAAAGGCAGCACAAAGCCAGCCGATCATGTATGTAAATATTATATAATGATTGTGCGGGCGTGACTTCCATAGTGGCAATCCATCATCACTTACCGTCTTCGAAATGCGATTGCTTTCGCGCGTTGCTCCTAAGCTGCCGAAAATGGCGGTGAGCAGAACGACCAGTCCAAAGCCGAGTATCACGAAGGCTGCTGTGCTGAATTGGTCGAACTTGAACAAAATATAGCCGCCAATGCCAATTAAGCCGAAGCCGAAAATCTGAAATGAATCGATAATCATAATTATGTCGACTCGGAGAAGAGAGATCGATTGATTGATTGAAGACGATATGGAATTGAAATTGGGGCAATCGCTATGGCAAGAGACTTCCATTTTTGACTAGGTGAAAATTTGTTGTTGATTAATGCTAATGTGTACAATAACTACGCTTATATGGATCTCATGCCAAGGCAGTGAATGACAATTTTTAATAAGCAGAAGAAGGCAGGCAAATGGACCACAATTAATATCAACCCACATCTATCAGATACATTTTAAAACATAGAAATTAAATTAGGATTTACGCGAAAAATCTTTACTACTTGACAATTTTTACACAGGAGGCTTGAAAATGTTAATGCTGCCACGGCCACCCCTTAAGGGAGGAGGATGCAACATACCTACATATATACGCGAGCAAGATATATCAATACATTTTGGTGCTGAGGTGCATGTTGTCAATTGCAATTTAAAAGCCGAAAAGCAAGAGAGGTCCCGACGGATGATAATAAAGGCTCAGTTAGTGATGACGTATCGTATTTATTCGTATCGCAGACAAAACCTGTTTTACCCGAACTCTATACATGCGTTCGCTCTTGACGTATTTATTCGAATCGTAACGCAAAAATTCAAATAGAAATAGGTCTCTCTCAGACATTTACAATACGAATAAATACGATACGTCATCACTAACTGAGCCTTTAGTTTGAGATTGAGAAGTACGACGGATAAGTTGGTGATTTCGAGCAGCGTATCAAGGATCCAACATAAATAAAGTATCAACTGGAAGGGTTGAAAATAAATTCGAAAGCCGCGATATGTGCTTAATTTTTGAGTTTCTCAATAAGGAGCAAGGCCGGGCATTTCAAGCTAGTTCCAGTGTCGTGAATATCGTTTTTCTGATACTCGAACTAACTCAAAAGATATTGTCTTTGATGAATCGGTGTTCTTGGCTAAAACTAGATAAAATCCACATATCAAAAGAATATTTTTTAAACTTGCAAAAAAGAATGAAAATTCGAAAATCTTAAAGCTTGTAATCTTTTAAAGCTCACACTTCTTTTTCACGAATGAACCGTAAATGAGATTTTAATGTAAAGAATAATAAGGGTATTTATTTAAGCAGATAATTTTGCACATTGCTAAAATTTATCAATTTATCAAGTGTGTTGATTGAACGCACTTGGCAAAGTGTTTGTGCAAATGGTGTTTGGCTGTCAAAACGAAAAAACTAAAATGCCGAGAATCAGTAAAAAAAAGTTGATATTAATGTTGAAGCTGTTTGGAAAAAATTACTGTAACCCTTTTGCGTTTATTTTGATTGTTCAATACTAAACATTTATCATAATGTTATAGATCATAGCTAAGCAGGGTTGCATTCGTTGCCGTCTAAGTTTACAAACATCGTTCGCACAGAAAAATCATCGGGTAAATTTATCACTTTTGTGCAAATGAGCTTTCATACAAAATTTGACAGTTCGTTTATCAGGTGATACATTTGTCACGTTATCAGGCATTTGCGCGTTTAAATGAATACCCCAAATATTTTTATGCACCTCAAAAGACAAGAAGAAATTCGAAATTACATTTCACATTCAATTACATATTTGAATGAATTTAGTCTCGAATCTAAGAATATAATACATTTTTTTGAAAGAGAATAATTTCTTAAAAAGATTCGGTATAAAGAAATAAAGACTGTATGCAAAAATGTAAAAAGAGAAACACCTTCTATTCATACCTAAAGAGCAAACGAGAAAACATGTTTCATACTGTCGATATTTTTATACCCTACACCTATGGTAATAGGGTATAATAACTTTGTGAGAAATTTGTAACGCATTAAAGGAGCCGTCCTAGGTATAGACATAAGTATATAGAAATGATCAGAATCACTTTCTCTTTTGATTTCCGGTTGTCCGTCTGTCAGTCTGTCCGTCTGTCCGTCTGTCCGTCTGTCTGCGTGTATGCAAAAAAAAGAAAGAAGGAGTTGTCCGATTTGGACCAAATTTGGTACACAGTGAACCTCGGGTTAGGTATAGTGTAAAAATTAGTCAAATTGGTCGAAGAAGGACACGCCTACAATGGGCCTGTAAGTCCCTCTACCTCGGTTTTTTTGCGATCAAATTGCTGTAATTTGTTTAATTGCTCATTGAAAAGAATAATACTTGGTATTCAAGTTAAGGGGTCGGTCATCTATGTCATACAAAAAAATAGGCGTGGTCCGCCCACTATATAGGCGGCAAAACTTTTCCGGTAAAGTGGCTCCCAATTGACTAGTTACGAATATAAATTAATGAAATTCGGTTCCCAAGTTGATATATAGGTCTTTGATGCCATACAAGAAAATGGGCGTGGTCCGCCCACTATATAGGCGATAAACGAAAAATCCTCTTAACTTCCACAATATATACACCAGAGCGTCCAAATTTGGTTACTTCGTTCCTGCTCGGAATACCTTTCAATTCTCCAGAAATGGGCGTGGTCCGCCTACCATGGAGGCAGTAAAATAAATATGCCGATAACACCTGTTGTACACTTGTCAGAGTATCAATATTTGGCATGTGTAGTCCTATTAGGTATATCTTGTAGTCTACCAAAAATGTGTAGCTCTCTTTCTTCCTCTTTTGAGTGGAGCCGTCCAAACGAAGAAGTCGCGCTGAAAGTGGACTGCAACATCTGAACGTATCCCTCAACTAGAATCGTATGCTTACAATTAAAACTTTATCTGTTGTCCAATGGAAGAAAGTTCGGGATACATGTTGACACCATTTCAAATTTTGCATTCAAAACAAGTAAGGAAGCATCAGTCGGGTTTCACCGACAGAGTAATACCCTACACCAAGTAACCGAGTGGGCGGACCACGCCCATTTTTGACAAACTAAAAGATATTCCTAATAGGACTGTATTGGCAAATACTGACACTCTGCTCTGGGGTCTATATCGATATACATATATAATTTACCGCCTTCATGGTGGACGGACCACGCCCATTTTTTTAAAATTTGAAGGTACTCTTACCAGCAATGAAGTGTCCAAATATGGACGTTCTGGTATATTTACTATGGAAGGTATGAGGATTTTCAGTTTACCGCCTATATAGTGGGCGGACCACGCCCATTTTCTTATATGGCATGTTGGACCTATATCTAAACCTGCGAACCAAATTTAATTCGCTTAAATTCATAAATAGTCAATTGAGAGTCATTTTACCGGAAAATTGTTGCCACCTATACAGTGGGCGGACCACGCCCATTTATTGGTATGTCCTAGAGGGCCTACATCTCACCTTAAATACCAAAAATCATTGCATTAAATGAGTATTTAAGCAAATTAAAGCCATGCTACTGAAAAATTTCCGAGGTAGTGGGACTTACAGGCCCATTGTAGGCGTGTCTTTCAACCGATTTGACTAATTTTAACACTTTACCTAACCCGAGGTTCACTGTGGCTGTGTACTAAATTTCGCTCAAATCAGACAACTCATTCTTTCTCTTTTTTCCGAACACGCAGACAGACGGACAGACTGACAGACGGACGACCGGAAATCAAAAGAGAAAGTGTTTCTGATCATTTATATATACTTATGTCTATACCTAGGACGGCTCCTTTAATGCGTTACAATTTTCGCACAAAGTTATAATACCCTATTACCATAGGTGTAGGGTATAAAAATATATATTCTATTCAGCAAGCAACAAAACAATAACAAAAAATATATGTACTCTTTTTAAATAATTGTCAATAACAATGTTTTTTGCAGTATGCATACTTATGTACATAAACATATGAGTGATCAATCAGCATACGCACACATACATACATATATTTAAATACAAACATACCGACTACTTTTAAATTTAATTAATGACTTCAGCCTGATCTAAGATAACCCTATATATGTTTATTTGTATAGAACGCAAAGCAAATATTCGAAGATTTAAAGAGAAGCAAACAAAATAACTACAAAGACAAATTTGACATTTACAAAGCCCCAAATTATTAAGCACATCCTTGTGCCAAATACTTTCACTCGATGCGAACTCATTCATTCAAGCCGGTGGATAAATACACGATCAGCACACACAAACACACACACACACATATGTACATACATATATGAGCACGCTTAGTTCGAAAAGAAAATTTAAATTTATTGCCGGCGTGACTCACGACTGTCCCCTCAAATCGCATGCAACCGCACAGCCTCAGACGAAAATGTAAACAAACACATTTTGGCATACTCTCCACGTTCCTTTTAACATTCAAGCACTCTCTTCGTTCCCGTTTCACCCTCCGTCAGTCGTTTTAGTCAAATATTTTCATTGCGAATCTCGCTACACGCTGTTGTACTCGTATATTTCGATCAGGGCCCCGCTGCGCTCTACATCTTTCTCAGTTTAAATTGAGAAAAAAAGTTGGCTAATTTTAAATTAAGAAAGTGTCAATTGAATTTAAGAATCATAAATAAAATTCTTAAGGAGTAACTTGAACGTCAGAAGGCAAAAATCGAAATTCGGAAATATTTAAAGAGCATAAGTTGGATTTTGGAAATATAACTTTAATTTTAGAAAGTGTAAATTAGATTGCTTGTCACGACTTCTCCAATTTTTTCTTTTTGCCCACCAACTTTTTTCTTTGTTCGCATTTTTGTATGTCTATTTTACTGTTTAAATTCTAATCAGCCTCGTCCGGCATCTTTTTCTCGTTCCGCCCATGACGAAAGCACAGAAAAAAATCACCTAAATTCAAATTCGAATGCATTCACATTTCAAATCTAATTCGTCACTTATGTAAAAATAAACGTCTTATGTAAACATTCGTCACATTAACTGAGTTCTAATTGCAAAAAACAACCACTAATTGTAGATTTTTAATCAATTATTTTTTTAAGAACTTAAAAACCTGCTACTATAAATCCACATTCAAGTGAATACAGTAGCCCAATTCACAATCTTGTGCAAATGGTCTGGGATTTTTGCAATTGACAGCTTTGTAGCAAAACTACAGTAGTTTTGACAGTAGTCAATTGCAAAAATCCCAGACCATTTGCACAAGATTGTGAATTGGGCTATTGCAATCTTACGATATTTCACGCGTGATCATTTTTTCCTGATTTTATTTAGTAATTTTTTGGTTTAAAAATGCATCTTAATTGTTTACACTGAATTGGATACATCCTGGTGCTTCGCATCGGAGACCCTGCCCACATGCACTAAGCCACAACTCGGTTGTTTGGCATAAAGTGATACGCTTCCTGAGAATTCCAACTAACTTTTCTTTGGTTGTTTGACTATATTTCCAATAAATTCAGTTTATATAAATCGGCGCAATTATGCAGGAAATACTGTAACTATGCCAAAGAACTGCAGCAAATGACTTTCTCGTGACTCCAAAGAAATCGCAGGATATCACAAACGCAATGACGACGCATGTTAATCATGAAATATTAATCGCATTCGAGCGATGACTACTCAGAATTGCAATTGCTGCATCTTTATTTGACATATGGCTTCTTCAGAGCGAATTTCGAAATTGTTTCAAATTCCATTTAAAATAAAATTATATAAAAAAAAACTTTTTAAAAATAAGCTTTAATGTACTAAAAAGTAGAAAATAAGTTGTTTCCAAGTCACCTGTATCTTACTATCAATAAAAGCTTGGGGCGCTCATGTGTTCAAAATTTGTCAAACAGTTACAACAATATTTTATTTAAATAATTTTTTGCAAATAGATTCTAGTAATGAAAGATATTTTGAATATGGATATTGAGCGCACAAGCTTTTATTAATAGTAAGATACAGGTGACTTGGAAACAACTTATTTTCTACTTTTTAGTACATTAAAGCTTATTTTTAAAAAGTTTTTTTTTATATAATTTTATTTTCTACTTTTTAGTCTTCCATAAATTCAATTTTAGAGCTCTGAAATTTTTCGCAAAAAGAATTTTAAACTTGCAGAGCAGTACACAATATTTAGGGTATTCACAGTGTTTCCTATCGTCATATGTCATATCCTCAATTTAACAAATAATACGTGGCATATTTGTGACGCGGTGAGTTGTTGCTATTTTGCCAGCAGGGCGCGGCAAGTAAGTTCCTATCGTTTTTCATTCATGTGTGGTGTACCTATAATTATAGACTGAAGCCCAAGTGTGTAGTTGCTTGAAAAGTGCCACGCCCCCTGTCCTACGCCCATAAAATTTTACCAGTGGGACGACACATCCAAGAGGCGACTGCATACGAAATTTCAATGCTGCACGACCTTTAGTTCCAAAGCTAATCGAGATCAAAAATTTTGTTTGTATGGGGGGTGCCACGCCCCCTTATCCTACGCCCATAAAATTTTACCAATGGGACGACACATCCAAGAGGCGACTGCGTACGAAATTTCAATGCTGCACGACCTTTAGTTCCAAAGCAAATCGAGATCAAAAATTTGGTTTATATGGGGGGTGCCACGCCCCCTTATCCTACGCCCATAAAATTTTACCAGTGGGACGACACATCTAAGAGGCGACTGCATACGAAATTTCAATGCTGCACGACCTTTAGTTCCAAAGCTAATCGAGATCAAAAATTTTGTTTGTATGGGGGGTGCCACGCCCCCTTATCCAGTGCCCGCCTTATTTTCTCAGTAGAAGGATATGGATATGTAGTAAGTTCCTACCGAGTTTCATTGATGTGTGATGTGTAGTTCTAAAGTTATACACGAATCTGGAGTTGATAAAAAAGTGCCACGCCCCTTATCCTACGCCCATAAAATTTTACCAGTGGGACGACACATCCAAGAGGCGACTGCATACGAAATTTCAATGCTGCACGACATTAAGTTCCAAAGCTAATCGAGATCAAAAATTTGGTTTGTATGGGCGGTGCCACGCCCCCTTATCCAGTGCACGCCTTATTTTCTCAGTAGAAGGATATGGATATGTAGTAAGTTCCTACCGAGTTTCATTGATGTGTGATGTGTAGGTCTAAAGTTATACACGAATCTGGAGTTGATAAAAAAGTGCCACGCCCCTTATCCTACGCCCATAAAATTTTACCAGTGGGACGACACATCCAAGAGGCGACTGCATACGAAATTTCAATGCTGCACGACCTTTAGTTCCAAAGCTAATCGAGATCAAAAATTTTGTTTCTATGGGGGGTGCCACGCCCCCTTATCCAGTGCCCGCCTTATTTTCTCAGTAGAAGGATATGGATATGTAGTAAGTTCCTACCGAGTTTCATTGATGTGTGATGTGTAGTTCTAAAGTTATACACAAATCTAGAGTTGATAAAAAAGTGCCACGCCCCTTATCCTACGCCCATAAAATTTATTGATTCATGCATTGTCATGGTGGTTACGCATGTATGCAAAGTTTCAGATCTCTAAGTAGTCGGGAAGTGGGTGAAAAATTGATTACTAGATTCCACTACATACCGGATGTGAAGTTAATATAAAGCTTATAAAATACTCATGGCTTTGAAATCGGCCGATAGGAATAACTCGCACTATTCAAAATTGAGCATGTAGTTTACTTTTTGCAATGGTAAAGATTATTTAATTCATATTCTTGGAAAATTAAATACCCAGGTATCACAGATACTCCTTAGGCATATTAGCTGGGAATCGAACTCTCCCAAGCTAAAGGGTAGCGTAGGCTTTCACAACTCACTCGCCCTCTTTTGGGTACCGGGGCACTTCGGCGTGTCCGGAAATGAAGTGTCCGATGAACTTGCTAGATCAGATTCTGAAGACCACTTTATGGGCCCTGAACCTGCCCAAGGCCTGCCTTCTTCCATGGTCAAAGCGTCCATAAAAGACTGAGTTGGTTCTCAACACGGTCAAAGATGGGCCGGGCTAGCTGGATGCTGACAGATGAAGCTCTTGCTTCCAACCATCGACAAAGGAAAGTCCTCTTTTCTTAGGTCTCTAAACCGTAAGGATTGTAGACTTCTTGTGGGCGTCCTGACCGGTCATACCTCCTGTGCAAAACACCTGAGTGCGATGGGTCTGGCCGACGACAGCGTCTGTGAGAGCTGTCTGGAGGACGAGGATACCGCTACCCACTTCTTATGCGAGTGTCCCGCCTTTTCCAGGTCGCGATTGCAGCTGCTGGAGTCAGACGTGGTGAGAACCGATCAACTAAGTTCCTTGCCACCATCGAAAATCCTCCGCTTTATTAAAAGCTCAGGAAGATTTCAGTAAAAGGAAAGCTTACCAGTACAATGGACAAATACTTGTCTGCGTGCTGGTAGGTTTTTCATATTCCGACAAAAAAAAAAAAAAACAGCTAAAGGGATCTCTGATAAGTCTAAAGTCGACTGTCACTTCAAATTTCGATTAGAGTCAGTTTGAGGTTGAATCAATAAAAATACAAATTTGGAATAGGGTTTCAGTTAAATGGTAAGAATATTTGAGATACAACACATTTCGCTTCAGTTAAACGGTTTCTGCAGTTCAAGGGGCAAGAAGTTTTTCAACAACTTTCCATCAACAATGCTAAAGGGTTAATTAAAGAGTATATTTCAAACCTATTCAATTTTTTTAAAGAACGCTATTGCGTTCATACTTAATTGATACAACGGCTTGAAATATAGTAAAGTTACTCGATGTTTAACCATTCTTTTTCTTAGTTTTACTTAAATTCGAAGCAAAATGGCGCACATTTAAAGTCAATGCTTAATTGTGCATGAAAATGATTTTAGTTTTATTTTTAAATATTTTTAAAACACTTGGTATCAAAACAAGTTGTTAAAAACGAGGTAGTTTATAAGCTTTTGCACAAAGAAGACAGCACAAGAATCGGCCGATATTTTGGGTACCGACTTTATAAGGGTCAATACGAAAATAGCACATTTGACGCTTTCAAATGGCCTACGGGACGCCTGGTCATCGCTTTGTAAAAGCGGCTGTAATTTTCATAATTGTGGAAATTTCTTTAAAGCGCATCGCATATACTCAGATCAAAATTTGATTTCTTCAAAATAAACAGCAAGAAAAAATTTATAAGATCGATAAAAGCCCACAGCTCGGCGAATTTGAGTGCAGAGAATGAGACCGCGAGCAGCTTCAATTGGTTGCCACTTGAAAAGGGCAGAAGTCGCCAAGCATGCGAGCCTCAGCCGTATTAACTTGGCCCGTAGTGTTGTGGCTGTTGTGGCCTCTTGCACTTAAGCAAATTGCCACTTGGCATTGCTGCCGTTGAGGCGCTGCTGTTCACACTAATTATTGTTCCATATAGACGGGCGCTCAATTTTGTTGCAATATGTTTGCATTTTCCGATTAATTGCAGCTTTGAAATGCTTGGCGACGATTATTCAATGGGGCAACTATTTTGACGGAGTCATTCATTGTTGTTGTCGTTGTAAGCGTGCATCTTTATATGAATTTTTCAGTAACATTTCAGGCTATTGTTTACATACCTCAACGCTTAATACGTGACTATAATTTATTTTGCGCTCTTCCATTGCGAAAAACCAAAGGCCACATTTACGTGAACTATTAATATCATCATATTTCTGTCAAACATTCGCAGAATTTCAATGCGCAGATCGATGACGAAATAGAAGTAGAAAGAAATCAAGTAGTAAAGCATGGTATGTACTTGTAAAATTCACTACATGGCGTCGAATCTGGCCAGATAAGCAAGTTTTCTATTGTTTCCTAAACTTACAAACATCAACGCGGTTGCATCTGGAAATGTTCACAGAATTGTCATGGTTCAATAGCGGCAAGCTGAATGACTATCAAAAACTTTTTGGGAGCGTGTTCCATTTTCTAGTTCGCTGATAAAATTTATATGTTTGTTGCACGAAGAAGCAGAGAACTTCAATTCAAGATCGCAGATGATCATTTATGATTTTTAATATTAGTGCGAAATTATAATAAAACCAGTAGGATATTTTAGTTAATACTACCGACTACGAATAGTCCTGAACAAACAAATTCTGTATTTTTTATATTTTTTTATAAGGCTAATTCCCAGCGGACATTTAGCAATATGCCCACATTAATCTGACGGCTGGAATATGTCTCAAAATAAAACCCCAACGGAACTTTGGATCTTTTTGTGGCTGATAATTGCTCGTGCTGACATCCCTCACAGTGCTGCCAAAATTAAGACGGGCGATCCAGATACTTACGCATTAAGTTCTTATCGAAGCGCAAAATTTTTAATTTTTTTATTATGAGCCAGAACCGAACAAGGTCTAGCGTAAATGGACCGTAGCCAAAGCGGCATAGGCATAAGTACTTGTGCTTCTCCCGCTTCCCCGACTACACCCGCTGGAAAATTTGTCAGGCGCGATTTTGGTGTTGGATTTGCAAGTAAAACAGAGCAAAACCAGATCCCAAACACACACACACGTGATTGAGCGTTAAACAAGCGCACGAGGAGCTGATAAGATAAATATTTGCTTGTGTGAACAACAAACAACCCACTTGGAAAGTCTACGCAAGCTATTTCTTAAAAAAATTCTGTGATGAAATTCGCATCGAAAACTTCTTCGATTCCTTATAATGCAAAACAATTGCTCTGCCGAAATCTTTCGGTGCTTCAAACATGACCGATAGCTCTATTCGGTTGAGGTAAGGCAAACATCGGCCGAGCAGAAGCGAATCGTTTGTTGGTTTGCTTTCATTTACAGAAAGAGGATGGAAGGAGGAAAGGGTTTGGAACAAAATCTGTTAATTATTCTGAATAGATCAACCATTTGGCTGGATCGTGCAATGAATGACAAATGCAACAAGGCTCAACTAAGATTTTCTCGAAGACGAAAAAGAAAAGTAGTGAAACTTTGATTAACTCTTAAAATAATATAATAAATGCACAAATTTAAATCTGTGTCAAGTCGTTTTCTATAATTATTTCAAAGAATATTTAGAACATTTTTATTTTTTTTGATAGGTATGTGCTCGATCTCTGTTACGTGCAGTCGCTGTTTTAGATCCCAAATAAAATCCGGATATTCTTGGGTTAATTTATGTGAAAAAGATCGATCAAATAATCATTAACAACTTAAGTCCGGCTTATTTTTACCGACATTAGGATCAACTTTGAATTTTTCTATTGTTAAATCAAACGGTATATTAGAAAAATACAAAAAGCAGTAGAAATATGCAAGCAAAAAAATAATCAGGAAAGGAGTAGCAATTATAATTATACTTCCAAGCACTGCTTGCTAAAAATGCCAAATCAGCGAAAACTGCATTTTAGCTACTTTAGAAAAATTTAATATTTTCAAGAATCTTATAAGTCGGACGCGAAAATAGCTAGGGACTTTCAGAAGCCAATTTTCGCAAGTCTCCAGAAATGTTCAATATTCATAAATTTTTAAATAAATAAGCTCTAAGTGTGCCAACTATTGAAGCTTAATGGTTTCATTAAAAAAATAGAAACTAAACAATTCCTTTTGCTTAGTTATTTCTTAATTTAAATAAAATTAAGTTAGATATTTGCAGCAAAAAATTTTAATTTGCCCAATTTTCTCTTATAACACTTATGAACGCTAAGTTAATGTTTGATAACTTCGAATTAAAAATCGTCAACTTTGAACAGCTGTAGGCGCCAAGCAAAACCTATCTAATAGAACCAAAGATGATAGAACAGAAGATAACATCTTTGAATAGAACTACCGTTTCCAGCAGGGAACAAAAAGAAGAACAAGAGCGACGCAACTGAAAGCACACAGCGGCAAATAATGTTGCTGATACGAGTAATTAAACGCAAAATATGGGTTAAGTAAGAAGAAGAGAAGAGGGCAGGGTAGGGCAGCGCATGAAACAAGCAGACAAGAAAACGTTTGATTCAAATCCAAATCAAACATCAAACGTCATCGAGCCTATCCCAAGCGTGCCAATTTTAGGTGCGTTTGTGTGTGTGCGTCGCCCAGAGCTTGCCTGCCTCCATATAGAATCGCATTTTGCGCCCAAAGTCAATTTGTAGTGGCAGCACGCACCCAAAGATTGTTTATTTTCGAAAACATTTGCATAAAATTACTAAATAAACGTATTGTAATCGTACACAAGAAATCAACATTTATTCAATCGCAGCCAAAATAAAGTTTCGACATCGATCACACACACACATAAAGACACGCAGTTGTACGCAATTATGTATTTGCATTCGAAAATTCATGTTCATATCACTTTGCGTAAATACGCACACACACAGATACACACAAAAAATCAGGCACGCATAAATTTTTGGGCTGGACAGCCCGACATACGGATCCGTGTACGGGTGCCCGGGAACACGGGCAATACATGACATCAACGTTTTCGCCTTCCAAAAAATACATTTTCAAAACAACAAACTCAAATCTTGCAAACGAAGAAATCTCAGTTCTTGCTGAAATTTTTATTTTATTGGAATTTGTATTTGTATTTCGTCGCTTCGGCACGTCGCGACATTGCGTGGGTGAACCGCTCATGTGCCGGAAATGGGCGCGTGTGATTTTCAAATCAGAAACTTTGCGATATTTTGCAAGCAAAATATTAATTGAACTTTTATATGCACACATACTTACTACATAAGTATGTACATTTAATAATTTGTAATCGAGCAAACGATTAAGAAAATGTATTAAGTGCATTATTGCGTACTTCAAGGCAGTCTACACTCACTTATGAGTCATAGGCAGGGGCTGAGGGAAACGGAAACCTGAACTGCAATCCAATTCAAAACTGCCATCAACATTAACTCTCTCATGCCCGAATCAAAATGGGCGGAGCTGAAAATTCTTTGAGGACAGATAATATTGACTCAAATATGAACCCAAATTCTGACAGATCACTACTTTGACAACTCCTAAACGGAACTCTAACTGGTATCGCTAAGTACCCAACAGGCTCCATGCGTGGCCTTTTTCTTAGGCAGCCAGATTAACCTAACCAATTATGAACTTTAAAAAATTTCAAAGTCCTTGGCGACCTGGTTCGTTAGTTACAGAAAGTTGCCTATTGGGCATGAGAGGATTAAATGAGAAACAGAAATGAAAGTACACAATATTTATTAGTGCCAATTAAGTTAATTGAATTAACTTATTGAAATTTGTCTTTCCATAGAGTCCAGCTAGAAGCAGGAGGAAAAATTAATAGGGAACGAGAACAGACTTTCTCGTACTGTACTTTTCTCTAATGTCCTTTTCGCTTTCGCAAATTTTTACACTGGCAACAACAACATTACTGACGGAGAAACACAATTTTCCGAAACAAAACTTTCTGTGTGTAGACGCGTAAGGAAAGAATAAAAGGCAAAAAAGAATGTTTTCATAGAAATATTTATGTGTTTAAATTGAAATTGCCTTTTGGAAAATTCGAGTTTTGTTCACAGCTTTTCTTTGCTATTCACGAATAATAGAAATTTAAAAAATCTTAAGTTCTGCATAAATTTATATGGGAAAACTCCAGAGAAGCTTATTATAAACAGCAAGTTTATATCTTTTGGATGTTTGAAATTATAAAAAAAAACTATGGATTATTTTTAAAAAAGGTTTACATTCTAAGCTAATTTCATTGAGTTAATATGTACTATTTTTTACCTAAGTGTTGTATTTTAAAATATTTGTTATGCAGAATCAATTTGGCCAACTTTGATGGTGGTATAACTCAGTTGTGTCCTATCTGGAGTTTAGTTCTCATCACTTTAGCACGAAAGATGCCCCAACCTTTAGTGAATTCTCTACAGACACCTGTTTATCTTTATTCCTTAAACCAGAAAATGGTGCATCTGAATCAAACGATTCCTACATAATTTTTTCGCCATAATTTAAGTTTTGTTCAAGCTATCTTTCACACTTTTAAGCACCCACCAATGAAAGTGTTCGATACCAAATTGGATAGCAGCTCATTCAAAGAAAGCCGCATTAGCCATTTGTGGTCTGTAGTTGTACCTAAATCCACATCTGTCTACGAGTATCTGTTAGTTTCAGCACACCTTGTATGGCATGAGCGGAACGGCAACTCGACTCAGCTAAATCTTCATATGCAGAACTGCTTTTTCCAAAACAGGCCCATATTACGGCTGACGATTTGAGAAAAAGAATCAATATTGCCACATGAAATTGTTTACGGCTGAGTCATTCTGAGCATTAATAATTCAATACCTACTTCAATGTAGACATTTGAAGATGGGCGTGCTCGTTGTAACGCAATTAGCAAAAAGCTGTCACAAACTACAACAACACTCCTGCCTTTACGTGCCTAATTCATTTGTTGTAGCAATGATTATCATTTGAAAATTCTATTTATAGCATCGCAAATATATTTGCAACCGCATTAAAGCAATACTAAAAGTTGATATACTACATAACCATTGAGTTGCACTTGTATGAGACATTAAGTCAAAGAATCAAAAGAATGAGTGTAGATTATCAAAAATTCTGTGAATGTCCGAAAACATCGCAAATGACATTTGTAAGTAATGGTTTCAGTCTACAATCTTTGCAATGTCATTTTTCATTAGTCAGCAGTATTGTTTTCCACTTCTTTCACTTATATGCAAATGATGTCGAAATGTTTCAAGCTCCTAAGGAATAATTATTTACACTTAGAATAAAATTTACAAATTAACTAAATTCAATAGAAAAACGATTTTCGCTATAAATATTATTAGTTACATAAATTAAACAACTATTATATTATCCAAGGAAGGAAGTTTCTTTTACCGACTTTTGGCAGATCGAGATTTGTCCGTCAAAATTATATTTTAGTTTAGATATCCTTTTGAAATCGCACAAATCCGATTATTATACGTCTGACAGACAGACTATAAATTTTCCCTAGTGCGTGTTGACATTCGCATTCAAATTGGTCTACTGGCAGTTGATTTATTTGCATTTCCTTGTTGGCTTTTTGCTTCAAAAAACAACAAACAAACTTTCCGCAACATCGTGCGGCTGTAGGTATATAGTACCTAGGTAACAAAGTCTGGTCCTTACTAACCGACCACAGTGACACAGGATCTGTTTCTTCTTCATCGTTTCAAATTCGACACGTGCTATCCTGCACTATACCCATTTTAGCCATATGTTTCATTCATCACAGAAAGGTTTCGGACCGATAAAATTCTCGGATGCTCTCTTTCGGGCAAGTTGCTCTAGGTACAATACTATTAATTTAATATGATAATAATGATTTAAAACAAATTGAAATTCCAAAGCACTAGTCTGTTTGCAGTAATAGGACGGAACCAATATGAACTTTTTTCTACCATTAAATGTAATTTTTCTCAGTGCAGCGACACTGGCCCATCAGAGTCAATGTTGGAAGAAATCCCAATAATAAAGGCTTTGACAGTGGACGTTAGCAGGCCAAGAGCCGTCTCTGGCCTCAAAAAGTAGTAAGCTCATTGGGCACTCCATTTCCAGAAATTCTGTAGTGCCCAGGTACCCAGAGTCCCAGAGTGATGTCCTAGAGAACCTGCCTACCTACCTAGGTACGAAATTGAAACGAATTGTCCTTCCACTTCATCTTAAGGCATATAGACATGCATACTAAAAATATTTGTTCATACCTTTTATGAGGGAATCTTCTACTACTTAGAATAATTCGGGATCGAGTAAGTAACCCAAAGAGGACTTGTGCTTTTAAGAGTGCATTGCAAAGTTGGCATTTAATTCTAGCATTCGATTTTCACGGAGCTGAAGAAAGTTGATTTTTATTGCTTAATATTGAGGAATTGTGTTCTCTAAATTTTCATTTATGTTTTTTGAACACTATGAAATCGGGCCTACGCGCCTGAAACTTCTTAATTCTGGGCATTCTTTGAGAGTGCTTCGAAATGTTGGTAATAAATTGTGTTAGTGTTTTTTTCTTTCTCTGTCTACCAACCCCAATCCGCAGAGTCTTGGCCTATTGCGCAATCCACTCCGAAGTGCGCGGCGCGCAATGTAAGAGCCGCCAGCATACTTACGCAGTACTTTGGCTGTTGGCAGGGGGCACGGGGGGAACGTTGGCCTCTGCACTCTGACGCACAGTGCTCGGCATAATTTATGGGCAACGCTGCTCAGAATTGGCTGTAAACGCGCGCTATTTACCACTGCTGGGCACTTTTTCATTTATTGACAAGTCAAGGTGGTCGGTCGGTCGGGCGATTTGTATGGAAAACTAAACAAATACAACAAAACGCACAGAAGGCTTGAATGAGAATAGAAATGCGCATTTGCAACTGCGAGTTTCGGCTTAGTTGTGTTGATGTTGTTGTTGTTGTTGTTGATTTTGGTTTGCGCTTTTTCACCAGTTGTGTCAAACTTACGACTGATTTATGCTGTTGTTGCGCTGTTGCACAGTGGTATCAAATCCCAAAATGCTGGCAAGAAGTTTAAATTAAAATCTCTACCGAAATTTTTTTATGTCATAAAATTTTTATAAATCACCAGGCATTGGGCATGTATTCGTAATTATTGATTTAAATTTTTGTTTGCAATTTTTGTAAAACGCAGTTGTAGAAGTTTGACAGTTGCAATAATTTTTTAAAAGATTTTCAAATTGCCACTAAATTGAATATATGTACATACATATAAAGATTCCGGAATTTCCCGTTTGCGGAAGTAATGGCAACAAAGTATGTATTCAATAATTCCAGTAGATATTTGTGTGGTCGTTTCTATTTCAAAACAAAAAAGTATGGGACCTACAAATTTATTCTATAGCCGTATCCGAACAAGACTGAGAAGCTTTTTTTATTATGACAAAGTATACTCTCGAAATGTTGCCATTCCTCTGGGAAGATGACGCCGAAACGAAAAACAGATTCTCTTTCTTTTATATGGCATGAGTCTGCTGGGTTTCGAAGCAGCGACCTTTTACATCAGAGACCTAGCACTGAGCCACTGTGGTGCCTCATGAAACTCATTGCAATGTACTTTATTGCAGATTAAAACAAATACATAGTCCAATCTAGTGAAATTTGTCTCATGAAAATTTACATGGCGCTTTAAGATGAATTTATTTCAAAAATCATTGTTGGATTAGCGCTCACAATCGAGATAATTGAAAAACAAAGAATGCGAATTTGTGCTTTCTCGCCCCTTTATCTTAAGATTTTATCGGTTTGTTTGCCAAAGAGCCGAACATTTCTTCGGTCTTGGCCAACAATTTCAATGTTCGGTCGAATAATTATACTAACCCGTTTAAATAAACTTCGGTTGGACACTATTATTAAGCCGTTTCTATTTCTACTTTTCATAAACTCCAACAAAATCTTAATGATTGTGAGTGAAGTATTTAAACACATCATTAAATGCCTGAAAGCCAGAGCAGCTATTGCTCTTCCTTAATTTATAAAGCCAAATGAACTTCATCGATCCAAAGTAGTAGTCTCAATAATACATCTTGTATTTTACTTGCCAGCTTTTTTTGGATTTAAGACCACTGTGCGTTGTAATGTGGTACATACATATGTATGTATGTATGTGTTAAGACTTGTTGCTGCAAACACATTGAAGTATCTCGAAGCGAATTTTAAGGTGAGACGAGAACTTTAAGTTAGCTAAAAAAAACTTCATTACAGAATGCATATGAAAACACATTTAACATTACTCTGTTAAATTGCAAGTGCTTGTGGAAACATTTAAAAAGGCATAAACGTAGGTACCTAGAAATATATTGGTGGAGGGGCGGATTCGGTTTGAGTCAGTAAATTATACACAAGCAAATGCGAAAGCATTTGACGGGGGCAGGGAAAAAGAAGTTTGGAAAGTTGTAAAAATTTAATTCTTGATTCAGTCGAAATAGTAAACGGGAACTAAAAACATTTGAGGTGACTTATGTCAAAATGTTCGTTTATAAAATGATATAGTGCTATCTTGATGCAGGCAACTCCTCCTCGAATTTGTAGACATCTCAATTATTTAGATTGTAGACTCAGTTGATGCAACTTTTCAAAATATGTACTAAAAAAATTTGTTTCACTTTTCATCTTTAAAAATAATCTTCTTTGATTTTCCCCAAATATTTTTGAATTAGCTGCTTTATTTAACGTTTTTACCGCTAAAACTAAAGAATATAGAACACGGGAATTGACATGCACATATGTATGTACATATATATTCTAAAGGCAATTATATTGATGGAATTTATTTCGCAATCTGTTTTTTTGCTTGTGCTGCCTTAAAATGTCTGTAGTTAAAAAGTTTCTGTCAATAAAACAAGAAGGTGAAATTTTTGCAAAACTTGATGGGAAGACATTTTAGTACTTCAAGAATTTCATGAAACTGTTGTGCAGCGCATTTTAAAATGTAATAAAATGCAATCTTACATCCTCAATTTTTTCAAAAATAAATTTAATAAAATTATGTTATTCATCTGAACGTATTGTTAAATTTAATTTAATTTTACTTAATATATGTAGATAAAAAATGTCGTATTGAAATCAGTGTAAGCGGGAATAAGAAATTGGAAGCTTGATATTTACAGCTAACGCCGATACATATGTATCTATTAGTTGCATTAAGCAAGGCTGCACTGCATGCACATTTTAAAGAAGCCCTCCTAAAACTTGTCTATTCTCTTAAAATTTTATTGTCTGGATTCAAAATTCAAACTTTTTTTGTTTATCAGAACTTTAAAATTTGTTTGCTGACCCCAACACACACACACACATATTTCTCTTGCCTTCACGTTGGTTTTCATCTTTTTTATTGACAAAAATAAAATCAGCTTCTTTCGGGCCTTTATTTCTGAATACGTCCATGGCTAGGGGAAAAGCTCGATAGCTGGCAGTTGAACTATTGAAAAGTAGCAATGTAGTTTTTCGCCTTGCACAAATTTCACGACTATAAAAAAAATGTTGCCACTTTTTCGTAATTTCAAATTGATAAATTTATGAAGAGTGAAAATATGGAAAATGGAAAATTCTTAGACTTTGAACTCTTACCGCATAAATGGCATCCCAAATGAGCGCAAACACTTTCAGTGTTTGTGTTGAGCAGGACATTTTTGTATGTTTTGCTTTTAGTTTTTATGAGTACTTCGGCTTTTCAAATGCAGCAACTTCTAGAAACTGAATTTTATATAGAATTTGCATCAATTTTGAGTTGCTCGAACTGCAGGCGAAATGCGTTGTGTATAATTATATATTTATTTTTGAGAATATTTTGCACTTAGTCGTAGGCATACGACGCCAAAAAAACGTTACAGCACAACGCGACGAAACGCAAAAAGCTTCGCCCGCGCAAGCAAATTCAAATTCGACCGTGGAAAAAGTTCACCAACTGCTTCACTGTTCAAACCGTCATGCCCGCCACACGCGACTAAACTGAAATTCTGGCACTCTGCTCGCAAATTTGTTGTCTATTTCGCCTGTTCTCCATTTTTCTATTTTGTTGATAAAATATGCATTTGGTGGCTGACGGCGGGCGGTGGGTGCGCGAAGGACGGCAGACGGCGGCTCGTCAGCGTAGAAAATAGCAACACGCTGGAATGAATGCGCAATGAAACACCACAAACAACACACAGATACTAACACACATACACACACACAGCAAGTAACCGCGAGAACGGCGGCAGTGGAACGAGCCAAATGCTACTACCACTACTACTAACTTTAGGCCCAAACAGCTAAACAACATTTTCGCGTAAGCTTTGTGCCAAAAGTCAAGCGGCAAGCGCCGAACGCCGAGCGTTTTTGCTCAGCGTTGGAGCGTTTATTTTTATAGATTCCACGAGCGTAAAAATAGTTGCACTGCGCGCGGAATGCGCACGTGTGTGAGGCTGTGCGCGTCGGTATGCGTGTGTGTTGTTGTTGGTGTGAAATTACAAGTAGTAGTGTGATGGTGTACTCTTTGGTAGTATGCGCCATTATGTGTCAGCATCTTAATACCATAAATTCCAAAACTTTGGCAATATTTTGCACATCTTTCATTTCCGCTTTTAGACTTAAAACAATGGTAAAAATACCAGGGATACAAAATAAATGTTGTTTTAAATTTTTGAAACTGAAAGATCTGTGGCACTTAAAAAATTATGCGCTTCTTGCAAGTTGTAGGTAATCATTTGGCATGATTTTTGATAGATTTCATGATTTTTTTTTACCAATTCTTGAACATTCTATTTTTGGGGTTTTTTCGAAAAATGCATAAATCATTCGTTAATCGTTAATTTGTAGATCAATTTATGATCGTTAAATTGTTAACCAAAAATATAAAAAATTCAATGATTCTTATTTTATAGACAGAAAAATTAATCAATTTTCATTAAAATATACATATACATATTGTACATAAATAAATATGTATGTATATGTATGAATGTTATCAAATTTGTGTGTACCTACCTCTGGACGTGACAAAATCAATGCAAGAATAATTATTACGCTCGCTTTAACAATTTGGATAAACATAGTTTGTAAAAATTATAACATTTATTAAATATAATTTTTTACCTAAAATATAACGAACAATTTTGGTTTTTGATAACAAAATTATAAACGGTAAAAGTAATACTTTTGAAGGAATTTTTTTTATGGAAATCACAATTGGTTGGGCTCTGCTATGATCTTTTATACTACGAGCGAAATTATATTTCCAGATTACTTAAAGATGATCTAGCAGTGAAAGGGTTCGTTTAGTTTCTCATGGCCTATGGTACGGCATTCCCTTCTCACAATTATAGCATAGCAAAATTAAATATATTATTTATTTATGCAGAATTTTTCCAAAATTTTTGAAATTTCTCAAGCTCGAAGCGATGCAAAAAATGTATGTGTATGAATACCGGGAATCCTTAAAATAACAGTGACTAAGGCCGGGTTTCCGGGATGTACATACATATATTAGAATAAATTTGGAAAGCAAATCTGCTATGATCCAAATAAGAAATTTTTGTTTTCGTACCAGTAATTTGAAATTCATGAATATAATGAGGAATTTTTTCCTATATAATACTTGTACATATTTACTATTACGCCAGATTTCTACTTTCGCGAATTTTACAAAATTCAACTTATTGCTTTCAACATAGTAAAAACTAATCCCTAAAACACATATAATAAAATCAAAAGAAAATCTTGAAGCTTTGATATATGTAAATAGCAGGTGTAGTAAAAGGAAATCCATAATTTTTCCAATATATGGCTTTATTTGTATCTGTATTTTAATCTGTATCCCGCGTTTTATGAATGCGATCAGGTTATGCTAGATGGCATTATAAAGATACGATCTTGTACTATAAAAACCTTTCAATGAACCTTTTAGAAAGTTTTGTGATTGCTTGACTCAGTTTTGTGCCATACGGCTGAAAATTTGAGTAGTGTTCGTGGTCCTGATACTGTAACAGACAGTTAATTTCGTTGATTCTATTACGATAGTTTTGATGACAAAGATGAACCACGCTCTGGAAGGTCAATTGTCAAAATTGTCGGTAAAATCATGAAAATCGTCGAATCCGATCGTAATGTAAGCACTGTTTCGATTGCCGAAGAGAACCTAAATCGGATCATTCTAACTAGTAATGGATACCTTTTTACTACACCTTATATGTAGATCAACAAATTGTATTTCGTCAAAAATAGTTAGTATGAGGACTTTCATAAAAGATTCTTGTGTATATATAGTTCTATCTATGTTTCTGTCGATGAAAATAACCATTGCATTTTTTTGATAATCACAACTTCTATGTTAAATATCCCTCAGAATAGCTAAAAAGTGTAATTTTAAAATGAAATTATTCCTGAGATTTTTATTTTAAATCCCAAAAATTGCGGGATCTGAAAGTTGGCATCCGTACAAAGATTAAGTTTTACCAGTAATGTTAACAAAGAAATTCATTATTCTTAACTTAAAGTTGCCTCTCTTATCGTGCAATTAGTTCTCCGTATCAGTTCAAGATCGTTCGAAATGTTATCACAAGTTCCATACACTTCACTGAAGCAGCAATTGCAGCTTTAAATGTTGATGACTGTGCTATTCTACTTATAAACTTATAACTAAAGCGGATTTTAATCACTGCTTTTCATGTACTTTAAACGTTCCAATTGATTTCATATGTCCATATTCATACATACTATATTACTCACTCCGCCACTCATATTAAAATCTGCTCTTCATAGGAGAAGTTCTTGAACAGTTGCCAATTTATATGAAATATAAATTTTTTGCCAAAGTTTGAATGAATGTGGAAATTAGACCACGAAATTGGAAATGAGATAAACAAACCGAGAAAAGCTTTACCAGATTTAAATGCATAGTTCGTAGAAAATGGAACTTCTTTTATAGAGTTCCGTTCTACTTAAGGGAACCAGCGGCACTCTTATAAGTTCACTCTCGTTTCAGACCGGTTTTTATTTTTGGCACGGAGAGAGGTCTGCCTGACGTAAACATATTTCGACAGTCAAAGAGTGTACAATTTTTGTTTTTTTTTTCAGATAAAATTTTTATTTGAAAGGGCTACTTTCTATGCATAGTTTCCAGAAATTTGTTTCGAAAAAACGAGCAGCCCCCTGGCTTTGATTATCACGGTTTCAATCAATCAGGGTTCATAACAGAAATACTCGTAACAGGAAATCTGCATATCTTTTTGAGTCAAAGTGGAGAGTTGACCACAAGATGGCGCCACCCGCAACTCTCAATGACGTTATTGAGTCAGTGGGCACTTTATCTTTACGTTCAGATATAATCGATTTTAAATCTACCAATTTCAAGTTCAAGGCATTTGTAAAAGTAATTTTTTCCCCGTTTCATCAGGAACCCCACAAGCAAAGTTAGATTTTGTATGAAAATAATTAAACTCGTTCAATCGAATCTGTATTGATAGAAATGTGGTACGGAAACCTGAGTACGCGAACCCGACTCGCTATTGATTGCTTCTTCCATTTTACATAAATCACATTGCACAAATCATAGCTGGACAGCCAGCTTAGGACAAATATATTTTACAAACCTTCGATTCATCTGCATCCGCCTCCTGCAAAGCACATCCGGCAGCTCCCTTCTATACGAGTATGTTTATACGCAGCCCAAAGCAAACGCGCAGTAAATGAACATTTTCGGAAATCATGTAAAATTTCAACTTTTTAACAACGATTGCAATCGAAGCCCTTTTTTAAAAAATTTTTGTTGTATGGCTGACGCAAAAGTTCATTTTCAATACGACATTCTTGTCGTCTTTTGATTTATGTGGAATAACAGGTATATTTTTAAATCTTTTGTTTGCAGACCGGAAAAATTAGTACTATAAAAGAAAAAACTTGTTTTTGCATAAAAGCAATTCGCAAAAAAGAACACACAAAACTACTTGAAACAGTGACCCGTATTTTTTGGGCCCGTTTGCGCCCGAACTGGCAGAATGAAGATATGTTAAATTGTTGTATTTTGTTGATATAAAATTCAGCTTTTAAAATTGTGGTCTAAACGCACAGCAGCAAACTACGTTTGATGCTGTCTCCTGCAGGCTTCTCATCTTGCTATAACAAACGGAGTTAACCCTTAGAGCACCAGCTTTCCTTTCTTCTATTATATTCATTTCGTACACAATTGCCAATTTCGGTTTAAAAAACCTGGAAGAAAATTTATAGTTAAAAGAGTCACGCATTGCGCCAGCGGTACATTATCTACATATATGTATGTATATATTAAATTCAAATATGTATGTATGCATATATGTTCGGAGTGTCGTCCTAATATGATTCATCGATTCTAACCAAATTTGGCACATACACTATAGATGTTCCAAAGATGGTCATAGGCTATATAAAATTTTGATGCATCAAAAGGGCGTGGCACCTCCCATACAACTTGAATAATTGATTTGGCATATCTTTAAAACTACAAGGCGAACAACATTAAAACTTAGGTGCATGGGACAAGGTAGCGTGGCACACCTCAAATGTATGTACCGTAAAAAATTGAGGGTCCATGAGGAGTGAAGGGGGTCTTGACTTTAATTTCGGCCTTCCAGCAAAGGAGTAATCCATATACACAGATAGTTCTGTAAGGACCTACATTTATGACTTTCCCCACAAATATATAGACTACACAAGCATCAGCAAGGAGAAGTGCTGCTCTTCAACAGAAAACAAAAAAAAATCCAAGAAAGAGACAGACTGGCAAGCACTGCTATAAAATTAAATACAATTAAATGCAGCAACAACCAATCAGAGCATCACTCACATTACGTAACAGCTAGTAGGTTTATAAAAATGAAATAGTCCAATCAAAGGTAAAATTCTTCGCTTTTTCTAATGTGAATTGAATTTAATAATTACAAAATGAAATTCAGAAATTGTTAATTGAGTTTGAGAGTGTGTAAATTTAATTTCGAAATTATCGACATAAATTTAGAATGTCTAAGAATATTAGATTTATAAATCATTATTAATTGAAGGTACGCAGCAAAGCTTCACATTCTGAAAGAGGAGATTCAATTTCAGAGAGCATAAATTTAATTTCAGAATTCCGTGCTCTCTTTTTTTTTGTATTTTTGATAAAAAGTGCAGAAAAAGAAAATGCTAGCAAATTGTCCGGCTTCGCCTGAACTCAAATATGAAAACTTGCAAAATTTAAATACACACATTGTTTATTTTATTTATTATATAAATATTTTAGTAAATTCTTAACAATAACTGTTTGAATAAAAAATTACAAAATTGCATACAAATGCAAGGGTAGTACACTTTTTGTTGTAAAGAAGGCGTAACAATCTCATAAAATATTGTAAAAGTTAGAAAATTTGTAAATTGTTTGTGGCAACACGTTACCGTTATACAGTAAAAAAAACGAATGATTGTACTCCATATAACTTAAAGAAAAGCAATACTACTAAAGCACTTTTCGCATTAACATTAACAAAGTTGGTGAAAAAGTCTACATATAAGTATAACTCGCTCGATGGACTAGCAGGAAAGCTGCAGTTCCTGAGGTACACTTGCCTACAAAAATATTATCGTATTCAGCGAAACTGTCATCAGCTTCCAGCAGTGCATCAGCTCGAGATGTAGATAACATTGTAATATCAGTAATAATTTCCGTAGCTACAATAACAACCAAAATCAATTGAACAACTCTTTGCCGGCGGCCCAAGTATCCGCTACAGCTCCGCCACTTGTTCTCTTGCCAAGACACTTAATCGAGCAGCATACTTGTGGCTGATCTTCCAACGATATCGATTAACGATTAAATTTGCAGTGGAGCGCTAACTCTCGCACCATATGTATTTTGCTAATTGTATTGTAATAACTTAGGAATAGATGCGTCGACTGGACAAATATAATTGGTTGTGTAGTCTGTTGTGTGCTCTAGAAGTACGAGCGTCTGTGGTCGTTGCGAATGCTGTTGCAGAGGCAACAAGAAATAATGCTGCCAATGAACTGTAATTAAGGAAAGGCGAAATTCGTTAGATTGTTCTAGGATTTGGTTGATATCATTAATCAACGCACCTCCAAGGCGATCATAATCCAAGCGAGTATATTGAAAATATGCAGCAAGTTGATCCAATAATTTTCGAACTCGACGCGACAGCCAGTCTCGATCAGATTCTCGGCATTGGAAATATCGCCATTTCTGAAGCAGGTCGCTGGCGGCAAACGCTCGTTCACGATGTAATCCTGCGGGCTGGCGCGACCGCAACAATCGAACTAGAGCAATTGAAAAAAAAATTTTGGTTAAATAAAAACGGTTGCTGAACATTTGCTGCGCTTCGAAAGGACTTACCCAATTCTCGTAGAGCGACATGGCGCCGGGATTTTTCAGCTCATCCTCCCAGGCCGTATCCAGCGAATTGGACAGATTGGACGCCACCGAAACTTCGCCGCTCGTGAGTAGAAACACGACAGCCACTTGCGCCAGAATCACCACATATAGCAGCGTTATAAACTGCAACAGGAGGAAAAAAAATGCATACATATAAAAATTCCCTGGACATGTGAGGCGGAAATGGTTGCATTGCTTCAAGCTTTTACTTGTAAGCCCGAAACTATGCAAGCTTTTTATTCAGGTAGTAACTTTCAGTATACGCCTGAAATTATGCAACCGATTTTCAGAATTTCAGGTCTATATTTCCGAGCTTCTTGCGCATAGTTACCGTTATCGTGCAGCATACACTCTCGCGGATCGCACCAAAGCAGCCCAACAAGAATATCACCAATGCTGCAACTCCAACGCCTATGTAGCTGTAGGCGGCCATGGATCCCGCATCATTTGTGTCGTACGAGCAGAGCACATAAATGCCGAACGCTATTAGCACCAGCGCGATGAGCTGCAAAAAAGCAAGGAATAATGAGTTATATTTTTTTGAAAAGCACAATTTCAAATCAGATTAGCCAAATTAATTTCAGAAAGGGTCAACTTAATTTCAGGTAAGTCAAATTAATTCGAGAAATGGTCTAATTGAATTCTTATTAGTCAAATTGCTTACAGGAAATGAGAATTAGGAAACGGACAATATGATTTCAGAATTGTCAAACTGATTTCATGAAGAGTTATTTATGCAAGAAACTTACAAATTGATTTCAGATTAGGAATCAATTTGTTTCCAGAAATAGTAAATGGTATCAACTATATTTTTCTGGATTCTACTTGACTGTTTTCTGAAGCTTATGGCTTCAAATTCCTGAGATTTAACTGCAGAATCCCCTAGCAAAATAATAATGTCTGATTCCCCACAACAAACGCCAATTCCCTTCCTTTGTGCAGAAAGATGATAAAAGTTGATCAAATCCCTAAGGAATATGATCGATTCACAGAAGTTGTTAAAATCACCCCACAGAGTTGTAATTTTAATTTTCCTTAGGGATTTGATCAAAGGGCCAGTTGAACAAACTAACAGGCAAGAACGCCGGAGAAAATCAACATGTTTCCCTATTTTGACGAGAAATTTTTAAAAAAATTTACATTTATAATTTTTCAGTCATACAAAATGTCTTTGTGACTTTTTTTCAAAAAATTATAAGAAAAAATCATAAAACGCCAAATATTCTGAGCTGAACTGAAAGTTGTTACTCTGCCCGCTGCTCGTCATTCCACCGATAAGATGGCAAAGAATTACATATCCAAGGAGGAGGCCATGAACAAGCTCTACGCGACAATCAAGTCCAAATTCGAGCAGGACGGTGTACTGCAGGAAGTGCGTTGCATGTTGCAGTCGAAAATGGTATCCATGATGAAGGGCAAGAGCGACACAACATCGCCGCTGGTGTCACAACACAACTGCAGTGGCGCCGACCAGTCAAAGCGCGATACACGCGTTCAACTGCTCCACCAACTCATCATGGAGTACTTCCACTGGCACGGCTATCAGTACTCAGCGGAAATGTTCGCAATGGAGAGCGCCGGCGAGAACACCAAGCCGGTGCGAGAATGTCTGGAGGGTGTGCTAGGAACATTCGACCACAAGGAATTGCCAATTCTGCTGGAGCTGGTCGCCGAGCTCATGGAAAGAAAGAAACAACCATAAAATTTGCGAGAATGCCAAAAGACCAACAATAAAGAATTTCATAAATAGAGAAATCATTTTTGAACCTCTTAGGAAATATCGACTGTTGGAAAATGTAAAGGTTTCTCGATTCGATACCGTTATAACTTGTAAAAATGTAATCAGCTTCAATTTTAGTGCTTACTTTGTTTAATTTTTTTAACCAACGCTCATGGGATGTTCCTTATACGTGCAAAGAGCATTGTTGATTGAAAACGTAATCGGGTAGTCAAATGGCAAGGCACATGTTAATGTGCCTTGGTCAAATGGGAGAAAGTCTAGTAGTGATGGTGGACAGCTACCTTAAGTTAGCGAATGGGATTATTAGCGCAAGGGAGTTGGCAGCAGCTAAGAGTATAAGTAAAATACACTGCGATGGAACGACATTCCGATTCGAGAATATTTATTATTAATTAATTAATTATTAATTCTCTATTCGAACTCGGCTGCCAGAGTACCTAAACCTAAAATAACTATGTTGACTTATAGTATATTGTAGTTACATATGTGCCAACTCTGCTCTCACGTTCTCATTTTTCGGTAACGTTTGGGATTCTCTTCCGATTTAATTCCAATTCTTCCACTGCTCAAATGACAGAGCAAAATGAAACGTTATTTTTGCAAAAAGTACAATAAATATTGGAAACCAAAGGATTTTTTGTTTCGCCGGCGGAAATCAAAAATTTGCAAAACCCCATTGGGTTACCATTACCACCAATAACGACGTAAACTTAGAGACAACGCAGAGAGTAACTCCTGCTAATAGGTGCTCCTATGGAACCAGTAAGCAATTGCGAATTAGAGTCCTCTCCCATCTAAAATACTAACGCTCTACTAGACACTCATCCGCCCCGAATTGTTGAATGGCAGCTTCTCTTTAAGTGTTCAAGAGAAAAGTAGGTACTGCGCAAGGTTATCTGCTTGATTCGTGTTGGCGAAATATGGACGAAGGAGATCCAGCGAAGAAGGTAGTTAAGCCGTGCCTACAATGGAAAGACCAAGTAGAGGAGGCACTGGCAGCACTCGGCATTTCCAATTGGAGAAGACGCACACGTAGCAAGGACGCCAGGAGATAAGCCCTTCATCAGGTCGTAGCCCGGTAACGGGTTGTTATTGATCAACTTAAGTAAATAAGTTCCCCAGAGGGAAAAACGGGATTCTTATAGGGTCACTTTTGTTCCGTCCGTGTTTATATCAACAGAACTTGTTTGAACTCAAATATCTTGAATTTGATATTTCATTACATCATTTTTGAGGATTTTTATAAGCTTTATATTAGGTTCACATCCGGTATGTATGTAGTGGAATCTAGTAATCAATTTTTCACCCACTTCCCGACTACTTAGAGATCTGAAACTTTGCACACATGCGTAACCACCATGACAATGCATGTATCAATAAATTTTATGGGCGTAGGATAAGGGGCGTGGCACTTTTTTATCAACTCTAGGTTTGTGTATAACTTTAGAACTACACATCACACATCAATGAAACTCGGTAGGAACTTACTACATATCCCTATCCTTCTACTGAGAAAATAAGGGGAGCACTGGATAAGGGGGCGTGGCACCCCCCATACAAACAAAATTTTTGATCTCGATTAACTTTGGAACCAAAGGTCGTGCAGCATTGAAATTTCGTATGCAGTCGCCTCTTGGATGTGTCGTCCCACTGGTAAAATTTTATGGGCGTAGGATAAGGGGCGTGGCACCCCCATACAAACAAAATTTTTTATCTCGATTAGCTTTGGAACTAAAGGTCGTGCAGCATTGAAATTTCGTATGCAGTCGCCTCTTGGCTGTTTCGTCCCACTGGTAAAAGCTTACGGGCGTAGGATAAGGGGCGTGGTACTTTTTTTATCAACTCCAGATTTGTGTATAACTTTAGAACTACACATCATACATCAATGAAACTCGGTAGGAACTTACTACACATCCATATCCATCTACTGGGAAAATAAGACGGGCACTGGATAAGGGGGCATGGCACCCCCCATACAAACAAAATTTTTGATCTCGATTAACTTTGGAACCAAAGGTCGTGCAGCATTGAAATTTCGTATGCAGTCGCCTCTTGGATGTGTCGTCCCACTGGTAAAATTTTATGGGCGTAGGATAAGGGGCGTGGCACCCCCATACAAACAAAATTTTTTATCTCGATTAGCTTTGGAACTAAAGGTCGTGCAGCATTGAAATTTCGTATGCAGTCGCCTCTTGGCTGTTTCGTCCCACTGGTAAAAGCTTACGGGCGTAGGATAAGGGGCGTGGTACTTTTTTTATCAACTCCAGATTTGTGTATAACTTTAGAACTACACATCATACATCAATGAAACTCGGTAGGAACTTACTACACATCCATATCCTTCTACTGAGAAAATAAGACGGGCACTGGATAAGGGGGCATGGCACCCCCCATACAAACAAAATTTTTGATCTCGATTAACTTTGGAACCAAAGGTCGTGCAGCATTGAAATTTCGTATGCAGTCGCCTCTTGGATGTGTCGTCCCACTGGTAAAATTTTATGGGCGTAGGATAAGGGGCGTGGCACCCCCATACAAACAAAATTTTTTATCTCGATTAGCTTTGGAACTAAAGGTCGTGCAGCATTGAAATTTCGTATGCAGTCGCCTCTTGGCTGTTTCGTCCCACTGGTAAAAGCTTACGGGCGTAGGATAAGGGGCGTGGTACTTTTTTTATCAACTCCAGATTTGTGTATAACTTTAGAACTACACATCATACATCAATGAAACTCGGTAGGAACTTACTACACATCCATATCCATCTACTGGGAAAATAAGACGGGCGGTGGACAAGTGGGCGTGGCACCGCCCATACAAACAAAATCGTTTATATAGAATAGCTTTGGAACTAAAGGTCGTGCAGCATTGAAATCCCGTATACAGGCCCCTCTTGGATGCTTCCTCCCACAGGTAAAATTTTATGGGCGTAGGACAGGGGGCGTGGCACTTTTCAAGCAACTACACACTTGGGTTTCAGTTTATAATTATAGGTACACCAGGTACACCACACATCAATGAAAAACGATGGGAACTTACTCGCCGCGCCTTGCAAGCAAAACAATAACAACTCATCGCGCCACAAATATGCCACGAATATTAGGGTCGATCACAGCCGTATTATTTGTTAAATTAAGGATATGACATATGACGATAGGAAACACTGTGAATACTTTAAATATTGTGTACTGCTCTGCAAGTTTTAAATTCTTTTTGCGAAAAATTTCAGAGCTCTAAAATTGAATTTATGGAAGACTAAAAAGTAGAAAATAAAATTATATAAAAAAAAACTTTTTAAAAATAAGCTTTAATTTATTTAATGTACTAAAAAGTAGGAAATAAATTGTTTCCAAGTCACCTGTATCTTACTATCAATAAAAGCTTGTGCGCACAATATCCATATTCAAAATATCTTTCATTACTAGAATCTATTTGCAAAAAATTATTTAAATAAAATATTGTGGTAACTGGTTGACAAATATTGAACACATGAGCGCGCCAAGCTTTTATTAATAGTAAGATACAGGTGACTTGGAAACAACTTATTTTCTACTTTTTAGTACATTAAATATTTTCTTGAGTTTCACAGTGCATTTATTTAAATACGGAATAATGAATGGCAACTTCGAATATTTGACAATTGAACACAGCACAACTTGCCAAAAACATATGTTCAATTGTTCAATTATGGAGGCAGCGCGAGCTAAAAATTTTTCGTCGGCCGAAAGAAGTGAATTATTGGATATTCTTCAAAGAATCCACAGTTTATATTATTTATAATACTACGGGATCATTTATATGTGCTACACCATGCAGTTGTATGTTTAATTTGGCCGCTTATAAATTGCAATATTGTCGACGCAGCTTGCTTGCACATCCGAATTCAGCTGTTTATTTGTTTTCGATTGCAACTCTGTGCCGTACTTAAATGCCCACAACCGGGCATTTAAATTGTATTTAACTTCCCACTGTGAAACTGAAATTCCCTATTTAAACTGCAATCAGAGTTTAAACATCCACTGTGAAACTGGCCCTAAATAAATTAAAGCTTATTTTTAAAAAGTTTTTTTTATATAATTTTATTACAAATTGCAATTTGTCATATTTTAAGGTCACTATGCTTGTTTGTCATGTCATTAGAATCTGAGCCCTGGTAGTAGGGATATATGGGGTATGACTCTAATTTTTGAACTTCAGCAACATTAAAGATTTAACAGCTTCACAAATTGATCTGAAGTGATGCAATTAAAATTGGAAAATGTAGTGAGGCATTGTTTGATGACCTTCTATGTACCTATGTATTTATCTTTCTATTCTGGTGATAACGTGAGTTCATCTCGAATGATGCTTCTGTGATGTCATTCTGAAAACAGCAGCCACGCTGACAATGACAACAACAGCAATAGAAACACCAGTAGTGAAAATACACAAGAGAACTAAAATTTGCTGCTGTGTGTGCGTACTTAAAATAGGAATAGCAGATTTGCTATGCCATTAGATGTGAGTAGAATGGCGCCAAATTTGCTGGCCAAAATGGCGTCACAAAATGTCGAATGCGACAGCGACGACGGCAGCAACACCGACGACGAGAACATACAAATTAGAATGGAAACGCGGTAAGAGTGAATTTAACTCTTGTTGTGGTAGTCCAAGCACCATTCAAGTACACATATGTATATGTATGTATGTGTGTTACACACACTGAGCTAAAAACGTATAGAAAAAACAACAATTTATGTTTGAATGACATTTAAATTTTTTGGTATATTACTATATTCTGACTATCTGATTTTTGATTCCAATAGAAAATTGGTCCGCTAGAGGGTTAATATTCAGAGAATTAAATTTCATTTAATTTCGTGTCGTTTGATTTAACTATGCATTTTTTCCCTCAGTGTAGTAGCATATGTAGCAATTGACCGTATTCCCGTCAAAGCAAGGACATGGCGCGGATGAGCCGTACATCATTAATTTAGGGTAAGGCACTATGCATTATGGGAACGCGGCCATAAATGATATCATATATTATCCACGACCAAGTTAACAGTAAATAATGTGTGCTTTTATTTCCCCCAAAAATGTCGGTGAGTGGCTGAGGATACTTTGTGTGATAAGTCATTTGGCGATTGTGTTTACATTTCGCGGCTGATTACGTGTTGATTACGTGTATAGTTTGCGCCGCTTGTTACGTCAGGCTTTCAATCTTCCGCTTTCATTATGAAGTGTTATGCCTATTTGAGGCGGCAATTTGTCATTCGCATAGACGAGTCTTTTGTAAGGTATACACAGAGTGTCGATTAGCTATTTTGTGTCGCGTAAAAGGAACTATATTTGTAAATGGTAATGTATACACGTATGTATATACATGCCGCACACCTGCTTAAAAGGATTCACAATTGAAATTTTGCCAGTAGCAGTTAATACTGTACATAATCCTTCAAGCAAAGAAGTTACACACAAATGTTGATTATCTGAAGACAACAAAATGTAATACAATTTTGCTGAGCATTTATAAGGACAGAAACCGGTAGCCATAGCAACTAGAGCCTATATGTTAACAATGATTTAAACTATTTTAAACAAATATAAAAAAAATTACTTTTGCAACAGTTTACAATATTGAAATAAAAACTTTAACTTTACGATTGTTCATGTTTGCCAGTGTAGATAAAAAATCTTGTCGAAGAGATCAAAAATAATAGCTAGCTAGAAAGAGGTAATGCAAAACGAACAATGGTCGAAAGCACCTTCCCGCTAATGTAAGTGTTTCAAGTATTTTTTCCCGAATAAACAAAGCAGCACTCAGGGAATGCCCCCTATGCATTGTTGGTTTGGAAAGAATAACAGGATAATTGATCAAATAAGTATATATAACAAGGCACGACTTTCTCGAACATCAAAGTTCAATTAATCTGTGGTTGAACTAACTTGCAGGTGTATATAAACCTTTACTGAAATTTTTGTTGGCAAATTTCCTATTGTCGAGAAATACACAAATCAATACTTATCTCATAAAAATTACTAAATAAAAATTAACTTCAAAATAGATATGCAGGTGTACATGCGTAAGAAAAGTATTGTGCCCTTACCCATCAAAAAACGCTTCAAAAAATCACGTTCGCTGAGAAAAGTAGGTATCTACATACTTACGGTAAACTCACTGCATACAATAAAAATCATGATGTCATTCATCCAACGAACACAGAGGCAATGTTTTTAAATCATTAATTTACATATTTGCATAAATATTAAATGAGTTTTATCTGCGGTAAATCGCCGTGTGAGCAATGCATCGAATTAGGCAACAGTTAAGTCAGCATCTGAACGAACTAAATTTCATTCATTCATTCTATATTACGAAATTAATTTTACTTTCGATTTGCATGAATAATTTTATACAGTTTTCAAGCTCGCAGCTTCTAACAGCGTGAGGCTTTTGCAATCTGGGTATATGCTGCGATTCTCGGGATATTCAATATGTTGTTGTTTTTCTTTTGTTATACATCTAGCGAATCTTTTTCTATATACTTGTTTGGTAAGAAATAAATTCCGAAAAATTGTTTACTATCAATATATTGTATTAGCTTGTATTAGAAATATATTGATACAACAATTCCCGTACCGTGATGAAGAATGATGGTCTCTTTCAATGCTGTTTGCAGATTTTAACTAGGAAAGGTTCAAAATGTGAAATATGTTTTTGCTAAATTGCTTCTAGAAATTGTATAGCATATGTGTTAAAATTAGGGGTATTCCCGATCCGGTGCAATTGGTCCTGAAAAAGAGCAAATGCAAAATATGTTTCCAACTTTTGCATACACAACAACAAAACACACTGGTTTGCTTTTGCATTAAAGTCACAATTTTCCTAGACCAAAATCCATTGCGTTTAGTGCAAAATATTTGATGCAAAATATGAGCATAGTTGCCAGCTTGAAAAGTCGCCCTTATCGGTGATCTAAGCTGCTAACAACGAGTATTAACAGCGACCAGCTGATCATTTTTATTTTTATTTCACTTTTAATTTCAAAAAATGGTGTCTTAAATTATTTACTCGTGATTTCCTGCGTTTTCGATAAAGAAGTCGCAAAATTGTTGTTTTCCGCGCTATCGTGCCATTTTGTTAAACACTCAAATAAAACAGCTGTTGAAAAAAGCATTTGCAGGGATTTCGCAATCGGTCGTTCCCGATCACAAACATGCAAATGCGAAATTTTGCTTTTGCTTTGGCATTTGCATTCGCTCCGGATCGGGAATACCCCTATTGATTTTTCGGTACTAGAAGTCATTGGAAAATTACAGCCTTAAAACGGAGCAGCTATTCGAAGCGCACGATCAAAGTTTAAATTCCCACGGTAAGAACTGGTGAACAGATTTTGTTCAAAATTGCATGGTAACTTCGGTATATTCATAGTTCTTAACCGTAGAATGGATGTAATAACAGAAAGCAGATGTAGATTTTCAAGCTTAATAAGTCAAAAAATTACGAAAATCGCAAATTTTGTGATTGTTTTTATGTGACCCTGATAAAAGCTAAATGCTTCTGAATCCAGATGAGCAGATCAGCCGGAAACATTTCAGCTGCCGACCGAGTTTTTTCCACCTATATCTCTTTCGAGAGCTGTAAAGTAGATTCCACTACACATTTTCACTTCAAACACTTCTAAATGACTCTTTAATATTATTAAAATAAATTTTCAAAATTCCACGTTCGTAAAAAAACCCCCAAGGAAACGTTAAAACCGGCGACCACGTAAGAAGAGTCGTCTGCTTAATTTTGATTTATTACAAGCTTAGGAAAATATACTGCCAGCTATTGTCAAAGAAGTGCGGCCACAAAACGCGGTTGAGATTCGCTGTCTTATGCAAACACAAAAGCGCCAAAAATCGTGTAGCTTATATTTGCAATATTATCTTACATTTAATTTGAAGCAATTTACTGCAAGAAATTTTAAGTGATTTTTAGCATGATTGCTATTATGTCTGAGTACGTGTTCCCACAATAACACACAGACACCAGCACGAAATCGGTTCCGTTGTGCTCGGGAGCTAACTTTTTAACAGCTCCACAAAGAACCAATTGTTATATGTTTACGAGTGTACATGTATACATATGAACATACATATATTTACGAGTGTATAGTAAACATTCCATAATATGTAAGGCACGTTCTGAGATCATCTTAAGGAAAAAAGCAGGAAAATTTCTACAAAAAACAGAACTTAAGAAAACAGTTCGATAAATTGAGTCGATAAAAGCTAAGAAATTTGCCTCTTCGCAAGTACTATAGTGTCCAGTATATATCAAAAAGATTATATGTATTTTTCTATATGCCAATTTGTTCTATGGGAAATCGCATTATAAAGTAGTGACTGCAACAGCTGGATTTCGCATCTGGAGAAACTAGGCACTTCATAAGCATTTCTATCAACATCTGATTTCGAATTGGCGCACACAATGGAGGACACCAGTTTCCTCGAAAAGCGAAAAATCTATTAATTTCTTAAAGAACTTTATTGGCAATTTATTGGAAGATGAACGAACAAATTTGAAGATCAAATTGAATTTGAGTGCTTTTAAAAAGAGTCAGCTAAAATTGGTCTGGAAGTAAACAGGGGCAACAGAATATACTGGTAGATTTTGTCATCAAACAAGAAGCCTCGGCATCTTTCGCGGCACTTTACGATACCTTCGACGTAGGCAAGGACTTCGTCCACCTTGACACCGGCATCAAAAACGCAAACAACGTTAGCCTTGAGATCAAGCGAACAAAAACCGTTGTCAATAGGTGCTGCTTTGGACTTGAGAAATTTAGAAGTAGAGCGCTTTATCGACCAAAAAACTTACATGTTCTCTATGGCGCCGAATCATGGACACCGTCACAAGTCAATGAAGCAGCTCTTGGAGTGTTCGAGAGAAAAACCCTTCGCAAGCTCTATGGCCCAATTCGCGTTGGTGACGACTGTCGTATTCGAATGAACCAGAAGCTGTATGAGCTACGTCATGAACAGGTCCACAGACAGCTGCTCCGCTGGCTTGGGCACGTAGACAATGCCCCAATAAAGAATTTATTCGATGCGAAGATTGAGAGCCGGCACAAAAGAGTGCGATCGAATCTGCGGTGGAAGGACCTAATGGAAAAATCCCTATCCAAGCTTGAAAGCAGGCACTAGAAAGGCGTGCAAGTAGTAGGAGTACCTGGAGGACCTTGTGCTTCATGCAAAAATCAGCTATAGGCAATGCTCATATATGTATGTATGTACTAGCAAGTAGGTAATTAACACTATATTGCCCAAGCACTCACGCAGTCAGAGTGACTGCTTTTGGGCAATATAGTTGTAAGACATACATATATCAGAAACAAAGAGGGGGGATGTAAATATAACCATTAATAAGAAATGTAGAAAAATCATTCAATAATCCACAAGTGTAGAACTGTACTGCTTTTCAAGTGTACTTGGTATGCCCTGAGCGTATGTTTATATGAGGAAAAACAATAATTTTCGACCTTATTGATGAGTCCATACAGTTCCAATAACCAGCCAAGCCGGTCCAACGCATTCGAATTTAAAGCCATATTCTCACGTCAAACTCATGCCCAAGAACCAATCTCGTTGTGGATATATTCTTTACATTTACTGACATGCACCAAAAAGATTCACAAAATATTAAGAACGTAAATCGGTTCGTCCGAAATTCAATAAAATCGCTGACGCTTGAACGAGTTTGAATTTTGCACGCCCAATTGGCATTTTGATCAAGGTTTAAGCAAGGAGCCGGTATATTAGCATCTGATTTGAATGAGAAAATTGTTGCCGCTTAAACTAAACAAAGTATTTAATTGTTTAGAACAAATTTATTTAATGAGTGTACATTTTATGTGAAATCCGTGCTAAACAGATATTTCAGTAATAATACAATCTCTTATATGTAGCCCTTCTGAAGCTATATATGTATAAGTATATATGTATATATGTATGTGTATGTGTATCTACATATTTGCAACAAGTGAATTTAGTAGCTTGTGCGTGTTGTACGTTAATAAAAGTGCAAAATCCTACTGAATCTCTGTCTTCAAGTTGTTTACACGGCAATCAAAAGTGAATGGCTGCCTCCAGAAAATTCCATTGTTGCTATAATTTACTACTTAAAAACGCATGATTCAAAGTGAACTAATTGAAAATTGCGTTTATGTGGCAACGCCAGGCAGCAGAGTCGTAGCCTGAGAGAAATTGCTGACGGGTAAGGATTTAGCTGCAGCTTTTGAAATAAACATAAACAAATATGAACGTAAGCACGTAAGCACGTAAAGCAGCATCATTCCGTTAAGGCCGACAGAACAATACCCTACCCCAAGAAACCAATTGTGGCGATATGCCACCTTTAAGGGCACGCCCATTTTCTGAAAATGCTACTACTTCTTAAGGATCTGAAGGAAATTATGTGGGTAAAAAAATAGAAATCAAATCGTACTGCATATAACAATAATTTAAATTTTTACAAATACGTAGATATTGGCATTTTTAGATAAAACTTATTATGATCTTTCTATGGGTAAACAATTTATAGTAAAAAAAATTGAGATTCTTGTATTTGGGAGATGGAAGTTCTAGCTCTTCATAGTAGTGACACTGAGAAGGAAATGTAAACAATGAAATATCTCGCAATAACAAAAGTGGACTTAGCCCACTTTCAAAATAAACGGCTCAGTTATTGAATCTCTTTTGGGTATACAACAGAAATTATAGGCATATTCCAGTTATTGCCTTAAAAGTCAACGGTTCACGCCCATTTTTGCATTTTACGTAAGCACGTACATATATAGCTATATATACTACATCCTAACTATTTATTAAGTCGTCGACCGATGCTCATATATTGGTATTGGGCTGGACATTTGGTCGTTTTGCCCAGGACTGCAAATTTCTTTGAACCATAACTGGAGAGAAGCACTTGGTGGAAAAGTTAGAAGAGTAGGACCAAAAATATGTCACGTCAATTCATATTCTTGTGGGGGTTCAAACATTCTAAATACAACTGTTCTAATTCGATTGCCAAAACTCACACGCCCAGTCCCGATTTTTCTTTTATGATCGCATTTCTTTTGACCAATTTTACTAACTGAATAGAAAAACATCAATTTTAAATCAAAACTTTGTTTCAGTTTCTATGAAACCTTGTCATTCACAACTCAACATAAACATTCATACGAAAATTTAACATAAGTTTTGCCGCATTGTGGAAATTTATACGAAAACATCAGAAAAATTACAGGCTAGAGAAGAAACTAAAAAAAGAAATTATTATTTTTAGATAAGATACGTCGAAGTGGAGCTAGTAGCACGCAAAGAGAGAGAGGAACATAGAAGAAGCGGTGGGGAGTGGGAAGAGATAAATTGTTGAGAGAAGTGGTCTTAATGCCGGCCCGATTGTGATTGCTCTGTTGTGCCATTGCATCACAGCGAATCTCCATAGAACTGACGCCGGCCGCTGAGAGAGAAAACTGATTAATGTATTTTCCATATGGACTGTCAAAATGTACATACATACGATCATTTATTCATATCGTCTTTCTTCAGATTAGACTGGTGAAAAAGCCACATGTTGTTTATATGGAATCATAGCAGCTATCTGCTTGTTATACATACATACATACATACATACATATATGAGCTGTTATATTTGAAAGTGGAAACTTTCGGTTATTGCGATATATTTCATTGTTTACATTTCACTCTCAGTGTCAACACTATTCAGAGGTAAAACTTCCATCTCCCAAATACTAGAATCAAATATTTTTTTCACTATAAATTGTTTACCCATAGAAAGATTATACAAATTTTTATCTATAACTGCCATTATCTACATTTTTGTAAAAAATGGACTTATTCCACTTTCAAAAATAACAGCTCATATATGTAGTTAGTTTACATAAAAAAAAAACTATTTCTAAATTTGTTCATACTTTTGCAATAGTTTCTTTTATCTACTGTACATAACACAGTATCTAAATATTCTACAATCAATGCTCTACGTGTTGACAATCGTGCATTTTATAGATGTAGAAAATTCGGCACAACACTGACTATAAGCACTTACTTAAGCAGTAACTTCTTTTTATTACAAGTGAACTCACAAGCAGTGGAGGCCAGCAGACACCGCACGTCTGAGTGTAGCGTGCAGCGGGGAAGAAAACAATTGAGCCGACAGGCGAAGCGGTCATTCAATTAAATAAAATCGTTGCAGAATTCAAACCGCAAATTGCTCAAAACGAAACAAATGCCTCCGATTGGAATGCGTATACAATGGCATCAGCGGGCGGCTAAGCACAGCCATGAGCGCGGGCTGCCTTGAGAGGATCAGAAGTAGGGTTACCAGATGGTAGACTTTAGAAGAACATATGGAACTTCTCACTTAAAGGGTAATGTAAGCGACATGTTCTTCGGATGGCATTAGGTGTAGGAGGTAGGAGTAGACAAAAATATGAAATTATCAGAAAAATTTCGCGTGCCAATAATAATCAATTTACGTGTGTTTTGTAACTTTTTCTTCCCCTTACTCCCGCAACAAGAAATGAATAAACATCGCAAGTCAGTCAGCTGTTTCAATTTCCCCTTCGGTCGGTGCAAATTCTGACAAATACTAGAAATTTTTCTTGTAGAAATTTGTTTGCTCTGACTCTTTGGTCAGCTGCGGCGTTCAATTTTTTAAGATTTTGTGTCAACGAATCGTTTAACAGCAAAAGCTTTTAAATATTTTTGCAAGTTCACTAATCGAACACACCTATTTTTACAAGAAAAGCGTTTGAAATTTTTTTGGCATTTTCCACATGCTTCTCTTTAAAGGAATCGTGTTTTTTAAATTTTCCATGGGGAAAATGCTATTATTTTTGTATTCGCCACAGCTTCAATTATACTACAGCAAAATTATAAAAACATCGCACAAAAATTCAAATTGTTCGTAAATAGGAGAATAACGTTGATGGCTGAACATTTTTAATACATACATATACTTACTTGTAAAACTAAATCTCTGGATTTTTATATAGAAACTTCATAAACTCACATTTCCTCGCTCAAATGTGAACAGTGTTTTATTCAAATTGATGATCGTTCACAATCTTCCTGCGGAGGTTTTCCCAAGTCATTGTAATATTCGCGAATTCAAGGCAAACGTCCACCGCCACTACTCCTCTTTCCCCCCACCCACTAACCTATGATTAGAGCCCGACCGAACCCGAAATTTTGCCGAGACCGAGCGTTTGGCCTTTCTTTAATGTTCGGCCGAGACCGAGATCGAACCTTTCGAATACATATGCAAAAAAAAGAAGAAGAATTTTAATGAAAAAAAATTTATAAATTTTTAGGGAAAAATACATTTTATTATAAAAACCAATTCTTTTGAGGTATAAATACCTACATTAAGCATCTGATTTATGAAAAATCAATAAAAAGTATTATTAAAAAATTTAAATTTTGTTTAAAACTATACAATTTGTTCCTCAACTGTTCGGCTAAATACTCGGCCTTTTGTAGCCGAGACCGAACCGAGACCGAACCCGAACCTTTTGGCCGAACTGTTCGGTAACCGAGACCGAGCGTTCGGTCGGGCTCTACCTATGATCCTTTCTAAACCAACAAGTGCTCTGCATGTATAGGGGGCATCCCCTGAGTGTCGGTTTATTTAAAAAAAAAAGAAAAAAAATTTAAAATGTTTTCTTTTTACAAATTATTAAAAGGATCTCGCATTCATGGCCAAAATAAAGTAAATATACATATATAAAGTAAATACAAAGTGGCCCCCTTATGAAGTTTTCGATCTGGCCACCCTACTCAGATGTGATGTGATGTGATTTGTTTGTGTATAATTTTGGTGCCCCCACGAATATGAGTTAAATGAGGTACGAGCAAAGTCGCCGCAAATACTTACGGAGCAAAGTACATTGAAGGCGAGCACGAACTTCTTGATTCCCGACGTTGAGGTCATTTTCCCAACTTCTGTTTATGATGATGTCGGGTTGAAAAGTTGCGTTTTTGGAATTGTGAAATCAAATCGTAGCGAAGATGACTTTCGGTGCCTTGGCGCTGGCGCAAGGTAACACAGGAACGGGTAGGAGAGGAGTTCGAGCTGCGTCTCTAACGATTCACAAACACTTCAAGCTGTTTTCCAAAACTGGAATTCAACTAATCTCAACTTTTTCAGCTGGTGAGCGGTGTATCTGTTGCTTTTATTACTTTGCTTTGTGCTGCTCTTATTGTTGTTGTTGTAGTCGTGTGTATTATTTTATTATTCTTGTTGTTTTTGTTGCCAGCAATTTCACTTCAATTGTTGCACCGCACCGAATCAACACTAATGAATCAACACTAACACTGCATTCGAATCTATGAGATCACCGAAATCTCCTCTTCGTGCTGCTCTCTGTGACGCTTTGAAATTGCTTGACGCTCGCGATTTTGAAAATGCAGTTCGATTATCTTATCTACGACTTTGTGCAATTTTTATTAAATTTTAGCTATCGATTATGTGCTATTCGCTTTGATATTTTATTGGTAATGTCACTCACAATTCATGTTAATAAACGCAACACGCACGCTTTCACCTACTCGCAGTCACTTCTAAGCGCGTAGCCACACAATTTCCGCTTCTCGCTGCTTCGTAATTCGTTCTGACCGCAGAGCGATACACGCTGCCACCAACTGCCGATAGCCAGCAGTGTTGCCAGAACCAGGGATTTCGCCCATATTTCGGGATTTTTGTACCTTTAAAGGGCGCGCGGGATTTTGAGTCGAAAAATGGGATTTTTTAGCCGATACCTATCTTTTATACTTCTTTTGTTTATTTATTAATACAGTAGGAACTCAATTCTTGCACGTAATGAAAACCAGGCTCGGTACAAGTTTCGAGATTGTCGCAAGTCACAAGTCATTTTTGCCCCATATTTGTAAATTATAAGGGGTTACTTTCACTGTAAAGAATCTAAGTTTGTTACATTTTATATTTTAATTCAATACACTTGTATAATGATAAATTTTGAGTGAAACTAAAGAAATTTAGGATTTTGGTTTATTTTGTGCACACTTGCTTGTTCAGTATGTACTGCACTGCTATTATGTGAAAGTTAAATAAGAACAGAGATTTCGTCAGCATATGAATTCGTGGGTACTTCCCCAAATATTTTGAGCTCGAAACTGATACATTTGCGGTAGTATGTATTGAGGTCAAAATTTTTTAACTTCGCAAGTACTGAGTACGTAATGAAAAAAAATTTTTGTGCCACAAGTATCTAGGTGGGGAAGTACCGAGTATCTGCAAAAATCGAGTTACTACTGTAACTGTAAATATTTTATTATTAGCACCGAATTTAAGTGTAATCTTCAGCGTTGTGCTTTAAGCAGCAATTTTTTTGTTCTTTATATTTGTTTAAAAAAATATATGTACATACATGTATTTGTGAATTGTTATTGAAAAACACGTTTTTTAATTAATATTTGTGAGTGGGATTTTTTTCCGGGATTTTTGATTTTTTAAATGGGATAAAAAGGGCGTTTTGCATAAGTGAATGGGATTTTTGGAGCTAGGTCTCTGGCAACACTGATAGCCAGCAGCAACATACAGTATGGGCTCTCGCGCCGCTCTGACAGCGCACTCTCGCGCGAGCACATCATCGCTGGCGACGGCTTGGCAACTCTGCCGCGCGGCGGTTTAGTCATGCAAAAAGCTCCCCGAATTAGTGCTTCACTAAGAAAAGCTCCCGCGCAATTTAGAAAAAGAATAAGCACAGAACCGCCAAAAATCGCATTCAAATCAAAATTTCAATTTTGTGCAACGCTGGGAGTGAATCCTTCCGGAAGTTTCATGCATACGCTTATGAAAACGTAATCGGCGATTATTGTAAGCATTCGTATATGCATTATGTATTCTGCACAGGCATTGAGAGAGAGACTAACATCAGGTTTACGAATAAGGGTTCCTAAGCCCCTCTCAATGATGACATAAAAATGTATGAGAAAACACTACGAGCTGTACTACGAAAGCTATGTTTAAGCATTTACTTGTCTAATTAGCTTTTAGAATAACAAATAATTAATCTTCTATATCTTGTGAACACATCCTGCCATCCTACCATAAAAACCTGTTACTTTTCAATATTTACCCCATACAAAACCTACAAAATTCCCATATTAAAAGTAAATAAATAAATAGTTGGCGCTTTCTCGCATTAAGCAATGTGATCTCTCCTGGTGCCTTATTCCAACGGAATTCATAAGCTTAACTTCCATGACAAAGAATACTCTCTTGAAAACAAATTATATTTCTTTACCAAATATCCGCGGCGCTTTTTCTACAAAATATCTGTTTGGATTTAGATACAAAAAAATTGCAGCCGTAAACGAGGCTTTCCAGCTTTCTCACTAACATGCTTGTAAATGCATTCCTATATCAAATGCAGACAGAAAATGTTCCCACCATTTTCCACCAGGGAATTCGTCGTTGCCCTGAATTTGTTATAAACCTTAACATGATGTTCTACATTCCGAATCTTTTAGTTATAAATTAAAACTCAAACTATTTATTTCTCAAACACATTTTTGCTAATGATTACAAATTTTGTAAGGGGCTAACTTAACTATACCCAAACTATACACAAACTATACACAAAAGTTTTGAAACGTGTAGTCTGTGTAGGAAAGGAATAAATCCAAGTGGGCGATTTTTAGTGAAAGCTGACACATAGATCATAATCGGACCTATTCATTTGAAGCTTCGAGACGACTAAAAAAAAATAAATGACGGGACACTCACGTTTCACGCAAAGCAATTTGTCATATGATTCCACTTAACGTTAAATTACCAAAAATTATTACATTTCAGCCCGAACTTATTTTTAGCCAAACATGCTGACACGCTCCACATTTCACATTCGATCCAAATCGATGTGTATGCAAACCTAAGGCTTTCAATCCCGGAATACTTTTGTAATAACGGAATTCTCCGTACTGAAAGTTATAATTCGGGAATGCAGGAATCGGGATTGGATACAAGAAATAAGCGAGTTTTTAAATTGACAGTGAAAATAACGAAAATGATACAAGAATTAAAAATCCTCTCTGTTACCGTGCTTGAGAGATATGAAAATATTATTTTTTGTATTGGAAGTAAATCAAGAATCAAATTTGCTTAAGTATGTATGGGCAATGCGTTTAATGATTATTTTGTTGAACCAATGCAGTTATTTAGAACATAGTGATTTTTTCCAAACAATCTACGAATAGAAAAGCGGAAATGACTCCAAATATCTGAAATATCATTTCCAAATTTTATTCAATTAGCAGCCTGGTACAAATTTCTAAAGAAGTATATCAAATAACAAAAAAGGGCTGATGTTTGAAGGCTCACTTCTTCACTGTCGGTCTCTTTTTTACAAAAAATTTCCCAATTTTTAATAAAATTCGGTATTCTGGAATGACAATCTTTCAATCTTGGACCTGGAAATGGTTTGGGATCCCGAGATTCGAAAGCTTTAATATGAAGTCAATTTAAATTGCAATCGATTTTCGGCCGAAAATGAAAGGTGGAACATGACTGATAAAGAAATTATCGGAGAAAAGCGGCTCAATTTTGAGATTTTTGGATCATTTTAGGTTCTAGCAGCTTTGTATTGTGAAGTTGCTGAGAAACTGTATTTTCCGACATTCGCTTTATGCATTTAATCGCAATTTGCAATACGTATTCTTTAAAAATACAATACGAACCTAATTACAGCGAAAACTACTCATATTCCGGCCACGAGGTCAACACAATTGCAATTTTACTGTGGGAGTGTATTTATTTTGAACATACTTACATAAATACGTATTAACGAAACTTCGCCACAACAAAAATCTAAAATAACAGTAAACAACGAAGTCCAGTGTTTGCCGCAACTACAATTGCCATGGCAATGGCGACTGCCCGCCCTAACCACATAAAACCCAGAAAGGGGTTCCAGAAACAACAGCCCATTAAAAAGGCGCAAGCAGCAGAGCGGGGGGCAGAACTGAATGAATGCTATAAATCAACGATTTTTATGCTAAAGGAAAGATTGAAATATTATTTTGATCAAATAAATAGAAGCGAATTCGAAATCCTTCTTTCCTATTATGTCTGGTCTCCTGACCCCGGACACAAGGGCTAACAAAACTCTATCGAAGGTGTAAAACACGAAGCCGCATGACACCATTTCACATTTCTCAATCGATTGAGCTGGCGTGAAATTGTGAAACGATAAAGCTAATTGCACCACTGATATGAACAACAGTCCCTCTCCTTCTGAAGGGCAATTTCGATAAATTGTACTCGTTGAAACGGGAACGAGCCTGACTATAGTGAAATAGCTGAAATCAATTTTATTGTTGACACACACATATTTCTTTTCGATAAACTTCCCCTTCATACACATCCATAAGTGAATTGAAGTCCATCTGAACTTAGCACCTTATTAAGGGGGCTACATATGGTTGAATACTAAGGAAGAGATTGATAAAAATAAGGCCAAGAATTAATTTCAAATAATTATTATAATTTGATAATCAAGAACTGGAGCTTCAGGACCGTATTCAAGGTCGATAAGGCTAATAGGCAACCGAAAGGGTCACAAGCTCTATTGATTCCTTGGAGCACCGTCACATTTTTACTACTCTCAGGGATATCACTTGTTGATTTGAAAAAGATTACAGATTAGTGGGTGGGCGAGATAGTGGAGTACCGGCGATGAACATTTTCCATGTATCTGCGAATATTGTAGTAACGTTGGAAAATCTCCGTAGGAGGTTTATTCCACAACCAGAACATATGAACAAAGAGCAAATTATTTCTTATAATGCATGGTGCGTTTCAATAATCGTTTCAACTTTGTTCAGAAATGAATCCTAAACTAAAATGGTTTTGCTCGAAAAAGCAGTTTTAAAACTTAAGCGGTTATTGCTTTTGACAACAGAATTGCTTCCAGCTAATTACCCCTACGAATAAAAAGTATGGACACTGCATTATCGACTCATTGACCACATTCGATAATTATATAATAATCAACTTGTAATCTGCAAATAGTAACCAGCCTAAAATTTTGTGAAAATTTAGGGAACGAAATGAGGTACATAATAGCGACCTTTGATCAACTTTTTGAGCAGGCAAACGGCAGTCAACTTTACCATCGAAATTAAAAGTTGAAATCTCTTTTATCTGCGCTGTTAGTATCGCTTGCAATTTTTATAAAATAAAACAATTTTTCATCAGAACGAAGCTAAATTGTGCCAAAAACTGTTATGCTCGATAAAGCAATACCATTCCATACTACCGTCGATAAGACAAGTGTTGGGCAATAACGAATAATTGAAATTTTTCGATCGAAGATTCTTGTCGCTGTGCAATGCATTCCATGCTAAATCAACAAAAATTCCTCTGGTCCACATAACACTTCCCACCAAAATTCAATTTCAATTGCCATCGATTTCAAGTCAAAATGTGAAACATGAGTATGTACTTTTTTCTCCTTTTTTTGGCATTTCAAATCCTTTATTAGTGTTTGTAGTATTTAAAAAAAAATTACAGGTTCCTTCTGGCATTACATACATATACATATTGGTATTTAAAGGATATTCGAAAGTACAAAAACATATATAATATCATTTCATTTAACAGTAAAATTGAATGAAACTTATATAAAGCAGCAAATATTCAAGCAAACGCACACATATACATACATATTACACACATATATTCGTTGTGTAAATGCATGGTGTATATATATATCTACACAGGCATGTACGTGTATGTACTTAGGTTTTGAGTGTTGTGCGTATAAATATAAATACACGTAGTATTAAAATTATTGTTCGTAGCATAAGTTATGAGAATATCATATTCTTTATTTTATGGACTTGTTGGACTTTGTTTTGAACATTTTAATTCGCTTGGTTGTACATGAGTGAACATCTTTGTATAACAGTTTCAACGTTGTATGCAATAAAGTTATCTTTTTTATGTATTTAACTTGTTTAATAGTAATAGTAATAATAATAATAATTTAAACAAATGTATCAATATTAAACCAAAAGTTGTTTTCCTTTGTCAAATGTTTTTTGTGTGTTGGAATCATAGATGTTTTTCTTTTTTAGTGTGTGCCTTTTGCGACAACATTGAGAAAATGAAATTGGCGTGCTGCCTCAAATGACCTTAATAGGCGTTTCGTCGCTTGTAGTTGCGCACGTTGTTGGCCAAGCAACAGGCGAAAATGAAGCCGACCAGCTAAAAAAAAGGTTAAATAAAATTATTTGCTTTGCCTCTTTACAAGTGTCTGGAATTGTAATGGGTCTCAGTCTCACCTCAATGCCAATAAGACCCAAGCCAACGTATTTGGCGGTGTCGGTGCTGCCAGTCATGAACTCCTGGAACTTCGAACGGCAGCCGCCATACAAGTTCAATGGGTTTGCGCAGTTGTGCTCGGCGCAGCAGCTCGATGGTGGCAACCTGCCAATCAGTGTGTAGTCAATGACGCTGTTCTTGCCGCAGCAATGCAACTGGAAATACGAAAAAAAAACACAATTTAAACAAAGTTCACTACAACAAAAGCAACATGCAAATACGCACCGATTCCTGAATGGCGTTGAAGAAGCCAGCCTCACGCAAATCGCGATCCCATGCCTTGTCGATAACTTCGCCCATGGCTTCGGTGAATTTGTCCCTGTTGGTGAAGAGCAACACCACAATGGTCAGTTGCAGCAGCAGCAATAGCAGCATGAACACAGCATAGCACATGGTCAAACAGACGGATTCGCGAATGGCGCCGCAACAGCCCAGGAACGATATGAACACCACAACCGAGCCGAGCGTAATCAGCAGTATCGGCATAATGGCCTCCGGTGGGAAACCGGACTGGTTGTCCACCTGAATGGTGCCGATGCTCTTGAGTATGAGGACGCCATAAATGATGCCCAAAATACCGACAATCTGAAAGCAGAAAAAGAAGCAATATAAATTTCAAGTAATTAAATAATGAAAAATACGAAATGCTGCAATTATGTACAATCGTATTTAAGGATTTTCCAATAAATTCAAGTCATTTTAGGAAGAAAAAACTGTCGAATGTCAAACGAAGCAAAAGTCTATAACAAAGCAAAATCCATATTCTGGACGACCACTTCGAAAGCACATTTGGCTTCGCAGACCAGTCAAATATATAAACTCTACATTCTGAAGAAAAAAACTAAGAGGCCATATTTCGACACATTTATACATAACAGATGGCTTTAGTAATCTGTTTTTCGAGTGGTATAAGGTCGATTGGATTATGCTAGATGGCGTTAGAGAGATAAGATTTCGTACTAAAAAGCACTTGTCACAGTTTTGCGATTGTTAGACTCAGTTTTGTTTGAGCGCGTGTCAAAGATGAACACCAGCAAAGAGAATATGTATATGCCCTATTTTACTTCTTCGATCACAAGGCGACTAAAAAAGTGAAAAGTGTTTATGGCCCTGATATTGTAACAGGCAATTCTACTTTCGTCGAATCCGATCTGATAATTTAGATGTCAAAGTGCAAAAAATATGCTTGCAAGAATATTGTTATTTTTTTTAAACAAGTTCCCGCGCTCTTATAAAAGTACGTAATGTGAAGAGGTGCTTGCATACGGAACTTCAATACTGCGCGACTTTTAGTTCCAAAGCTATTCGATATCAATGATTTGGTTTGTACGGGTGGTTCCACGCCTCTTATCCATTGCCCGTCCCATTTTCCCAGTTCAACCAGTGGGACGACACATCCAAGAGGCGACTGCATACGAAATTTCAATGCTGCACGACCTTTAGTTCCAAGGCTAATCGAGATCAAAAATTTTGTTTGTATGGGGGGTGCCACGCCCCCTTATTCAGTGCCCCCTTATTTTCTCAGTAGAAGGATATGGATATGTAGTAAGTTCCTACCGAGTTTCATTGATGTGTAGTTCTAAAGTTATACACGAATCTGTAGTTGATAAAATAGTGCCACGCCCCTTATCCTACACCCATAAAATTTTACCAGTGGGACGACACATCCAAGAGGCGACTGCATACGAAATTTCAATGCTGCACGACCTTTAGTTCCAAGGCTAATCGAGATCAAAAATTTTGTTTGTATGGGGGGTGCCACGCACCCTTATTCAGTGCCCCCTTATTTTCTCAGTAGAAGGATATGGATATGTAGTAAGTTCCTACCGAGTTTCATTGATGTGTGATGTGTAGTTCTAAAGTTATACACAAATCTGGAGTTGATAAAAAAGTGCCACGCCCCTTATCCTACGCCCATACAATTTTACCAGTGGGACGACACATCCAAGAGGCGACTGCATACGAAATTTCAATGCTGCACGACCTTTAGTTCCAAGGCTAATCGAGATCAAAAATTTTGTTTGTATGGGGGGTGCCACGCCCCCTTATCCAGTGCCCCCTTATTTTTTCATTAGAAGGATATGGATATGTAGTAAGTTCCTACCGAGTTTCGTTTATGTATGATGTATAGTTCTAAAGTAATACCCAAATGTGAAGTTGATTGAAAAGTGCCACGCCGCTGTCCTACGCCCATAAAATTTTACCAGTGGGACGACACATCCAAGAGGCGACTGCATACGAAATTTCAATGCTGCACGACCTTTAGTTCCAAAGCTAATCGAGATCAAAAATTTTCTTTGTATGGGGGGTGCCACGCCCCCTTATCCAGTGCCCGTCTTATTTTCTCAGTAGAAGGATATGGATATGTAGTAAGTTCTTACCGAGTTTCATTGATGTGTGATGTGTAGTTCTAAAGTTATACACAAATCTGGAGTTGATAAAGAAAGGGCCACGCCCCTTATCCTACGCCCATAAAATTTTACCAGTGGGACGACACATCCAAGAGGCGACTGCATACGAAATTTCAATGCTGCACGACCTTTAGTTCCAAGGCTAATCGAGATCAAAAATTTTGTTTGTATGGGGGGTGCCACGCCCCCTTATCCAGTGCCCCTTATTTTTTCATTAGAAGGATATGGATATGTAGTAAGTTCCTACCGAGTTTCATTGATGTGTGATGTGTAGCTCTAAAGTTATACACAAATCTGGAGTTGATAAAAAAGTGCCACGCCCCTTATCCTACGCCCATAAAATTTTACCAGTGGGACGACACATCCAAGAGGCGACTGCATACGAAATTTCAATGCTACACGACTTTTAGTTCCAAAGCTATTCGATGTAAACAATTTGGTTTGTATGGGCGGTGCCACGCCCTCTTGATGTATCAAAATTTTTTATAGCCTATAACCATCCTTGGAACATCTATAGTCTATGTGCCAAATTTGGTTATGATCGATCAAGCGGTTTGGAACGCAACTCCGAACATACATACATACATACATACATACATACATACATACTTTTTTTATTTTTATATATATAGATTACAACATTTTAGAGATTCTATGCGTTTTTAAATTCAGTTTGATATGTTCCAATTGTTCAGACTTATACAACCTTTCAATTTCTACAAGTGGAAACAGAATTTAAAAAAAAAAACTATAAGGTCTAGAATAGAGGTCTGCATGAATGCATTTGGTTTGCCTGTGCACTACGGTTACCCATTTCATTGCACTCGGCGCACGAGTGAAACATTTGAATGGGTGAAACACTCACAAAACCTCTCAATACCAAAACAAATACCCACTCGTGCCATTATTTTCAAAGAGAGTAAGAGCAGCATTTGTTATCTTGCTCTATTTGCTACAATCAAAACAAACAAAACGAATGTAACAAAGCAAAGCTATTGTATAGTGAGTGAAGTGGGTAAAGTGGGTGCAGTGAATGGTAAAGCTGGAGAATTTTGGCGAAGCCGCTGCATCGTCCGAAAGTCTTTTCTTCGGCAAATAATGTTTAAAATGACCACAATATGCATAGAAATTATAATTAATACACTAAAACGTCTTTCCATCAGGAATTTTTTAAAAATAAGCTCAGCCTCTTAATTGCGTATAGCCCCTTAAATACTCGGTGCACCCACTGCATTGCACTCTGTTTACCAAAACATTTGAATAGTGGGTACACTGCTTGTGAGTAATGTGCTTGCGCTTACAATTTACTCAATTGTTTTGCTATCTCATTCACTCTTAAGGCATATGTGCTTATTCAACACGTGTTTGGAAATAAGTGCACATGCGAGCGAAAGATTCAAACCCGAATGAATGTCTTGGTCGCTCTTTCAAATGCATTCATGCAGACCTCTAGTCTAGAACTAGAGCATTGACATCTTTAAGCTAAAATTACTCCAAACTACTATAAACATGATATTTGATCAAAATCAAACAGCTCTTTTTCTATTTTCATACCCTTTTTATAGGGTGCTCTGTGCATCGTTCAAATGCAATGAAAATAAACCTTAACTTTTTTCCTAAAAATTCCACTTGTTATTCTTACTCGTAAGCGGAGAAGCCGTCGATATGTAATTTTTGGGGATTCACCTTTTCCAAAACTACTCAACTAGCTGAGTAGCAAGGTTTTTCGCACAGACGCGATATGGTTCCCACGTTTTTTCCCAGAATTAATGAATTTTGATACAATGTTTATTTTCAAACTTTGTTTGCTGTTACGGTTTCACATTACGTTTGTTTTTCGTGCCTTGTTTACATCAGTCAAAATAAACACAGCCTTGTATAATTTGTTTATATAAACTGAATTAGCCTGATCGTTTTTGCTTGTGATAGGGGGAAGCGATCATTTACATTAACATTTGGCAGTAAGGCCATGCACATTATAATCGAAGTTTTAAGAGGGGCAAATCAGCTAGAACTTGAAACAATCGAAGAAGTTACAGCTCAAATTTGCAGAAGCTACGCGTACTAGCGGCGCAGCTTTTTATTCAAAGAGGTTTGTATAGCGTTCAAAGAGCAGCAGATTAAATATCCATCATATCCAGACTATGTTCATACATAATTTCGATTAATATCAATACAATTCTTAAGCCGTTAAACTTTTCAAAACATTCCTTCAAATCGTCATTTTGGAGCTTCCAATTTTGATATTGACTACAATTACAAGCTCCGCATGGGTACTACAGACTCTTCCCTTTATTGTTACTTTTAGACATGACCAGGAATCACACGGCGCTATATCTGGGAAATATATAGCTGGACGAATTTCTGAAAGCGAAATACAATTTTCGTTCTTTCAGCAGTGAGCTGTGGCGCATTGTCATGGTGTAAGAAGTTCTGCTCTCGTTTTTTAGCTAATTGTCGATATCATCACATTTGTCGTTAATTTTGGCTGGATTATTTTAACAGGTGGATTTGCACCTTGTGAGCTCAATTCATTGCCCTGCTGTTTCGTTTACGGGTCGTACTTTTATAACCAAGCTTCATCACCTTTTACGTTTTAATATAACGTGCTAGACTTCATATTTTTTAAGGAAATATTTGGCAAAATCAACAAGAGCTGCATTAAAAATACGAGGGAATCATCGAGCTGATTTTTCCATGCATCCATGATGACATATCAGTTTTCGTGACACTGGCCTGGCATTCGAGCCCAGTTTGCTAGATTAATTTTTTTGGCGTCGATTTTGGATCTTCGTCAACCTTAGTCATCACCAAGCCGCATTCGTATCGTCGAAGATTTCAGGTGGTCTTCGCGAGGGTTATATTCCAGAGAAAAATGTTCGCTCCGAAATCCTCGAAACCATTTTCAAACAGCCTTAGAGATGTAGCATTCAACCCATATGTATGTATTTTGGAATTAATGCCAAAATTCATAGAGAACCACAATTCGAATTGAATGCTTTGTTGGCGGTAGGACTTCTACCGACCTTACAGAAGCAACTATGAGTTTTATTGTTTTCATTCTCGCCGATTTTATTCCAATTATGCGCAGAACTTTGTTGAATAGCAAACCAACTGAAATTTTCAAGATTAATAAAAAAATGCACAACTCATCGCACTTTTGTCAGGCCCTGGCGAATCTAACAGCGATCAGAAATATTAACGATAGCTTCAGGAAATGTTATAGAGCACATGCAACCGAGATGAAAATTTGCCATCCCATTGAAAGTATTGGTCACATGCCACTGAATTTACCGTGTCGATTGGGGAGGCATATACGTGAGTTTGTGGAGGTGGGCATCGCATGCATACATGTGGTTGCTTTTTGCAACATGTTGTTTCCGTTACAATAACAACAACTCGTAGCAGTCGTGCTAATACGAGAGCCAGCGGAAGTGGCGGTGGCGCAGCCCGACGACTCGACACGCACAAATGCCAGGTCGAAATATTGAAACGTGAGCCGAAAGCTTGCGGGGCACAGCACGGCACGGCAGCGGCATATGCTCTTGCACAGTACACTAAGGGCCAGTTTCTCAGTGGATGTTTAAATCTAATTTGCGAATTGAGTTTAAATCTAGTTTAACTTTTCTTGAGTTTCACAGTGCATTTATTTAAATACGGAATAATGAATGGCAACTTCGAATATTTGACAATTGAACACAGCACAACTTGCCAAAAACATATGTTCAATTGTTCAATTATGGAGGCAGCGCGAGCTAAAAATTTTTCGTCGGCCGAAAGAAGTGAATTATTGGATATTCTTCAAAGAATCCACAGTTTATATTATTTATAATACTACGGGATCATTTATATGTGCTACACCATGCAGTTGTATGTTTAATTTGGCCGCTTATAAATTGCAATATTGTCGACGCAGCTTGCTTGCTCATCCGAAATCAGCTGTTTATTTGTTTTCGATTGCAACTCTGTGCCGTACTTAAATGCCCACAACCGGGCATTTAAATTGTATTTAACTTCCCACTGTGAAACTGAAATTCCCTATTTAAACTGCAATCAGAGTTTAAACATCCACTGTGAAACTGGCCCTAAGCCAAAGAAAGCCGAAACAAGTGTTCGCCTGATTTTGAAGGGGCCTCGTGCGAATGGGTGCTAATTACAGATGCAACGTGCACACTCCCAAGTGCCATAATTTAGGTGAGACAGCCAAGTCGCTTTTTGATTATTGAAAGGCAACACCTGCGGCCTGGCTGCCGTTGCAGACGAGCATTTGCCATCTTTTCAAAATGTTTATAAAAGAAATTTGCGAAATTCAAAACAAACCTTTTGATTTATGGAATTGTGTGTTTCGTGTTAGTGTGCGCTTGCCACCGCCTTCTAATGGGCAGTTATTACGACACGCGCGAGCTCTTTCCGACGTCCAATGCACCGAGAGTGAAAAAGAAATCAATTTCGAAATGGCGGAATTTCAAAATCCCATTTACTTAAGACAGGGCCAGCCAACGGGTCGTATATATGGAAAGTTAGAGGAAATGGCCGGAAAATTGGTTTGAAAAAATGTTCAAGGCGGGCCCGCGGGTTGGCCACTCCTGACTTAAGATATCATGGTAAATGGTTCGGTTTGCTATTTTGTTTGCAACAGTTTTTAGTGCATCTTTGCTGCCACAGCGCCACCGTGCACATATGTAAGTTCTCGGTCACTGATCAAAGCCCAGATGACTCATACTAACTAAATATCCCCCCCAAGCTAGTTGGCAACTCTCCGAGTGTATACTTTGCCACGATAAAAAGTTTCTCACAAAAAGGATAAATAAAGCTTCCCGTTCGTACACGGCTACAGAATTAATTTGTGGGTCCCATTAATTTGTGCTTAAAATAGAACGAGCACACAGAAATTAATGCGAGATAGCTAGGTCAAGCCCTCGTTCGCCCGGTCTGTTGCGCCAATTATATATGTATGTATGTATGTACATATGTATATAATTTCTGTGCCTGATTTCAATAACCTCCGACGAATGCATATATATTTTGCTTATTTGGTATGAAGCCGAACCACTGCGCAGCATTGCGATATTTATCTGCTGCTAAGGAATTCGACGAATTTTTAAGCAACAACAAAAAATAATAGAAACCGAAGTGCAAACCTTGAATTGTTTAATGACTTTAAACAACGGCGGAAAAGTTTTTAAATAAATTGCTCAACAACAGCAGCAAACAATTACAAACTTGTTATTCACGGCAAACAGCTGTTATTTGTGCTTATTAAAGAAAACCAGTTTTAGGTAGAATAAAAAATTCTGCGCAATGATTTCTGTGGTCACAAATCACAACCGCCTAAGTCGAGTTAGGATGAAATTGAGTTATTAATGCCATCGTGTTCAGCGTGTCTTAATCTATATGCCATAAAGTTTGCATGTTTGTATCTTTTTTAGGATGGCAATTATCCATCAAAAACCTGAGAGCTTTCCCATATACTGCTATGAGAATTTGAAGCTTTAAACGGCTCTCATGGAAAACTTCAAAAAAACAGACTTAGGCGGTTATGACTAGTGACCACAGTTTTACTGAAACTTTCTTCAAACAAATTTTTTAAAAGCCAGTTTTCACTGTATTTTGAATCTCATTGTTTTGCCAAACATTCTGCGTGATTAATTAATTGATGTAGTGGCAAAAGTGTCAGAGAATAACAAAGAGAGAGTTGCATCTCAATCTGCAGACTAGAAGTTATTGCACTGTTTTGGGCAAAACAATAACAAGGGCTAAACTTGGCGACTTTTTTGCAAGATTTACAATTCTGGCTTCTTCTCTGACTAGTTCTAGTCGGAAGAGCAGTTCTCTGAAACCGGATTTTTCAGGACCTCGGTGTCGAAATTCTTATTATTTTTCAGGAGAAAATTGAAATTCAAATAATCGGTTTTTCCATTTTTGTTTAAGATATTACTAAGCAAACAACTGATGATGTAAGAACTCCCTTGCCACTGCAAACGAAGATATGCTTATCTATACAGAGATTCCTCAAAATCGATTGTGCAAATGTTTGCCCCTCAGCGCTGCAAATGCCAATGGATTTCGCAATGCATCACGCGGCAATCAGTTCGAATATATTGCGGCTAAAACTGAAGAAATGGGAACTCTGCAACCATTCCTGAAAATAGTGATCAACCGCTTAAGTAACAAAGAAATCTAATTTAACAAACAAGATTCCATAATTTGCTCTTCATCTTCATGAGAAACTCATTCTTATGAGAAAAAATTGCAATTCCCTTCGAAAAGATGTCTTCAATACAATTTCTAATTTTGAATGATTAACTAAAATACAGAGCAACAAAAACTATTTTCATAATATTGCTTCATATCGACCATTTCAGTTTTGCGGCCACGGAACCAGTGTATTTGGTCTCTTTCAATCCGCATTGAGTGATTGGGGAAACAGGCCAGCCTTTTAAGTCGCAGTCAGCAACTTCTGTGGACCTTCAGCATAGTTTTGGCTAACGCCGGGCACTTGCACAAAAAGAGAATTATAATTTCCGGTGGTGGCGCTCCAAATTCTGGGGCATATGTAATATTTTAGTAATGACGAACTTTGCCCTTGAGGTTCGCTTTGAGTCAAAAGTGCTGTATTGAAGCGGAACTCCGACGAACTAGATCTACAAATTTTGCTCGATTTTTGTAAACAAACGGTTTAAATTATCTAAAATATATGCTTTTAATCTGATTAAATTGTCTTTCATGGCACGCAAATTATACTGCAAGATAGCGCAATTTCTCTTCTACGCACGGTAGAAATAAACGAATTAATGGTACGACGAGTGCGCAAACTTCCCGCTATGAGGTCAGTCGGTTAGACCAAATATTTAATTTGAATTAATTAATTAACTCGTCACTTTCACAACTAACCAAATGAATGCGGGACATGCTACATGAGCATAACATATTTACAGTCAAAACTCTCCTCTGTGCTCGGTGCCCATATTTGACTGCGACAGAGCGTACCCTACATAGCAGATAAGAATGCAGAAGCAGTGGCAGCGCCAACAAAAATTAAATTAAAGCTACAACAACAAGATGTAATTAAAATTGAACCACGAGCACGCCGCCACTGCCTAGGGATAACCTGACAACGACCTCTCTTCATTGGTCGGCGGAACGCCATCCCGTGGGCATTTGACATGGTCGTGGCTCTCATTGTGTGTGATAGCAGAGCGCACATGTCGTATGCGCATATAAAGCAAATAGGGTCAGTCTTAATTATGGAAATTCTACAAAAACGCACCAAAAGGAAGAATTGCTCAAACGCGGCAAACGGCAGAATTTAGAAAATGTAACTCTTAATTACGCGCTCAAACACGAAAGTACGGCGCAAAACGGTAGTAAACCAGTAGCTTTATGACAAAACCAGAACCCACACAGCGACACAGCAATTACAAGGCGGCATAACAGCACAACCGCCAAGCTGGCGCACAGTGGTCCGGCTGCATACAAAGTGAGCCAAAAAATATAAGCAGTTGTCGGAGGTCAACGAAATTTGGCATGCAGCAATGCAAGGATCAAAGAAGAGAACATTTCAGAAAGTGCACTTCATTCGTTAACTGCCACGCCCGCCTACCACAAAAATGCGACAGGCACTAAAAACCGTTGCAGGGTAAACATCAAGCCGAAATTTTTACCATGACCATTTAAATAAATGTAACCAGCTTAAAAATGCGATTTTTTCATGATCATTTGAATAAATGCAGAAACTCTTGCTAAAATATAAACGTTATCGTTCAACTGCCACTCCCATCTACCAAAAAAATGAAAGAGTTGAGAAGCATACTATCAGAAAGGCCGTCAAAGCATTTTCTGATGCTCCGTCGCATCGCCATCACAAGAACAAAATACGATTTGTATTTTGATTTTTTTTAAAAAGAATCAATTTACTTCATTATAAATACCTCAGAAAGCGGCAGCTCCATTTTTTATATGTAGTTTTTGATACATAAATAGTTATTTTGAAATATACTTCAGCTTGAAGACATCTAATCTTCAAGAAAAGTTGATTATAGGCAATTCAACTACTATTTCATTATGGCCAATATGATGATGGCATCTTCAAGTTTTGCACATTGAATCGTCAATATATAAGCCTCATATAATTGAATGCAGAAATGTACAAAATTTACTACGCTATCATCATGTATTAACATTTCAACTCAGTGGGCTATTTTAAAAAACTTTCTTAAATTTGGATCTATTAAAAATTGCGTTATCTTTAAGGTAAAGATGCTTTATTTAACGAACAAACATTGAGCGTTTATAGAACCTTAAATTTCTAGCTTTTAATATTGATATTTTTCTTGTCTCGAACCATTGTGCGGTGAACTGGTGGATTGGCCAAGCGGGGAGCAGCAGCGGCTTACGTAATGCAGTTGGCTTACCAAAGATTGCCTGTTTTTATTTTTGTGTTTTAATTATGGATGATTATACATTGTGCTATCTTGTAGTTACGCACTCTGCAGCAACAGATACAATTACGGAAGCACTGTGCGTATAGAGTTCGTTTGCACAAATTCTCAGCGAAAATTAGCAGAATAAATATGAATGTAACAAAGCCGTAAGCCAAACAAACAACCAACCAGTCAGCGAGCAAATAAGCCCTGAGATTTGAGCCATGAAATCATAAAACGCAACTGCCTACGTACATATGTACATATATACAGATGCATGTACATATTATGTACACACGAGTATGTATTTAATTTCACTCTGCGAGGGAGGCGAATAGCGTGGATGTTATAAAATTAATGCAAGTTATGAATTGTGTTGATAGTTGATACGAGTATGTGGTAGTCTTTCTTCAAGGTGGGTATACAATTAAAATTTATTTTGTATCTTGAATCTGCCAACTTAACTCCAGGCTGCCCGAATGAGTTTGCGCAAAATTGTGCCCAATTTATATTTCATCAACTTTTCGCGTTCGGTTTCTTTGTTTTCTGAAATAGTTTTTCAGAGTGCGTTGCCAATAATACGAGTATCTGAACATTTTTCAATACTTTATCTTTTTTATTTCCAATTCTGATTGAGTGAGTGATTTTACATAAGAAATGACTATAAGAAGTGATGGATAACGACTTTTTTTTTCATTTTCAAGATAGTGTAATTATTTTACATAAGAAACGTCTCAATTTTGGGCGATATAAACTTGATTTGAATGTCTTAAAAGGTATTAGCAAGAAAACAGTCCGTGTTTATGATACATGTCGAATCCGCGTTCCTGTCATTGTAATTTTGAATCACCAAAACCTAGGAATTCCAAGAAACTTAACATCCCCTAGCTGAAAAAGTAATCATTATAAAAGTCCAAAATCGGCGAACCAAAAGCATGAACCACCGCACAGTGCAACGATTTCATATAAGAAGCGCCCACAAATAAATAGGAGTTATTTTTTTTTTCATAAAATTACACCTAGCTTAAGCTAACAAGTAATATAATTTTAGTAATACAATGGGAAATTACAATATATTAGCTACATGATCTTGTGGCTTGGTTCTTCTGTCTTCTTGTGTAGGTTGCTTCATCGTTAAGGACTGAAACTTCTGGGTTTGTATGCTGCCGCAGCCTTTCTGCATGCTTTGTGGCAAAAAGAGTGATTGTGTCGGCTACTTTTTTCACCCTCAGGTCATTGTGCAAATCGTCGTTCCTCACATACCAAGGAGCGTTTACCATTTCTTTGAGCACCTTGTTTTGAAAGCGTTGTAAGATATCGATGTTGGATTTAGTAGTACATCCCCACAACTGACTACCGTATGTCCACACCGGCGTTAGCACTTGGTTATATATCAAAAGCTTGTTGTTTTGTATCGACAGCGTGGAATTTCTGCCAATTAACAATTTAAGTTTTCCTAACTTTAAGTTAAGTTCTGCTGCTTTCATTTTAACGTGCTCTTTCCATTTGAGCTTTGCATCCAAAGTCATTCCCAAGTATTTGGCACTATTAGAAGGAGTTAAGGAGAGCGACGAAGGTTTGTGCATCCTATTTTTACTAAAAACTAGCAAATTTGAGCGAAATTTGACAATGAATACGTCCATCTTGCATATGAACCAGTTTTTGAAGTTATATAGCAAATAAACTGAAAGTAACACGATTTTTAAAATCTCGTGTGTGTCCTTATTTGTAAATAAAAGCGATGTCCTGTGCCAAAATTGAAAGAAATCGGTCGTAAAATTGTTTTTAATAGATCACTGCAATGAACATAATCCAGTTCGTTGAAGTCGAATGATATTTTTGAAAAGTTTTGTCACAAAGACCGGTGATACGTTTCAATGGATCATCACTGCGGTTTTCAAATTTCGAAACTTTGAAAAAAATCGTTGCATCTCATAATAAAACCTCCATCGTTTTAAAGGCAAAAAATCAAGCTATCACATGAGATGGATTAAAAAGATATTTAAAAAATTCAAATATATCTTTCAGTTTACAAAATGTGTGAAAAAACAATAGTTTTTATTGGAAAAACATGCAAAAATCTACAAAAGCCAATACATACAATTATTTAAGAAAAGCTGTGATGCTTTTTGGACATTGATCACTGTTAACAAACTCCACTTGATAAAAATTCAACGAGTTGGCGACATATATACATAATTATTTGCAGAAAAAAAATCTCGTCACTTACTATTACTAACTTATGGCATTGCACCCAATACTCATAATCCCAATCAAGTCTTTATACTGCCTATTAGACAAAAAAAAAAAAAACCCCACATGCTGAAGAGACCAAAACAAACATAAACATTATTGGGATTTAATTAAATTTTTGATTTCCAAACACTGAATAGGACTGAAAACCGGAGGAAACACATTCTGGTGCGCTAGAGGCATAAACATTCACAGCATTCACAGAGAATTGTTTATATTAAAAAACGCATGAAAATTCTCACATTGAATCAAATTAGAAGCATACATACATATATCATCAAATAGACACAGTGACAACAAGATAAAATATGTATGTATGTATGTATGTAGGTACTATGTGATTGCATAGTATATAATATACAGAGCTGGCGCGTTAATTAGTACACTTACGAAGATGTGCTCGCACAGCCAACAGTATTTATACGCTTCAAGTCGTCAGACACGTTATATACTCGTACATCATTGCTGGCTTGTTAATCATCAATTATTTGTCAAACCTTTCATAAAAAATGTATGTCTATATGCGTATTTCTAATATGACGTTATTATCGATGTTCTGTCTAATCTAATTAAAAAACTACAAGTAAGGAAGCATCAGACATTCGACAGAGTAATACCTTACACCAAGTACCCGAGTAATCGTCATAAATGGGAAGTAGATTTTGAGAAAGGCGGACCAGGCCAAATTTCTATATTATAATGTACATACTAAAGTACATATGTATATAAATTATGTAAATATTTAATGTACCAACTATGCAGTGCATGGATCCACGGCGAAGAGAAAGTCATTGTGATCTTTTCTATATACTTATGATATCTAGGACGGCTCCTCAAAGGCGTTACAATTTTCACACAGAGGATATATGTATGTATGTATGTAAGTGCATATATACTATTACCATAGGTGTAGAGTAAAAAAGTAAAAAAGTCGTGTAATTGGTCAGAAATCAAAAATTTCGAATGCATGTGCGAAATTTTGACTTAGGATCAAAAATCCGATTTTGTAAGGTCACAACCAAATTTTAGCTTTTAACTTGAGTATGCCAAAACGTGGCATGTATCCAATTTTGACGTCACGATGACATGTACATACATACATGCCGCTTTGCCATGCCACTTAGCTTTTGCTCATTTTACAATATTTAAGTAATTTCGAAGAAGATATAGAGACTTTTATCGGTTCATAATAAATAATATTCCGATTTTAAAAAATGCAAGTATTTACGCGAAATATTTCGCAGACTCAAATTGTTTAAATAGTTTTTAAGTAGCGATATGAACTGCATAAAAATCTCTCTGATCGCATTTCATATGCAAATGAAAAAGTGCTAGATCGAAAATATAATGCTCGCCACCACTGTACTACTTCGAAGGCGATTGCTGGGGCAATCGAAAAAAAGCCGAATGAGAAATGTTTATAAATTGAACGAAGTGATGTGATTCATCTTGGCTGCACTCAATGGGAAAACGTTGATTTTTTCTGCCAGAATCACAAATCACACACACACAAATACACACGCAGAAAGATAGTGCTTTGTAGTTGTTGCACTGGCGGCTATGCATTGTTAAGCCGTAATCAGTGGCACGGGACAAAACAATTTAGATACGAAAACAGAAAAATGCGCTTGAACGGAAAGGTTCATGAAATTTATAAAACAATGAGATCTTTGTTATTTGCAATAACAAATAATTAACAACAACAAAAATTTGCATGCCAATGTGAAATTGATGAAGCCGGTTTTTGCTGTCGTATACGGTATTCGCCGGATAAGTGCGTCTTTGGAAATACACAAAATTGTATGCGATTAAGCGGGAAACGCAATTATGAAATGGTGTTTGTTTGAAAAGGGCAGATTTCAATGTGAGCGAATTAAGCGGGACGCATTTATCCGCGAAATACTGTACTAGTCTTTTTACTGGTGTTTGCTGTTGCGCAGCATTGCGAAGCTTGTTTAAGTGCTCAAATTTGTTGATTAAATCTCAACAAGTTCAAACCGCAAGTGCAATTTAGCACTGCCACTACTGCCGGCGGTAGACGTGCTTTTTAGCGATTCAGTTGAGAGAGATCCGTGGAATTGAATTAAATTGCTCTTACTGATGTTTTTCAGCACTGTGGGCGTACGTTTGTATGAATAACTCTAATTGGGCGTACGTTTGTATGAATAACTCTAATTGAGCGTCCATATATTTTACGTCTGTTTAGCATTTCGTCAGATAACTTACTTATGTATATCGCTGAAGATGATTCTAAATGCGACTTTCAACGTTTATCGGTACACTCTCAAATTTTAAAAATTGTACTTCAGATACTGTTGGTATTTCAGAAAAACTATACTTTTGATTGTTAGCTGTACATAATATATCAGTTTAAAGCACATTCAGTTGGAAGCCATCACTGAGAAAACAAGGACAAACACAATAAAAATTTAAATTAAACTGTTAATCTTCGAAGAAGGATGGTAGAATGAAAATGAGGGACCTGGCGTGAGATTATAAACGTGTCAAGGTCTATGACATCTTTAGAAGTGCTCGAAGACTTTGGTTAAAGCTCGTTCGTGCCCAAAAGGGGAAGTTGTTGACAGAGGACAACAAAATAAACCGAATAATTAATGAAACACGAAAGCTTGGTTTTTTAGGTCTTTTGAACGAGAGAAACTTCAACCAGGATAGAAAAGTTAACCGCCGAAACTACCTTTGGATGGATATGCGAGAATGTATCGGAGATTCCTACCATCTTGCACGATAGGAAAAGTTATGCCAACATACATATGATTTCTTTCCAGAGGGCCTGAGGATCAACGACGACAGTTATACTGACCTTTTAAAAGCTAGCTTAAGTGCTTGGAGGTATGGCCAGCCTCTGGCAGGAATGAAGTGTAGCTAGCTGTACGAAATTGGTCATTGGTCACCGGATTCATGTTATGTATGTACATACGAATGGTGTTCTCTTGCAATAAATGAAAAAAAGGACAAAGCAGGCATGTTTGATTTTTCTTGTTTAAATATTTGTATTTCCATACTAAGATTCGATTTGTGGAAAATTTTAATTTTTATTGGTTACGATGTGTTGCCGGGAAGCTTTGATGCATAACCACTGGGGTGGTTAAATCAGATAAATTGCAAACAAATAAATACAAGCACCACACAATTGCGCACAGTGGCTGCGTGACAAAAGATACAGAAGAAATTGTAAGCAAGCGAGAGATACTACAAAAAGCATAAATAGTATCGTAACTGCGTAGGAGCGCGAACAAAAGGGAAAGTGTGCAGAATGCTCCAGGAAGCGTCTGTATCCTGCGGATACATACATACATACCACGTCCACACACCGATGCGGGAATCGGTAATGCCGCAAGGATCACGAGAAAGCATGAGCAACAATAAACACAAATGTATGTATGTATATAAGTACATATAACATACATAATCGCCCATATTTGAGATATTTGAGCGTATCGAGTGTCTGTGTGTGTTCACCCGCCCCAGAAAAATCTGGAGCAACACAAAAACTGTTGTTGCTAGCAGCAGCTTCCCATAGCAGCAGAAACGAAGGCACGCAAACAGAGCAGAAGGTTTACACAATGACGTCATGCTATAGTAATCTCCCAAGTTATATGACAGCCAAGTTCCTATATACAACAGCAATACCATAACAACATAACAATGGCAGATAACAGCACAGAAAAGGAAAGTACATAGAGACTATTAAAATACAGACTTTTTCGAGAGCAGGACAACACACAACAGGCAGGAGCTGCTGATGTAAGCTACTGGCGCCAGTCCTGGCAATTACGCCAGGGAAACGCCTCAAATGCCGCCAAATGAATTTCCATACGAAGGACATAACAAACGCAAACAATTTGGCGCGGGTCTATGGGGAGGGAGGGAGGGAGGGAGGAGGGAGGGGTGGAGGAGGGAGGGAGGAGGGAGGGGTGGAGGAGGGAGGGGGGAGGGGGGGAGGATGGAGTAGGCAGAGGGGGTTGAAGCGAATATGTACTTGAAGTAATTACGCGCCATTTGCAAGCATTTTTACGCATTCCCAAAATGATACTAAACTAAAAACTGTTAACGCGGTAACATTCCAGCCTCCACCCAAATTCTTTCACTTTCACCATGGGCCCGGCCCGCTCTACTCTTTTAGGCTGAGCGAAGGCTCGAACAGCGCGTTATCAGCTCCATGGTATGAACGTAGATTTGTGAACTAGCATGCCGCATAGGACGGACCACACCCAAAAATACTGTTGCTGCTGCTTCTATGTGAGTACGGAAAAGAGGAAAGAGGGATTTTCCTAACGTCGCACAGTGGATTCTTCCCAAAATTGTCATTTAAAAGGTAATAGTCTAGCTAAAAAAGAGAACCAAATAATGTTAACGAAAAAATACAAAATGTGCATGGAAAAGTTCCTCAAAGTCGAAAATGCTCATACAAAAATGTTGCAGCATGCGAGTTTGAATTTGTCAAGAAAAAATATGTGAAAAAAATATATCAGTAGAAAATCATGCAGAAAATTTATAAAAAGCTCAAAAATCAAAAAATACGTTAATAATAATCACTTTTATGCCAAACTGAAGCATTCAAGTCAAAGTTATTTAATTTTTCTAAATATCCAACCAAAACATGACTGAACAATAAATTTCTGGAAAATCAAACTTCTCATTTTTCTGCATTAGTCTTTTCAAATATGACGAAAATGTCAATTGTATGCCTATGCTTGTGGTAAACATTAACAACGTATTCGAAACGCATTTCATATTTGATCCAAAATTTGGTAGCATAAGAAATATTATCGAAATCTGAGCACTCCGTTTTTCTGTGATGTCGTTATATGGAAAGAGCTCACGTTGCGGTGGGTTATAATTACAGTAACCAACGGATATGATGATATATGTATGTACATATGTATGTAGCTCAAAAATGGTGCTACTGATGGCGTTTGTGACTCGGCGATCGTAACAGCAACTTCCCAAAAAAAATGCTACTGCAGTCAGCAGTTTGAGGCGTACAAAGGGAACCTAGCTGTTCTATTCAATTCATTTATTAAGTCTATGGTTTACAATTAACCTTACAGACTAGATATAAAATAAGTAAAACTTGTAAATATAAACTATTATCTAGGAAAGGAAAGATAATACAGCAGATTTCAATTCATTTCTAGACATTGAAAAGTCAATATTAAGTCTAACGCTTCAATTATTTATTTCTAAAAGAGACTAGACTGTCTAGGAGCTGTCGAATCTGGTCATTAATTTCAACGCTTTCGAAAAATATTTGCAAAGAAATTCAATGGGATTCCCTCTGTGCACAATTATAACACCAAACTGTATTGAGGTCTACGTGGGAACTTGGCAAAAGTGTAAACCAATAAAATGGCAGCGGAAAAGATAAAACAATAAAAAAAAATTACCATAGGTGTAGGGTATAATTATAAGTCGATGCTTGAGACAGACCTAACAATCTAATACCGGATGCTAAAATCAACACTAAAGAAATAGAAACAGTAAATACGATAGTCGCCTCTGTTCTGAAATCCATTTCGGAATGCGAGTAAGAGTGCTTGTCGAAGTTGTATAAAAAGGCAGTACACAATAAATGTCTCTATATTTGTTATAACTACGCTTTAACAAATTGTTGCAAATTGATCTCAATGCATGAGCCAAAAAAAAATATCGGTTCAGGTTCTATATTCACGATTATACTATACATTTGTATATGTACACACTTAAGAACAATCATCAGAGGAAATCGCCGAACAGAGGCCAACACTTTCTCATCGAATGTTTATATGCATAAGCCCGCTAATGTGAAGTCAGTGCCGCCAAGTTACAATCAGCTAAGGCGTTTCTGTTGCCTTGAAAAACTGGATTCGGATTAGTATCAATTGCCACGGGTACACAAAACTAATAAACACACAAATAATAAATATTTGTTTGTCTTTTTTTTCGTTCAGTCTGCAGACTTTTAGGCGTACTTGGTTGAATGGACCAAAATAACGAATGTTATTTTGCCTGTATAAAGAAGATCTGTATATGTACATATGTATATATGTACATATGTATTTTTATATGTACATATGTCCATATGTATGTATGTATATACATAGGTAGATATCATGTATTTCGCTACATGTACGCTTTGCTTCTGCCAAAAAAAATTCACATTGCCACGATGTGACATGACTTTTATGACTCAATCTCTGATTCAGATTGAACAACTTAACATTCAGTTCAGATTAATTTATATTTCCACAGAAATAATTTTTGTTTGTTATACTGAAAACCACAACAAAAAATATTCCGTTCAGATCCATTGTTATTTCCACAGGAAACATTTTGTTTGTCTTAAGTTTTGCTGTTAATTAACACAGCAAAATTAACATTCAGAGCATAGTGTAATACATATGTATGTACTTACATAAATACAAGTGATAGTAATATTTCCAAAATTTTCGAAGAAATGTAAACAATTTTAGAGGGAAAGAAAACGCAAAATAGGCGCAAAATGTCAAGTAAAGAAACTTTAAGCATCGATTGAGAAAAAATACGAAGTTAATATTCGTTATTTTGATCGAGTTAAAAATTTGCAATGGAATCTAAAATTTATACTTTTAATGTTTATTGAAAATGGAATGCAAACAAAATTTTATTTCAGTTCTTCTCACATACAGCACACTGCTATTTTCATGCACTCAATTAATTTTAATATGTATTCATCATAGCTACGTCATCAACATAGTTATGACCGTTTAGTAAGCTAAACAAAACAATTTCGAATTAATTTGTCAAAAACTGACATTGGCATTTCTTAGAATCGCTCTCTATGTTCTTATTACACATGATTCAAAGATTTAATTTGTGCCTAAAATAGAACGAACACACACAAGTTAATGCGAGCAATCTAGGCCTAAGCGTTCGCGGGCTGTTGCGCCACTTAATTATTTTATTATGATTCAGAAATGAAGCAGTGCTCTGCTGATTATTGAGTACTGATTACTCAAAGCATAGCGAAAAAACAAAGTGGTGTTCGTATCACTAGCAGCCTCTTTTCTGTACTCTGAGCTGATTCTCTTTTTTCTCTTGCTCCTATCAAAAATATTCAGTACTTTCATCCGTTTGCGCCTAAGCAGAAGTTCATATGAAAGGGAAAATGCCGAGAATATGTGCGGTATTTGCAGAACAACGTGGGAAGCAGAAGTTCCTGTGTTTAACGCTCCACATCGAAAAGTCAAAGGAGGGGATGAATGGACACTCTACACTTCACAAAAAAATCTAAGATCTTCACACCAGGAAAACAAGCGTTTTTAGAGAAGCACGCAGTTGCAAGAAAAAAAATGGACAATCATGCTTCAGCGAGTAGATTGAATGCGTTATATGAGCTAGATATTTTTTCTCAATTATACATATTCAAACTATCAACACCAAACCAAATCCAAATTCTTTTTGATAATGTCATATCATATGATCATATAATCATTTCACTTTGAGCCATATATTGGCGTGTATCTAAAGGTCCAAACTAAGAAGTGAAAGTGAATGTGTGAAAGTTATTCCCTATGGCAGTGAATACAGCGAGCTACATAATGCTTTAAAGTTTAAACATATTTCTTATGTAATTTCTTTCAAATTAAACTCTTGGGATGGTTTAAGCATAATGGGGTTAATAGAACAAATAGTCAAGAATACAATAAATCAAAAGCTTGCGAGAGAATGCAAACAGAAATTCTGTCCATTTCAGAGTACTCTCCCTACGTTCACTAATTTGTAATCGTAATTTAACAATGACTCAAAGTAAATATGAGTACGAAACAAGAGCGAGCAGCGCAGTAACAAGAGTAATTGGTTAGTTACTGCAATTAATTGCAATACCTTGTGAAGATACAATACGAATATAAATAATAAAGTACGGAGGGCGACAGTCACTTTGAACATGTGACTTTCAAAGTTAGTGTGAGCAGCATAAGCAATTCAGAGCGTGACGGTGATTCAATTCTGTGCTGTTGCACCGATGTCATTCCGTCGGCCGCTCATTGCCAACATTTCAAAACAGCCGATAGATGGATGACGCACTTGATTTGGTGTGGTTTCATTTCGAAAAAACTCCACGTACGATCTTCAAGAACACCTACTCTTAATAAGAAATTCTATGTGTCACCGAGAGAGACCTAATGGGCGAACATCCAAGAGCAATTCTGTGGCTTAGCTTGCTAACTTCTGCAGAATGATTATAAATTAAATATTTTTAGTACATATTACATATTGGGACATTGAATTGGCTAAGAGATGTCATTGCTTATAATTTTTTTAAGTTGCCACATACTGCAAACAACTTGATGAAAGAATCCCTTAAGTGGACTTGAACTTTCAGTATGTGTCATTTCATCCAAATGTATTTCATGAAAAACATGGAAATATACATACATATATGTATTTCAAGATTCCAATTGAAAGTATATAAAATTGTCGCGCCAAATCGAAGTTCGAGGTGAATCACGAATCGCCTCATTTGCTTTCAACCCACAACTTTGCCCTGTTAATTGATCAATTCAATAAAACAAAACAAATACAAGTTCACACACGTGACAAACCAATGTGTCCACTGCCCTGCCCCGTCCCCGTATTGTAGGTCACGAATGCAATACAAGTTCGTCCATTCAGAAGGGCACTCGACGTTGCCTTTTACAATGCAAATTTATTTGTTAGCATGAGCACTCTGCTCATATTTGGATTAATAATTTGCACGGTCGCATAATTTACGATTCATACGAGTAGCTCAAAAGTTAACAAGCGTATATGTATATAGTAAGTATATATTTGCTTTGACAAGTTTCACCTAAAATTCCCTTTTTAAGAAAACAAAAAGTTGCACAATTGGCAGGGAATCCATATCATCGGATTTATTGGAGTCAGTTGCTAAAATGGAGTAAAGCCGAGATAAACAATTATTTTCCTTTTTTTAGACTGAACCGATTTGATCAGGGAATGAAAGCAGCAAATTTTGACCTGAAAGATCAAGTACTTCCTCAGCCGTACACTGCCATAATTTAAATTGTAATTGATCTTGGATCTTTCCATCTTGGAGGCACTTTAAGATTTCACCAATAATATAATAATGCATATCTTATATAATCCGGGCTGTTGCGCCAATCAATTATTAAATTATTATATCTAATAATCCGATATTTTATACACATACAACTGTCTAAGAGTGTTTGAAACGAAATCGCGAACGTGTCGATTTATATTTTTTTGATTATATAAAGTGAAATTTCATTTTTAAAATTCTAAAAAGGTTTTAAGGTTCAGAAATGTTATCAATACAAATATATATTTTTTACAAATAAATCAAAAAAGGGTTTCAGACATTTGTTGGCAACATCTTAAAATCAAATTTCAGGTGTCAAAAAGCAGGTGTCTTTAATCTACCGATATTTTGCTGGAAAAATCGAAGAGCTAAAATCTGGTACAGTGAAAGGAAAGCTGCATTTGGCCCACCATAAATCATTCCACTGGTCATATTTTAGTTCACACCAGAAAACTTTTATTTAAAAAGAAGTGCGTTATTTTGGATTTTATATTTTTCCAAAAGTATATCATGATCTACTTTGATATGTTTTAAACCGGTTTCAATCGTGCGCGTTCTGCATTGTGGCAGTAAAAAAATAGTGTTGGAATCTTCTATCTTACTTCAAAGGGTTTGCGCGAGCATGTGGAACAAAAGAGATATGAACCTGCATGTGCAAATTTATGAGATAAACATACGTGTTGAAGCTGTCAACGCAGCAAGCTTAGACAGAAAACTTGAGAAATGGTTGTTGCTCTCAGCGAAAGAAGATACAATAAACAAACTGTTGATTTAAAAAATTAAATCAGGCGCACAATACAGATTAGATTATTATGATCTTAAAAAGGATTTTTAGATCATGTCCATAAACTTCAAACAATCGTGAGTGACGTCCCACTGGCGTGATCTTAAACTCACATCATGGGACTTTCTAAATAAAGAAAAGAAGACGCATTGTCAAAAAGGAAAATACCTCTTTGTCAAGTATATTTAGTGAATCAGTCACTACATATGAAAGCTTCTTCGACGATAACAAATGGAAATCACATCTCGAGCGTTGAACGCTCTTGCTCAGTGCCAGTGAAATTGTTTTCATACTTTCAGAAAAATAGCCGTAATTATGTACATAGTGCATACATATCTGTATGACAACATTAATTCGCAATTGTGCCCATTAAAAAAGAGCGACCGCTTAACGATAAGAATAGGCCGAAGATGAACTTGATGTTTCTCTTATATTGAATACGAATGCTCTCAATTTTAAAGTAGCTTACGTTTCTTTTTTACGTGACTCGTCAAAAAGGTAAAAAGAGAATTCACATACATTTTTTTTAATTCAAAGCGGCTCAAGCGAAATTTACAGAAAGTGTGAGTGAGATCTCACACACATAATGTACATAAGAAACGCCGTAAGATGAAGCTGGTGGAAATCGGTCAAATACATACGTACATACATATGTATGTATAGAAATTGAAATGTGTTGATGAAGCAAAATAAAACAATACAAATGTTTCTTGTTCAGATTTGAACGCAAATATAAAATCACAAGTTTTAAAATATAAAGCTGAAGCTCTCAAAACGAGTTAAGATGAATAAAATTGATTTCCTTGTGCGTTGTTCAGCTCCAGCCAATTTTTCCATACTTATGTATATGTATTTTTATTTGTATTTCTGACGGTCGCTCATGTGAACACTTTTTTCCTGAGGCGCTATTTGAGCTTGGATGTTGATGATGTCAGCAAGAGCGCTTCGAAAGCTGACAAATGTTTACACAATGAGTAGAGCACAAACATTGCTACGATATTAGATACACAGGCACACACAAATAGCAGACAGATAGATGGAGAGCATCAGCACAAGCAGATAAAAAGCACATACATATCTCGAGTTATCACTTTGTATATGCATATCTGAACACATACATGTTTAAGATGTGAACAAATATATACTCGTACTTATGTACATGCATGTTAGCTAGCTTAAACTGCGATTCAACGAATACGAGAGTACAATGGAAGATACGGGCATACGATAATTCCTGTGGCGTTTAAACGGCGGCTCACTCACTTCCACAGTTCGCTGTCGCTCTGTTCGTTGTGAGTAATTTAGGTTTCTTTAGCAGCCAGGCACGTAATGCGTTCATACCTCTTTGCAGGAAGAACAGCAACGCGTAAAGCACCAAATTCTAAAGTTCTAAAGTTTGGTTTTCAAGTTTTGTGTTTTCTTAGCGTTTTCATGCTCATTGTTGTCGTTTTTATTTCTTTTATTTATTCCCCTTTTAATTTTGTATTTGGCGTTGTCATTGTTGTTTTCTGGACAGCGAACGTCGTAGCAAAGAAAATGCCGCCAACAACGCCGAACAAAAGGGTCGAAAATAAAGTCTGCTTCATTACGAATTCAAAATTCGAGATATTTGTAGTTTCACTACTCCAAGTTGAGTGAGGGTGAGATGTGGTGGGGTGTTGTGTTGTGGCGCGCCGACTTGTCGTGGTGGCATGAGTAGCAGCAGATACGCTGCTGGTGCTGCTGCTCATTAGCGTGTTAAGTTCCGGCACATTTTCCAAAGTTGTTGCTCCAAGTTAAAGCAGCCAAGGCACAGCTATTATGACGCCGCTTTTAATGGCGTTGCCCGACTCACTCTTCAAGCCAAGTGTGCTAGCAGTCACTGCTTCAGTACAGTGTCAGAGCCCTGACTAGCGTTGTAGAAAAGGCATGTACATAGTTTCGAATTTCACGCTGAGCGCGCCAATGTACTATATTAAAAGCCGAGCTTCAATCGCGGACTGACTTTTTCTTTAACATAAATGTAAATTTTTTGATCTTCGGCTCTCTGCCAACAGCCTCAAAAGTAAAGAAAAGCAAGCATCAATTTTCGTATTTGTATCGTCAGAATAGGGCTGTAAGTTAGTTTTGGTTAATGTGGCTGCTTACGCCTACTTAGGCCAAATTAAGCTTATTGTGATATCGACAAACTCCTCTATGCACCTGCTTGTGGAACCAATTCGAGCTGCGGACGAACTATATGTAACAAGTTAAGTCAGCATAAGATCATTCGTAGACCATGTAAAGTTGCCGACACATGGCATTCTTCTCTAAGCTAGGACTACTGCGCACGCACAAAGAAAATGAAAATTTGTTTTCCTCTTCTTCAAGGTCGCCACAACTCCGACAGAAAACGTTAGAGAAAGCCGAGACGACGCGCACAGCTTCCGATCAATTATATTCACGGTTGATAAGGAGTTACGGATAATTGGGATCAACTGTTCGGTACGTCTGGGGCTGTTTGAGGGCCACAGCTGTCGATAGTGGTTACACGTGAGTCCACATGCCCATTTTTCTTCTGCTAATTCAAGGGTTTTTTCCTTAAGGAGTTTGCAATTGCGTAGCGGATTTTCCAGCCTTTCCATGTCTAGACCTACGTTAAGTTGTCTACAAAGCCTCAATGGTCTGGCGCACCCAGCAGAGATGTATGTACGTTGAGCTGTCTAGGACTCTTATTTAGAGACGAGTAGCAGCTACGAGGTTCTTTTTAAACTGGCCCACGTGAGTGCCAGGGCTTTCAATGCAATACGACTGTAAAAAAGCATATTCTCCTTGAATATGGGCCTTTCATGTAGGCAAAGCGCAGCTTGCGCATTGCTGCAGCTTCACTACAATGATCCGGAAGTTTCACACAGAAAGATTAAGATCGAGTGTTTCTTAACCGTTGGTGTAATCGTGGGTATCATTATCCTTGATGCTGAATTCAGCATACCGCTCCCTCGACTGGAAAATTTCTAATAGCGAAATTTTTTTCAAAGAAAAATGTAAGTTGATGTTCCAGTCTGGGCCCGAGCCAAGAGTATGACGGTTTAAATCAATATGCAGGACTGGCAATATTGCATGTTTCCAAAATAAAAATTCCATCACCAGACCAATTCCAAGTGCTAGCTTGTAGTTTCATATGAAATAAATTCGCCCTATTGTGTCTTCTGCTGGCTGGCGGGCCTTATGAAATTGATCGTTGCATGGAGGAGAGGGCAGATGGGCGAGTCTATAATGCGCTGCGCTGACGCTTTACAATTGCTGCAGCAATTAATAATCTGAAGCAAGAATTTTTCTTTTAATGTAGTATAATTCAGAATGTTGACCAATTTCCAAACATGTTAACAAGTATGCATGTGCCTTAGTTGCAGGCCGCTAGCCCATAAACCGGCTCACGTCTGCCGCTGTGGCATTGCGTCATTGTGCGAGAGCCGGTTTCGAGTTGTGTACGGCAGGGTGAGCTTGTTTTTGTTGAACAGATAAAAACCATTTGCCAGTCGTGTCCAAACAGCAGGCGATAATTAAGGCTGCGCATTTAACCAAACTTTAAAAGTCTTACAAAATCAAGCTCGCATTTTTGGGACCGCATTTGTCAACCGATCGCTTGAAATGCGAAACTTTTGTCAGCTTATTCAGTTTTAATTAAAACCGACTGAGTACGTAAACAGCATCGCATTCATATTTATACATTTTATGAATTTATGTAAGCAAAGCGGCATTTTCCCAAGAGTTAATTTTGATTGAAATTTGAACGAGGCACGAATCGTAATCGGAACCGAATGCAATTTTGCATTATTTTGGTTTTATATTTTAGCAATATCTACATACAGTATGCACTCGTAAATAGGACAATTGCATTGCCGACCCCTGTTAGTATTAGTGAGAAATTCGGTTTAGTGGACGACTACTAAAAATAAATACTAAGCACATTTAAAGAGCAAATGTAGTGCAAAATTCAATAACTTTAGACTGTCTGCAATGAATTGTATTTAAACTTATTTCATGCAATGAAAAATTGACGCAGCAGTTATGAGTTCATTTTTCTTTCATGACGTGACATGGTACTCGAAATCCACATTATCGAGACAGCTGTTTTACGGTTACACTTCTTTTGAAATATTCAATAATATTAGTTTTTGAAGTAGAAAAAAGGTCCGTTTATATACACGGTCCGAAACAAGCGTTCAGCTGAAAGGCATATGACTCGTACCTATACTTTTTTACGAATTCTTGATTATGATTTGTTGACTTACCGATACGAGAGTGTTGAATATAAATAGAATGTATTTAACCATTGATGTCCCACAATCCATTTTGGCAAATTACTCTGTTTCCAATCGTATAACGAGAATTCAAATTCAACTGAAAATTAATGAAATATATTATTAAAAAAGCTGTCACTAATTTCTTCCCCAAATTAAATTAATAGATAGAAATAAAATATCAATCATATACAAGCAAATTTTATCTTAGTCATTTTATTTTTAAACGAAAGATGAATATTCAACTTGTTCCACTTAGTTTGAGTTTAGTTAAAAACTTTATAGTCCTTTCTATTAACAAAAACATGTTTAATGCCTAACCATACTAGACATTTCCTTTCACTACCCTTATATACTGGTTAATATTCAACTAAAAATGTTTTTCCGATTGCCAATTAATTGTGAAATAACCTTGTATTAAATCACTATACATGATTATCTTTTTACAATAATTGTGAATAACTAAGAAAAAATATCCCATAAATGCGCGGTCCTAGGAATATGCTAGAGATGGCAATCGAAACAATTGGTCAACTATCGACTGTTTCAGTTTTGTAAATTTGGCAATTAGTCGACTTCTTGCCTTTAAAAGTTTTTAGATATAGTCGACTAATTGGACTGATTTGAGTAAATGTATAAAATGTGTATGTTCCATTGCGCGATATTACTTTTTATATACATAAATATATTGTATAACCCGAAATAAAATGTCTTTTAAACAATTCTTAGCAAGCTATTGCTGAATATTGCAGCAATACAAGCAATATTAAAGAAATTAAAGAGGTAGTGTGAGAATAAATGCTTTTTATTTATAACTAACAAATAAAACTAAATAAACCGAATAAAAAAGAATTAAATTGTCGACTTACGACTTTATGTGATATGGAGTCAAACTTAAAAAATTTTAATTGTTTGTGAAATAGTCGAAAATCAATTCGTCAGAGATTTTCAAATTATGAATGTTTTAAAACGGAGTTTGACCTAACCATGCGGTTCGGCCTACAAGAAAAGACTTTGTGAAAGCTGCAATTTTTAATCTCACGATTTATCCCACATAAATATTTTGAGTACAAGAAATTAATGGCTGACCGCTTCCACACTCTCGTAAAATTTTTGTCACGCAAAATAAGGGAGCTCTTAAGATGAATGAATTTTTTAAGGTAAAATTGCACGTGAAGGAGGTACGTATTTGACTTGCGGGTAAAAGAAGAAAAGAACAATTTCACGGGCTTTGTGATAGCCCATTATTTTTGAATATAAGGGTTATTTCCAGCACTTTCAAATTAGCATGTTCAGTTAAATACGATATTGCAGCGTAGCCTCGTGGAGTTAAAACCCTTCATCCACATCCTTTTCAGGCCAGTCTTTCTGCAGCGCCGTCCACCATGTTATGTTACGCCACTCAGCAACTGCAGCCGCTGCAATGGCGGCAGCGCATTCCCACTGTCATACAAACGCCACAATTTAAATTTTGCTTTTATAAGGTTAAAGCAACAATGCAGAGCATTGTTGTTGTCTTGCGCGTTAAATTTGTTATTTAAAACAGCAATTTCGTTACTCAAATTTCGAAAGTGTGTAATTCAAAACTACTGCCCAATAACGTTCGTCATTCAAGCATTTCGGAAGTCACAAGCAAGCATGGAAAAACCATTTTTATGGTTTCTTAATGCGACTGACTCTCTCTTTCCACTTGAATAGATTGCGTAAACAAAACGGGATTTTCGCTGCTGTAGAGTCGAGGAATTTCATATTCTTTCGCAAACTGTTCTGTTCTCCATTACACAAGTACATATTTCTTTTATAAAATAAACACAGTAAAATGCGCACATTTCTGCGAAAGCATCTTTTGCGCACAAAGCATCATTTGTGATTGCCGTTATGCCTGCAATCGTCCTTCAACGAAATCTCGCCTTCGTATCCGTGCATTGACACTTGTTCAACAGCGTAAAAGCAAGAAAACCACTTTGCACATCGAGTTCACTGCGCTTTTCTTTGTTATTTTCAGCACACCCCCTCCCATTGCAATTACTTCAAGCGTTTTTCCTGATTTTCCACACAAGCCACAAAGCATCCACTCAATCTTCCCCATAAAAAAAAATTATCATCACGCCATTTCATAAAAACAGGCGTGGAAATTTCTCAACGTTATTATCGTCTAACTTTTCTCAATTGAAAATTAAGGCAAAAATTTGCAATTTAAATTTTTAATAAATATTATTAAATCAAGAATCAGCCAAGGCGTCATTTGTTTTCCATGTTGTACCTTTTTATTTTTTCTGCACTTTAACTTTCGCCGCACAAACGAACCGACACAAACGAAGTTCAAAAACAAACTAGCCGCGCGAATTGCGATTTCCTCTTCCGCAATGTTGTATTGAAGCAGGGTTCCCCAACAGCAGTGCTGCCATTGTCTCTTCAAAACATGTGTTCCATACTCTTTTAGCAAAAACCACTTCACTTTGTCCGCTTTTACACGATTCAACTCGTCGCTTTCAACACGGAAAAATGATGGAAGGTGGGCAGAAACGACAGGGGAACTGGCAAAGTAGCTCGGGCAGAATTGTGGTGCGATTTATCGACGTTCCTTTTAACTCGCTTTCGCGCTGTCGTCTGTCAATTGAAACAGGAAATCAACTGAATATTGTAAATAAAGTGAAAATTTACAGAATTTCATTATTAAACTAATTGCGTTAAGGTAAATATAAAGAAGAAAATGAACAAAGAGTAGAATAAGTGCTTTAAGGTGCTTATTTTGTAAATCCCAACGCCTCACTTCACCCTGCGTTCACTAATTTGGTATTTTGTAAAACGCATCACCTCACTCAGAGACCGCTCGCGTTGTCTTACGTAGTTTCATAAGAAAATCGGTATTGCATAAAACGCAACGCTGTGCATTCACTCACATGAACTGTCAAATCGTTCATTTGGGTTTGTGCTCGCGTTCGGTAATTTAGGCGCAAAATTATTGGAAATTTCGAGTGAAAATTGATTTGTGGCAATCTGTAGAAGCAAATAATAAGTATTGTAATACTTTTTAAAGACAAATACTAAAGAAAAAAGTGCAAAAAAAAAGGAAAATACTAGCACTGCGGTTGAGGGTCGAAATCACAAAAAAAGAGAAACGCACCGCAGTTGAGGATCGAACTCACAACCTCTCGCATGCTAGTCGAATGCTCTAACCACTAGGCTATGGGAGGTATGCAATCGAAGCCGCAAATTTTGTGTGTTTTGTATTTGGCTGGTAAATTGACAAAAATACAACTCTGTTTCGTAAGAACTTGACAGCTCATGTGATGCCGTAAGACGACGAACGCAATTACGCAGTGATTTATAAAATGCCGTTTTTTGATCCCGGCGTTGGCTTCTTGTTCGCGTTGCGTTCGATCACGGGGATTTATAAAATGAGCACGTAAATGTTTACAAATCACAAACCCAAATGCCAAAAAAAAGAACTGCAAACTCGAATGCCGAAACGTGGCGTGGCGCGCGTCGGCTCGTGAAAAGCTATACGCGACTTCAAAGCGGAATGTCAAAAAGTCGGAAGAGCCGACTCACCTCGTGTAAAAGCGGACTTTCTCTTTCACCAATCCGTAAAGTGTAAAAAATATATTGAATTATATTAACATATAAAACATTTCACTTCCTCAAATACATTAAAAAAGTGTTTCAACTTCCCTCAGCTTATTTAATATTTCTTGCTTTATATATTAAATTGCTTCGCTCAAGATTTTCAAGAAACACTTCGTTCCACAACACTGGAAAACACTTCCCAAAAAATTAAAGTGACAGCCCTGCCAATAATGTAAACGCGAGTATTCTTGCAACCAGGGTAGGAAATCCCCGTACTTTCGTACTGATTTGGGTACATTTTTATTTTTTTTGGGTACGCGTTTTATTTCCCAGAGTAAATCTATGCAATACACCGTAAGTAATATAATTTCTCTGGTAGTAAAAAGCGTAGTATATACTCCCTTCTACGAAACGGCTAAGTAAAAAGTTTTAAAGCTTAACTAAAAAGTTCTAATGGTTAAGTAAAAACTAAGTAAAAACCAAGAACTATCGGTAAAAGTACGCTTTTTTTAGCAACTCTGCACTGTCGACTCATAGCTGCCAGCCAGGTCGAAAATTAAGCAGAATCTTGAGTAAATATCATTTATTGGGCAACATCGCCAACTGCGCCACCGGTAGAGTAAGAGAGACGCACAGTCTAAAGGGCTGATCAGTCACCGCGTATCGTATTTAATCGGAGCGCAGACAAAACCTACCCTACCCGAACTCATACATGCGTTCGCTCATTGCGTATTTAATCGGCGCGTAACGCAGAAATTATAACCCAAATTGGTTTTTCTCACACGTTTACGTCTGCTCTGATGCTCAGAGAGGATGAGAGAATGACATTGCTTTGTACTAAAAACAGTGCTGCCACTGCTCTTCGATTTTAATTTAGAACTAAAACCGGATTATTATTGCTATTATAAATTCTTAAAAGTAGACCACAATATATATATCTAAAAATTTAGATAATTCTGTGTCATAGATTTTATAAAGAATGTAAAATTTAACCTCACAAGCAAAATGAACAGCGTGCTTACTTTGTGCACGAAACTATATGGCAGCACGGCAGCAATAACCAAGCCAGAAACCTGCAAAAGAGCCACAGCTGCGATACGATTTTCACTGAACGGCCCGAATTTTGCCGTTGCGATTAATTCCGCTCACAAAAGATACGCGGTGACTGATCAGCGCTTTACTGTCTCGTCCGGCTTCGATATACGTATACGTGTTTTACTAACCCACTCACACTAAAAACTTGATGGCCCAAAAAACCCGCCCGTACACGATCCACTTTTGGCCATCAAGTTTCGAATTCCTACGTGAATCACTAAGGGCCAGTTTCACAGTGGATGTTTAAACTCTGATTGCAGTTTAAATAGGGAATTTCAGTTTCACAGTTGGAAGTTAAACACGATTTAAATAGCCGATTGTGGATATTTAAGTCAAAGAGAATATAAGCAGAAGAGATCACAAACCGTTCCAGTGCTAAAAATGCGTGACTTTAGAACAGAAAACCCAGATGAAAACTCACTCATTCTACCCAGAAACCTGCTCATTTTTCTCGAGCAATTCCGGCCATTATGCTGCCGTTGGTGTGGCGGATATTGAGTAAATTCTAAAACCGGTTTGTTCGGCGCAGGATAGATTGAGTTTCTTTCGCATTCCGCATGCAGTCGAATTTGACAATATCGCTGCTGATGTCAAGCAGAACAGAGCAAAGTGCGGATGTTCTGCTTATTCTCATTTATGTTCCACCACGTGGGAAAACTGGTTTTAGGGAATTGCAATGGTGTATGCGTTCTTTAAAATCAGCAATCGAAGAAGTATTTCTTGATGTTTTGTCGAATTTTCGTTGTGCCGGCGGTAAATTGACAATTGACCATTTGCTATTAGATAAATAATATCTTTGATTGCCCTTAAGTTTTATCAAACTTATTTAAGCGCAATACATTTTTCAGTGATTTTGCTTCATTTAATACTTTCTCATATATGTATTTTATTTTCATTGATACATATATTTTGATAAAGCATTTCTTTCAGATTTTGCAGATACTTTTTGTCAAATATTTTTTATGGTCATATTTTTTTAAAGAGCCCATTAAATATACATTAATTAATCACATTTATCCAATATACATACTTATATCCCTTTCAACTCTTATTTCTGTCCTTAAGCAGCACATCCGACGGCAGCATTATTTGAGCTGCGCGCCCGTTTGTTTACATTTTTTATACACACTTGCCTGAGATGCTGTTTTGATTTGTGTGCGTGCGTATTTTTCGCCTTTTTGAACGCATTCTACCTACATAATAAGTATTTTCTATGTCGCGACCACTGCGGACGGCTAGGCTTGCAGGTGTTTGTGCGCGGTTGTCTACGATAGGAGGTCGCTTGCAGATTTTGTAATAAAGAAACGTCATCATGTTGTGGGAGAAACTGGCCTTTGTGATCTTTAAGAAATCGATGAGGCTGGTAAAAACTGAAAATTCAGTGTGATGCAATTGCATTTCTTTTTTTATTTTTAGGGCTGGTCATGTAATATCAAATTAAAATCAAAAGCAAAAATTGTTCAATGTAATTTTTCAATATCACAATGCTTATACATGTTCAGTTGCCCGTATTTCGGTAAGAGCATAGAATGTCTCATCGATTTGATCATAAATACACAAAATAGTTAATTTATAATTGATAATTTAATCCGAAATACTTATCCCAAATAAATTTGTTGAAAAATATTGCGACCGTTGTTTTAATGAGCGAGTGAGCAAGTGATCTTGTAAACAATGCCATCACAGTTTTTGCTTTGATTTAAAATTGCTAAATCGGTTGAAAATTTAAAAAGTACGTTCTTTCATAAAAGCCTCCCTCAATTTCGAATTTATTTATTTTGTAAACGATTTCTTAAAGATCACAAAGGCCAGTTTCTCCCACAACATGATGACGTTTCTTTATTACAAAATCTGCAAGCGACCTCCTATCGTAGACAACCGCGCACAAACACCTGCAAGCCTAGCCGTCCGCAGTGGTCGCGACATAGAAAATACTTATTATGTAGGTAGAATGCGTTCAAAAAGGCGAAAAATACGCACGCACACAAATCAAAACAGCATCTCAGGCAAGTGTGTATAAAAAATGTAAACAAACGGGCGCGCAGCTCAAATAATGCTGCCGTCGGATGTGCTGCTTAAGGACAGAAATAAGAGTTGAAAGGGATATAAGTATGTATATTGGATAAATGTGATTAATTAATGTATATTTAATGGGCTCTTTAAAAAAATATGACCATAAAAAATATTTGACAAAAAGTATCTGCAAAATCTGAAAGAAATGCTTTATCAAAATATATGTATCAATGAAAATAAAATACATATATGAGAAAGTATTAAATGAAGCAAAATCACTGAAAAATGTATTGCGCTTAAATAAGTTTGATAAAACTTAAGGGCAATCAAAGATATTATTTATCTAATAGCAAATGGTCAATTGTCAATTTACCGCCGGCACAACGAAAATTCGACAAAACATCAAGAAATACTTCTTCGATTGCTGATTTTAAAGAACGCATACACCATTGCAATTCCCTAAAACCAGTTTTCCCACGTGGTGGAACATAAATGAGAATAAGCAGAACATCCGCACTTTGCTCTGTTCTGCTTGACATCAGCAGCGATATTGTCAAATTCGACTGCATGCGGAATGCGAAAGAAACTCAATCTATCCTGCGCCGAACAAACCGGTTTTAGAATTTACTCAATATCCGCCACACCAACGGCAGCATAATGGCCGGAATTGCTCGAGAAAAATGAGCAGGTTTCTGGGTAGAATGAGTGAGTTTTCATCTGGGTTTTCTGTTCTAAAGTCACGCATTTTTAGCACTGGAACGGTTTGTGATCTCTTCTGCTTATATTCTCTTTGGTGCAGGCAAGCTGCGTCGACAATATTGCAATTTATAAGAGATCAAATTAAACACAAAACTGCATGGTATAGCACATATAAATGATCCCGTAGTATTATAAATAATATAAACTGTGGATTCTTTGCTCAATCTTAATATATAAAAACGTTTGTGCGTATGTATGTCGCAGCATCACGGCTGAACCACAGAAGCGATCGACCTTATACTCACAACATATGTTCGTGTGGTGCTCTGAATGGTTTGTTTTCATGTTAGACCTTCCTAAGTGTTGCCACGGTGGCGTTTTTTCGAAAATTCTTATTTATGGACCGATTTGGCTCAGATTCACACCATATATGTAATACTAAAGTTGACAGAAAGTGGTCGACAAAATTTGAACCCGATAGCTGTTGTCGGAGTGGAAATATTCACGAAAACGTATTCTTCCTGTGCATAATTTTCATATTTTAAAAAAAATTCCTACCATAATTGATATATGTACTTTCAAAACAAATCTTAGAATAAAATAATTATTTTAGGCAGAACAACGTTTGCCGGGACAGCTAGTATCCAATAATTCACTTCTTTCGGTCGACTAAAAATTTTGAGTTCGCGCTGCCTCCATAATTGAACAATTGAACATATGTTTTTGGCAAGTTCTGCCAACCTTCAATTGTCAAATATTCGAAGTTGCCATTCATTATTCCGTATTTAAATAAATGCACTGTGAAACTCAAGAAAAGTTAACCTTGATTTAAACTCAATTCGCAAATTAGATTTAAACATCCACTGTGAAACTGGCCCTAACACACTCTTACGGATTTTGAGCAGAGGGCAATAACGCCGGCAGAGCTCCTATGCATTTGCGAAATCCACCAGGGCAATTTCATATTCAACAGACGGTTTTCAGTTTTCCGGTCAGTTTTTGGTGAATTTCTGTTTGTCTTTTGCCAGAAGAAGCATTTTGCTACAGAAGAAGAAGCTTACAAAAAGCTTACGGCGAAAATGCGGTTACTGTTTACATTTCAAATTGAGTCAAATATAATTTATACATATGTGAAAATTAACGATTATTGTGCAATTTGCAAAGCATAATGAATGTAAATCTTTTAGATTAATAAAACTGCACAAAATGTTGCATTTGTCAACTTCTGCCCTTACATTTCCATCCAAATAAAACCAAAAGGAATTCCAAAGTTAAATCTTTATTGATAATAAAGATATTAAATACACATATCTATCTTTAGTTATGCATTTGTAGTGACCACATTTGACATAATAAATAAGCAAAAAGATGTGCATGACATTACTTTAATAACAAATTATATGCGCTTGAAATAATTGCGCCAAAAAGAGCACAACTTTGCGTTAATATTTACTGCATATTGCAGAATTATCACATAAAATAAAAGGCACATACATAAAATATAGATATATAACTTCACTTCCTTGGAATTTCATCGCAAGACACTTTCGGATTGTTTAATTATTTGAAAACGTACTATTTCGTACCAGATAGACAAATTTTAGCTGAGATTTTGTTCTTTGAGTCCAAGATCTGTATGAAACACTAGTTGTTTCTGTTTAGCATATGAATAGTTATGCCTCCAAATATCTTATCTCTTTTCCTCTCACGTGAACATGGAACCCATTTACAATTTTGACAAATTGTGGAAAAGTGGATGATTGAAAGTGCAGGGTTGTATTGAGCGGGTAAAAACTGTGGTAGTAACTTAAACATGAATAATGAGCAGAAAATTGTATTATTTATAAATTAAATAAAATAGATTATTCACCGAAGGAGGGAAGTACTCACCCGTAAAAGCTTTTTATGCTTTTTTTTTTTTCTCATCAAACCGAACTAGAAAACGAACTTATCCCTATCATAACAAATTTTTATTTTCAAGGTACGAAATTTATGGAAAAGGTACGTTTTTTTAAAAAATGGGGTACGTTTTTATTTTGGCCCAGTCCAACTCTGCTTGCAACCGTGTGCCAGTGTCGCAACGTGGCTTTAAAAGCTCAAAGCTTTTCAATAAAGTTGTATTTTGTTCGTTACACTGCCGTAAATTTAAATTTTACTCACAAAAACCAATCTCGCTGCTTACGATTTGAAAAATTAACTTCCTGTCCACGGATTACACGGAAAGTCTGTCAAAAAGAAGTTGCTAAAAAGCTTATAAAAAGGGGTCAGCAAGGAAAAAATAATAAATATCTTTTGTTATTTTAGAAAAATCCCTTTCTTCTGACGCAGACTTTATATTTGGCAATTGACTTGGGCTTTGATGATCTCCTGTTTTCAGTCTGGGACTATCACGAGAGATATCTTGTAAGAGATATGTAACTTTATTTTGTATGTGAGTTTTGTGAATATGATTTCGAAAGACACATAAGATTGTACGTTTATAGTTGAAACTTGTTATGAAATAAAAATATGATGCTCTGCTACCGCTGCTGGTTTAATAATTTGCCCTTCTGCGATTGTTGCGCACCTGGTTGCCCAAACAACAGGCGAAAATGAAGGCCACCAACTGCAATTAAAGAAGAGGCGGATTATTATAGATCAACAAATAAAAACTTTTCATATTTGAAAAAGAGGGAGTGTCGTACCTCCACGGCGGCAACTCCGAGTCCAGCATAGCGAATGATGTTTATGTTCGTCTCCCAGAAGGAAGTGAAAGCCTGAGCACAGCCTGGCTTTGTCATGGCAGTCGCTGTACTGCACGTTGTAGCCTTGGCGCCGCAGCAGGACAATGGAATATCCTCTTTAGCCAAAACATAATCCGTGAAGGAGTTCTTTCCGCAACAGTTGAACTGAAAGCCACACATTTAGTTGGTACTCATGCAAATCTTGGCCCTAACTGTAACTTACGCTCAGTTGCAGTGCATTCATGACGGATTGGTCCGTTTTCCTTTGAGCCCAGATCTGGTCAACGATTGTATTCAAGGCCTTCATTATTTCCGCGTTCTGAGTCCAAACATAAACAACCATGGCGATTTGGCACATGAATAGTGCCAACATTAAGACTGAGTACTGCAATTTAAAATTTAATTACATGAGATTCGATTACTTGGGAATGCGATGGAATATAATTGCAACAACCGTCAATGTGCAACAGGTATGCTCTCGAATGGCACCGCAGCAACCCAAAAATGATATGACGAAGATAACACAGCCGAGAACCAAAATAATAATTGGAACACTGTTCGCTTCGAAAGTTTGTGCGGCGTTGCCAAATTCACCCATTTGCGATACCATGATGGAACCGAAGACAATCAGCAGGATGCCGCATACCTGTGGAAAAAAGAGAGCACATGTAATTAATACAGAAGATTATTAAATCATTGGATTAACATTATATCTGGAAGAACATATCACACACAATATACATACTTATGTGCTAAAGGGGAAGAGCTCAAAATTTTTCAATAGGGGTATTCACGATCTGGTGCAAATGCATTTGGAAATGCATAGCTTTTCGACTTCATCATCAAAAACATAGAAAATGGCACCATGGGTAAATATTAAAGACACCAATAAGTGCAACTTTTCATTCAATAAAACTTTGCAACTTTTCAAGATGGCAACTATGATCATAAGTTTGTATCAAACATTTTGCAATGGATTGCATCCGGTGGAAAAATATTTTGCATGTCCACCTTTGCCAGGCCATTTGCACCAGATCGTGAATACCGCTAATGTTTAGAAGAGGCAGAACAGCTGTTCTTAAGGAGCTACTCGTATATATAAATAGAAGCATAACAGTATTTTCTTAAGAAGAAAATAAAGAAGAATACCAGATGATCGTAAGTTTTTAAGGGTGATTTATGTTGACATGGCTTTATAATCTTGCCCGTTTGAGTTATTCCACATTTATCATATATAATTATCTAGGGCTTACATATGTACGTATGATTTGATTAGAAATTCAAAAAAGTTAACTGTTGTTTGTTTAACGCAATGCATGCTTAGAATACTACAGGTTCTTTTTGATTACCGCCTGTCATTAAAAGCGACTACAGATGATCGCATCGACTCTAGAGCGAAAGTCAGGTTATGGAGCATACATCAAAAGCTAAGATGCATCTGCGTGTTCCCCTCAAATTACAGCATTTATAGGTGTGTAGTAGCCGAAGAATTGGTATCAAAGACCGGCATGAATGCATTCATTGACGGCTATGAGCCACAACATATGTACATAGCGGTCTCGCTCTCACTAACCCTAGCATAAAACCTCTCTTTTCCTGATCACGTAAGGCAGCCTGGTATTGTGCAAAAAAGATAAAAGTTATGCCAACCGCTGAATTTGTGTGGGTTTTTTCGTTCTTGTGTGTGCATTTTTATTATTTGCCGGCACTTGATACTATGTATTGCAAAGCACGTAGTGCCCAAATATATCTTGAAGGTTTTTGCGATAGTAGAAATATATTTGTGTATGTATTTGTATCTGCATGACATTTTGTGTGTGCAGCGGATGTTAGACGATCATTAACTGATCGGATTGTTAATGAAGCTTTTCGCGAACTTCGAAGGTTAATATACATATGTATATGTAAATAAATACTATTGACTTAATAAGCAGTAAATGCTGAAAACATCCCAGTCAGAGAGGAGTATTCCAAATAAAAATCGAAAAAGAACTCATCGCGCACAGATAAGATAGCTTCGAAACTATCAATAAAACAGCAAAATCGGTGGGTTTAATTTTCGCAGCGATAAGATAAATATAACAGACCCAGTCAGAGGCTATTCATATACATACATACAAACGCACTCAAACCTTTCAGGCATATCGTATTCATGTGGGTATGAATGCACACTCACAGAAAGATGTTAGTAATGCTAACTAAAAAGATACTTATCATAATTAGTAAGTTAACTTAAATGAGCTAACTGGGTAATTAGTTATTGTGACTAATTTCTGCTATCAACAATTTTGCAGCGTTGGTTTTTTATCGATAAATTTTAGCGCTAACTATAAAAGAAGTAAGTAACATTTAAGTTTTGACAAAATTTTCTTATTTTAATAATTGTTTTGAATGTTGTTTCGCTTGAAACGCAGTCGGATTTTATCAGTCTATTGTCGCAGCACACCCATAGCCACTGACTGCTACTCGAACTTGAAGCCGGTCTCACATTTATCGCTCACTGCGTGCAAAATTATAACTCAAATGCAAGCTTATACCTTTCAGACCGGACGGTGCATATATGCCCCCACTAGCTGCTTTTGTTTGTTCTTTACTTTGTGCTTTACGCACGGTGATTATATCCTTGAATTAAAAGTATAGAACAGCGGAAAAACAGAATTAATTGGGCCTGCTCTGTATATTTAGTATATATCATATATTTGAGAGTATTTATAGTCCCTAGCTATCATTCAAAATTTTTTTCAACTCAAACATATATGTACATATTTTCTTCCGGACTTTGTTCAAAGTCTATATACTTCCCAAATAAAAATTAATAAAACAAACTGCGGTTAGGCACATTGGCAAATAAAGAAATGAAAACTCAAATATTCCATTATTCAAGATGTTTACTTAAGACAATTTTATCGTACAAAAAAGTGTATGATGATAAGCAGATGGGCTGAGAGTTCTTTTTGAATACTGCTTTGCAACATGCGATCACAATAGTCCCATTCATATTACCTCGTAACGGTATAAACTTATAAACTCAAATACACTTATAAATTGACGTGGCTTTTATGAGTTTATGTGAATCCCAACTTTTGTTTAAAATATTTACATACAAGATGTCACTTTCACACAAAAAAATGTTTGTAGAATTTCAGTGGTGCGACTAAAATTTCATGAGAATATATTTATGGATATTCTCAAATGAAGGTCGGATGGTAAAGAGGGCATAAGAGTTCGAATGGGAAGCGAAATCCAACCAATTTGTTGGTTATGAAGGATTACTAATAACTTGATATTAGTTGAGGTTTGCACCTAAAGCGATGAGTAGACCAAATACCTAGAATGTGCATATTTCCTACATACTATTGAAACTTCGAAATTTTGTCCTACAAATTTAACGCTTGAAATATCTTTCTAAATTTCTTATGCAACTTATCTAGCTAGCAGATAATTAATCTTATATATGTTCTGCTAATGCAGCAAGTATCAAGTACCGATAAATATAACCTATTTTCACTGCTGTATATATAATTTATACGTTACTAATTTATTAGTTATGAATCAGTTAAGTTGTCGTAGCAGACAGTCTACTAATTCCGTTACTGAAAACTTTCTATGAGTGTGCATTTTGAAATCTGTGCGTTGATAGTAACATTTTCAATATCTGCTAATTGCTTGGATTAGAACGTCCTCGAATTTGTCAAGTTATGCGTATATGATTGTTCAGAATTTGGAATTATATCGCGTTACTTTCGCTATCGCAGAGTACACTCAGCTCCGCAGCAGTAATACAAATTATCACAAATGCATACACATACATATATATATATATGTATATGTATATGTGTGTATTTGGCATGACATCATCAAGTATTGTACACGTCTCTCATAACTGAAATTAATCCAATCCATAGATCCTTTTAATAATATATATGCGCCAATTATTATATATGTACATATGTATACACGATGCTTAGCCTTAATCTTCTCGCATTGACTTACATATGTGCGCTCTCACAAGTTTATAGGCATCTGCTATATGTATGTATGTAGGTATAACTTAAATATCTTACCACAAAAAGTATGTTAAACACGAAGAGCACATATTTAACGAATACTCCGCCACAATCCATTTTGCAAATTCTTTGTTATTGACACGATATTTGATCTTAAAAATTAGTAGTATTGCAAATAAAAAATTGTAATTATTTCGAATATATTTTACACTCGTATATCTAGCGATTCGTTGCTCGAGAACTTAACGGCCCAACGTTTTATAATCTACTGAAACAATTTCAGTTGCTGCAATTCCAAAAGGCGAGATACAATAATCTTATCAGCAAATTATCGCAAATTTTTTCAGACATAACAATCTACAGTCACCGAAATAATTTAAAGGGTAAGGCTTTTGGAATTGAATGCATAACTGTTACTCTGTACCATAATATTCACTATGACCCTGTATTTTTAAGATTGATGAAAGGCAAAATCAGTGCAAAAACGGCAATACGTAAAGTGGAGGATAATTCCAAAACCCCATGAAAAATATTTTAATTTCAGTGTCAAATTACTCATTGGGATCAAACTGTGGAAGAAATAGAAAAAAAAAGTTCGAAAAATAATAAAAAAAAAGTTTGAACAGTTCGCAAATTTATCAATTTATCAAGTGTGTTACATGAACGCACTTGGAAAAGTGTTTGTGCAAACGGTGTTTGGCTGTCAAAAAGAAAAAACTAAAATGCCGAGAATCAATGAAAAAGTAAAGTTTAATGATGGAGCTGTTTGGAAAAAATTACTGTAACCCTTTTGCGTTTATTTTGATTGTTCAATACTAAACTTTTATCGTAATGTTATGGATCATAGCTAAGCAGGGTTGCATTCGTTGCCGTCTAAGTTTACAAACATCGTTTGCCCAGCGAAATCATTGGGCAAATTTATCACATTTGTGCAAATGAGCTTTCATACAAAATTTGACAGTTCGTTTATCAGGTGATAAATTTGTCACGTTATCAGGCATTTGCGCGTTTAAATGAATACACGTAATGTCATAAAAGAAGAGCTAGTCTCATAAAATGCAACTCTGCTGAGCTCCATAATTTTGCAAATTTCAAATGAAATGTTGTGTATATAAGATACAAACAAGATTTCCGGGTTTATTTAATCCGTATCAGTCTCCTTAAAAAGTAATAGGAAAAAACCTTTCCGTTATTTGACATTTTACATAAAAACTTACTTACTTTCTTTTAGGGTCACAACATTATTTTGCAGGTTTCGGTCTCACACACTAGGTCTCTCTGGGTTCCCGTGATTTGCCTTCAAAGCTTTGATGAGACTTCTTCTCCTTGGTCACTTCATTGGAGATTCGGTCTGCCTCTTCTGCGCCCACCCTCGACTTCCGTACTGCATACCTTTTTTGCTGGAACATTGTAGCTCTTGCCAATAGGTGCTACTATGGACTGGACTCGGTAAGTAAAACTGACACTCTATAAGACGCTCATCATCTCCGTATTGCTTTATGGCACTTGGAGTGTTCGAGAGAAAGGTGCTCCGCAAGATCTTCGGCCCGATCCGCGTTGGCGTGGCGTTGACTACCGCATCCGAACGAACAACGAACTGTACGAGCTCTACGCCGATATTGACATAGTCAGTCGCATCACCACCAAGCGGCTTTACTGGCTGGGTCATGTCGTGCGTATGGACGAAGGAGCTCCAGCGAAGAAGGTATTCGAGACGGCGGCAGTTGTAGGACAGAGACGGCGTGGGAGGCCATGCCTACGATGGAAAGACCAAGTGGAGGAGGAACTGGCTACGCTTGGAATTTCCAACTGGAGGAGTCGCGCGCGTAGCAGGGGCAAAGGCAGGTCGTTACCCGATAACGGGTTGTTCTGACCACCTATGTATGTATGTATTGTAGTTCATACGCTCGACATACCCGAGCCAGCGGAGCGGACAGCTCATACATTTCCTGGTACGTTCAAATACAATAGACGTCAGCATGAGCGTCTTGTGTGAGTTCTGTCGACGGAAAAAAAGTTACTGAGCGCTGATTTCACTCCTGACTATTAGATCATGTAATATATCGGATTTTGTAAAAGTTCGTTTTGCTGAATAAGGACAAGTTTTTCAGTTCGAGTTTAAAATTCAGATTTAATGCAGGCCAATTAAATTTCATTTGGTACTTAGCTAACTCCATTTAGGAAAACGATTTTTCAATTCAAGCTCTGCTTTGCGAATTTTTAATCAGGCAATTGTTACTAACAATTGGCATTTCACTATGTAGAGGAGCTATCGATAATGTTTATATGTGTTTATAACTTTTAAATAGGGAAAATAAAATAATTTTATAATATGGAGAAGAAATATTTGAAAATTCAAGCCAGTACGCTTGGCTTTTTATTCGAAGGAAGAAAAGGCGAAAATTTATTAAAATAATTCATGTGAAATTTTTGAAAGAAACACATAAACTGCAAACCTCAGACGTTTAAAATTATGATAAAAAAAATTAGTTTAAAGCATAGAGAAAAATTCGATAGTGAATTCGAACTCTTTTTAAGTTATTGGTAGAACTTAAACCGTTTAGTAAAAAATCGACTTTAATAGGCGGAATTTTGGTAGGCAACAATATTTATGAGTAACAATAGTGCGTAAGGACATTTGGTGTCAGGTGACATGCTTCGTTACGTTATGTTTACTTCGATTTGATTTGAAAAAAATTTTTTATTCGATCCAAGCTCGGTAATATTAATGCATATACAATTTATTAGCTTATCCCCCGCTTGGTTACTTGGAGTAGGGCATTACTCTGTCGGCGAAACCCGACTGATGTTTCCAAACTAGTTATATTTCGAAAGGACATGCCAGTGGTAGTGCTTTTAAATGTCAGCGCAAATTCAATAATTCCCAATTTAAACACAGAAATATTTCTCTGGACATTTTTCTTTCTTCCCTTTTGCTCTTTCTTCTATTTACATAGTATATACGGAAGGTTTTCTTTAACAAACTTTTCTCTCTATCATTGATGTTATTTTTGCAAATGTGAAATATTTATGAAAGCGAAAAGGACAAAAGAAATCTGTCCAATGCGAGGAAGTCAGTAGGTACTCGTTTTCGTTTGTTTTGCCTTCTCTTGCCTAGGAAGTCGACTTTCAAGAAAATATGTATATTTCCTTTTTTGACTACACGCAAAGAGCGTGAATGAAATTGACACGATATTTGTACGTGAATATCATTCACATTCTTGGCTACTCGCTTTGCAAAAATCGCAACAAATATAAAGATGCTTGATCATTTTAAATCAATTAATTTGTTTTCATATATTTACAAAAGATCGTCATTAAAGCATATTCAATTTGAATTTAGAAATCGCCACACTGTTTTTTACAAGTTGTGTCGCTGCGATCGGCGGAAACTATTGAGCAGGAAGCAAGCAAATGTGAAGGCTACAATCTCCACGAGCGCTATGCCGATGCCGGCATATCCAACAATGTCCATGTTGTTGGCCCAGAAGTCGTAGAACTCCTGTTGGCAGCCAGGCTTCTGCGTGTACACAGAGGCGGGACAGGCGTTGTTCATGTTGCCGCAGCACGAGTTAGGCACTTCTTCGCCGGCCGCAACGTAATCCGCGTAGCTATTGACACCGCAACAATTGAACTATTGAGAGAGAAATTCGAATTTCGTCAGTCTAAGGGTAGAAACGAAGGGAGGACATCATTGTACATACACTCATTTGCAAGCCGTTCATTGGGTAGCCGTTGACCGCAGTGTTTTGCTGCCAAGCACTCGTCACGAGACCCGACATGGCGTTCAAAAAGCTGTCATACTCAACGAAGACCCAAATGACCAGAGCCAATTGGAAGCAGAACATCAGGAACATGCAAACGGAGTACTGTAAAACGGAAATGAAACGAAATGAATTGAAATCAAATCGAAATTTGCAGTGACTACAGGCAATCATTACTCACAATCATTGTGCAGCATTTGTTCTCCCTAATCGCACCGCAGCATCCGAAAAAGGAAATCACAAAGATGAGGGCGCCAATTGCGGTGACAATAACAGGAATCGTTGCCGTATTATACACATCGCTGGACACGGTGATATCTCCAATATCCGCTAGTATGATGGAGCCGAGTGTGATGAGCAGAATGCCACATATCTGAAAAGTAAATTCATTATTTCATTGGTCGAATATGTCTAGGAATACTTTTAAAGTTCAGATTGTGTTGTTTTTGTTTTTGTTTTTGTTTTTGTGAGAAATAAATTCGCTTTTACTGAAATCTTAGTGATATTGTTTGCAAAGCGGGGAAAATTTTAGAGGATGGCAAAGAACAAAGTTGTTCTGTCAATCCCGTGATTTCGGCGACCATTCCCAGTCCCGCAAATCCCAAATATATTTGAAATATTAAATATATTCGAATATATTAAATATGTTCTACTTGAACAAGCTTTTTGCCGTTATTAGAAAGTTGTTAGCATTTGTGCATATTGATTTTACTATCACTGTACATAAGTATAGTATGTATGTATATAGCGACTACCCGTAATGCTTGCAATACATTTGATCAACTTCCGGTGTCAACGTATTTTGGAATGCACTGAGAAACGGACATTCCCACCAAATAATACGCAAGTACAATAAATAAATCATGTTAATTATCTTCATATTTCTACATGTCGAACTCTGAACATACTGAAATATACAGTATATACATATGTAGTATATATGTGGAAATGTTATTTCTCCAACGATAAGATAACATAATAATAAAATCCATATAAAACTTTGTATCTAGCTCTTGTCTAAATTATCGCAGCTTGCAAATTTTTAGTGCATACACGTGTAAACGTTACCACAATTGTGCCATGGTCTAATATTGTAAGTACATATTGCCTGAGTATATCATGGAATCATGTACTCTGTCACTGTTGTAATATTTATGGCAAACTTTATTTGAAAAAGTCAAGTTTTTTACTTAATCCATCGATCACTGATAAAGTTGGTTTATTTATAATTTTTCTTTTGTGAAATTATGAATTGTTCTTTTTGCACTTGATAATGAAATGAGTCATATATTTAAACTAGTTCTTTACTATTGAAGAAAATTTGAATCTGGGTGCAGTTTTGATATACATACATAAGTGATAATTTGACCCAATCCGTATTGTGTGGGTAGCAGGAAACCAATCAAACATTATCAGCGAAAATGCTCCTAATTCAATTGATTAAAGCTTGATAGCTTATCAGATACACAAAATTTGATTTTAACCACAAACGACTTATTTTTTTACGAAATCGGTTACGAAATTCTTTTCAAACACAAAGTAGAAGATTATATTATTGAACGCTCGATAGCTTTCTTAGGAACGCGGTTTATGCAGAAACCCGCTAAGTACATCAACATTAACGGAAGTATCTGTACGGTTATTTCCAATATCTATATCGGAAGCTATTTGAAGAAAATCTAAAGAATTGACGAAGTTACAGCACTTTTGCAGATTTAAGTCCGGAGCTACCATAAGACATTACCAAATTTCAAAAGCATTCCCCTCCCATATTTTTAAAGCGCTACCCAAAATATCTCATTAACTAATTAACCCATTACACCGTTAATATTTTTCGATACACTAAACTGAAATGCTTACTAGATAATCTCTTATCTAGATTTACTTCCCAAATACGAACCCAACATGACCCTAAAATAATTATGACTCCTTCAGGGCTTTCGCAAAATGAATTTCGCTCGATTCCGTTATTAATCCTTGAAGAAGTCACTAAAATTGTAGTTGACGGAAGTCTAGGGGAGCAAGTTCCACCCCCTACCCCCCTTGTAGATTCCTTGTATACGCCCATTGTTATCTTGTTTGATCTATTAGCTAATCTTATGGGAGTTTAAGTGTCAAAAGGCGAACTTTCTTTGCTTTTACATCCTACTTCTAAATTTCTTCTCTTGATCCTCAGTGTACTAAAGTACAAAAAGTGCGAGAACAAAGTAAACAATGCACTGGGCAGTCTCTTCGCGATTACTTCGACCGTATATACTACATAGGGATATAGATTAGGGCGTATATCGTGGTATATGGAAAAAAACTAAAGGCGAGTTTAGCTGCTTTTATAGGGTGCCCAGGACAAAATGTTTTCCTGGCTTGAGTTGGTCTGGATCTATAAGTCCATTACACATTTGTACTGCTCCAACTGTTAATTTTAGAGAACCATATTTCGATTCACTAAAATGTAACTATATCACACAAACTGCTTAGGGACACGGATGAAATGTTATTTTTTTCAAAAATATAAATGAAAATTTTTGAAATCTCGATTCGAATATTCATGCAAATACGAATTAAACAGTTGGTAAACACAGAACACAGAAAACACTTTTGTTTTGATTGGATTTTAAAAGCATGTATAAATTTTGCTGAAAACTCACCAAAAATATAATATTGAAAATGTACACTATATATTTAACGATCGATGCAATGCAGTGCATTTTGATATATTTTTCTCTCTAAGTGCTTTCTTTGAAATAATAAATAATAAGCAGAAATTGCTTTCTTTTTAATAATAACTTATTTAGATTCGTTTATCGTTTTGTATTTTTGTATCAGCTTCGAAGGGAAGCAGATATTTTTTTGCGTTCTTTACGATATAACGCAGCGAACAGTTTCGATCAAATACTAACAATTCCTATAAGCTACTCCGTTTTAAATGAATGTGTAACTCGCAGTTTGCATGCGTATTATTTTTAGAAGCTAATATCTTATCAGCTTACGGTAATTTCATTCTTTTTTCATATGTGCCAAGTTGATAATAATGGCTTATACACGACAAATAATTTCGTAAAGGTAGGATGTCGGTTTTACTTTTGAAGACAAACTCAAGTTTATCAAATCGAAGTATCTTCAGATATTTAAGCAGTATGCACTAAGAACGTTGTGCTCCATTCTATCCCAGCATGATAAAAGTATCTATGATTAGAAATATGAATTCTTATATTCATTCCATTAGTGTATTAGAAACATTTCAACAATTCAATTTGATGCGGGAAACTCCATGGCAATCTGAAATTGAAGATCTATATCGTAAGCAAATCTAAATTAAATTTTATGAAAATACCCCACAGAGAGATTATGAAAAGTGATTTTTTTAAATCTACTCAAAACTGAAAAATTTTCATACAGTCTCTATAGCTCAAACTGAAAGCATCACCGGATGATGAAATATTTCAAGAAAAGCTAAATATAATAAGGGACACTGTTGCAATGGCTTCAAAAAATCTAATTTTTGGTTAAACTGCTTTTATGAAATCTCTAGAATATTCTCGATTTTCGAAAGTTGAAAGTAACGGCCCTAGAACGGAGCAGGTATTCGGAGTGCAAGCTAGACGCGTCTAACTTTCAATAGTGTTTTTCTTAAAACTGCATTTCTCTAAATTTGCTCAAACTTTTCGCCCAAAACATGAATCAAAAGTTACCTCCAGCACTTCAGCGGAAACATTTCTAGATTTTAAAAATATCCAAAGTACGTGTAGGGTTATTTCTTTTTCAAAGTTTAACTTTTGCACGAAGTTCAAAATAAAATGCCCGACTTAGATATGGTCCGACGGAAGATAAAATAAATAATTGGCGCAACAGCCCGTGTAACTGAGGCTAGGACCTGGCTTTCTCGCATTAACTTGCCTGTACTCGTTAAATTTTAGGCCAAGTTAAAGGGGCCTACACATTTATTGTACTTGTATAGCTATATTAGAACGGGCTTGAGAAGCTTTATGTTCATGGCAAAGAGTTCTTTCGGAGAATTGCCAATCGTTAGCGAGAAATGGCACCGTGCAAAAATAACAGTGAGATAAACATATTCTCTTATTTTTTAGGTTCTATGAGTTTTTCAGGTATAGAACCAGCGAGTTTTCGCATCACTGAGCCACTGTCGTGCCTAACTCCAACAGGAGTTACAGATGTGCTTAAAAGATTCGGAGTCCACATTTCGAAGTCGACAGCGCTACCCAATGATATTTTGAGTTTCTTTAATATAATACAGCAATACCATCATCGGCGCCAGCGGAGCGTTTCATTTGCTGGAATGGTGAAGTATCCCCGGCGAACAAAATTGATTAAAATTTAATCAAAGAAATTGTATTAGATAAATAGAAATTTCTGAAAACTTGTACGCATAAATGCAAACGGATTGAAGGGCTATGTTTTAGTTTTTATTATTTCCTGGGTTAATGGTTTTATTCAATTTAAAATTCGTACGAGTTACGCCTGGAGTACACGGCATGACAAAATGGCATGAACATGCCATCGTGACGTCAAAATGACGACAAAGTTAATTCCGAAGCATGTCATGAGACCAATTTACACGTTATTTTGACATCACGATGGCATGTTCATGCCATTTTGGCATGCCGTGTATTCCAGGCTTTATGCTCTCTTGGTGCCAGGACTAGACTGTTTTCTTTCTTTAGTTTCGCGCTTTCTCAAACTTGTTTTAATATCTTGCCTGCAAATAGTTTGTATACAAGTTTTTTGATATAACTGCTGTTTTTTAGTCAACTATCAAGACGTTGGAAATACATAGTGGAAAAAATTTGCACTACCACTAGAATTAGTTGGGAGGAAATTGTAGTGCACTACACCCATATCTCTCTAAAAGAAAACGTGCCCGGGGACCCGGGTGTGAACTTCCTAAAAAGATGGGGATATCTTTTTTTGCAAGTGATGCGAGTATTTCCTGGAATTAAAAAATTGAATAACAGAACTTGCAAACAAATGAAAAGTATTGACTACTTTTGATAGTAGCAACCGAAAGAATGGAGTTTTGTATCACTGCAGAGTACTGAAAAGAGGAAAGTGCAGAAATGCTTCACAAATCTACTCGAGTATTTCTGTAAAGCAAAAGAGTTAAGAAGTACATACCTACATAATCTACTGCAAATGTATTATGTTGTTGTTCAGAACAAAACCTGCTTTTTACTCTTCTGTCAGACCAGTAGTTCCACATCGTGAACACCGTTTTTATTTATATTCGTTCAAGAAATTGAATGCAACGTATCGAGGGTACGAATTTAAAAATGTCTACATTTCTCCCAATACATACTTTAACCACCTTCAACGATTGGCAAGAAAAATGTCGAAATTCTTTTCTTAAAACCATGCTTTCCCATTCACATATTAATAGAGCCCGACCGAACGCTCGGTCTCGGTTTCGGTTACCGAACAGTTCGGCCAAAATGTTTGGGTTCGGGCTCGGTTCGGTCTCGGCTAAAAAAGGCCGAGAATTTAGCCGAACAGTTGAGGAAAAAATTGTATAGTTTTAAACAAAATTTAAATTTTTTAATAATACTTTTTATTGATTTTTCATAAATCAGATGCTTAATGTAGGTATTTATACTTCAAATGAATTGTTTTTCACAATTAAATGTATTTTTTCCTAAAATTGTATACATTTTTGTTCATTAAAATTCTTCTTCTTTTTTTTGCATATACATAAGTACCTACTTATATTCGAAAGGTTTGGTCTCGGTCTCGGTTTCGGTTTCGGCCGAACATTAAAAAAAGGCCGAAGTTCGGTATCGGTCTCGGCCAAAATTTCGGGTTCGGTCGGGCTCTACATATTAATATGATGGTATGTAAATATATACTCGAGTGCACTTCACTTATGACTACTGTTGCACTGCAGAACTCTCGCATCTACATACATATGTACATATATATATTGTATGCCCGTATGTATATTTCAAATAATAGTATTTTAGCTTATTTTTCTTTGTAATTTTTTGCCGTGCAGTGAGAAGATTCTTATCACAAAAACATTCAATTAGGCATGAGTAATAGCCACAAACATGATAGCTAGAGAACCCCACGAGAAGAAACCATTGCTCGCCGGCCGAGTAATGGCTTTTAAGTTGTTGCACGTCGGTGACTAATAGCCATTTTATTCCATTGCACCTAAAATGCTGTACCTTGTTGTTTCTCAATCGCGAGCACAATTTAGGCAGTCAGCAGTTACTAAATGTGGCACTTGCAAACGGCATAAACATGGACAAGCACAGTCAGACTTTGAAGAGGCCTGTTCCAACGGCGATAGTACATAAGTACCTACCGCTTATCAAAGAGTTTGCCAACTGCCGAGCTTTTGAGTTTGCTGCTTTGTCATTTAAAAACTGATTGCATATAGCATTACAAGATATAAGCCCAATTCACAATCTTGTGCAAATGGTCTGGGATTTTTGCACAAGATTGTGAATTGGGCTATAGAATTGCAGTGGGCATGGCACTGAACAAAAGTATCCTCGAACTGTGCTCTTCGTTTAGCATCTTGCTGAAAGCAAAGTCCAGATATCTCCAAAGATTTTGATAGAGCTTGGCATGAGCCTCAAGTTGGAAAACAAATTGCTTACGGCGTCGGTGATTGCTTCGCTTGCTAGATAACGAGCTTGCTCAGCGGCCGTTCTGTACGTGTCGGATCTAATGAGTTCTCTATTCATTCAGGTGTAACGCAGGGTTCGGTACTGGCAACCACGCTTTTCCTTGCCTTCATCAATGATCTTATGTCATTGCAGATGAATCCATATCCATGAATCGTCATTCATAATCATTTGTAAGTCGGCTAAGCTTTGCGGAGATTGAGACCAAGCAATGCATATCAATGCAATGTAATATACAAGTGGGGCCACCTGTCGTGTGTGCCTGCATACACGACAGCTAGTAAAAAAATTAGCAACAATTAATGGCAAAGCAAAGTAAAAAACAAGTAAGGAAGCAATCAGTCGGGTTTCACCGACAGAGTAATACCCTACACCATGTTCCCAAGTGGGGTGATAATTCACTAAAATTGTGGGCGTATTTGATTTACAACCTACATAGTGGGCGGACCACGCCCATTTTTGGCAGACTACAAGATATACCTAATAGGACTATACATGCCAAATATTGATGCTCTGACAGGTGTACACCAGATGTTATCGGCATATTTATTTTACTGCCCCCATGGTGGGCGGACCACGCCCATTTCTGGAGAATTAAAAGATATTCCCACTAGGAACGAAGTAACCAAATCTGGACTCTCTGGTGTATATATTATGGAAGTTAAGAGGATTTTTTGTTTGTCGCCTATATAGTGGGCGGACCACGCCCATTTTCTTGTATGGCATCTAAGACCTATATATCAACTTGGGAACCGAATTTCATTCATTTATATTCGTAACTAGTCAATTGGGAACCATTTTACCGAAAAAATTTTGCCGGCTATATAGTGGGCGGACCACGCCTATTTTTTCCTGAGATATAGAAGACCTACCTCTTAACTTGAATACCAAGTATTAATCTTTTCCATGAATAATTACACAAATTATAGCCATTTTACCGAAAAAAATCCGAGGTAGTGGGACTTACAGACCCGTTGTGGGCGTGTCCTTCGGGTAATTTGAATAATTTTAACACTTTACCTAACCCGAGGTTCACTGTAACTGTATACCAAATTTGGTCCAAATCGAACAACTCCTTCTTTCTTTTTTTTGCATACACGCAGACAGACAGACAGACAGACAGACGGACAGACGGACAGACGGACAACCGGAAATGAAAAGAGAAAGTGTTTCTGATCATTTCTATATACTTATGTCTATACCTAGGAAGGCTCCTTTAATGCGTTACAATTTTGGCACAAAGTTATTATACCCTATTACCATAGGTGTAGGGTATAATAAAAAGCTATAAAAAAAGTTAAAAAAGAAAAATTTTAAAACCTTCGGAGCTGGGATTCGAACTCATGTACTTTCGGTTTCTGCGCCAGCGCCTTACTCGTTGCGCTATCAGCACTCTTGCCATCTTATGTCTAAACTTTTATAAGAAGCCATTCGCCGCCGCCGCGCTGCCAATAGGACAAAGGCTTTTTAGTCAGTCTGCGTTTTATATATAAAGATATGACAAGGACCTATCGACAAATATGTCAGAACCACAAAGTGGCTCCCATATATGTATGGGAAGTGCATAGGTGGAAACCTCACGTGGTAACACAATGGACCTTTTGGCCTAAGTGATGTCCTTGAGACGACCACTTAACCTACCAACCTACCTAATATAAATGACACACGCAACAAATATCAACAATCAATCTCCGAATGGGGTCGAGCAATAGGATCAGTTTTAATGCTCGCAAAACGACATTCTGCTGTCTCATACACAGGAAAACTTTCTGCCCTCCCAAACCTCTCTTTCCTTCGGTGTTGTAAATATTGAAGAGTCGGCAGCCCTTGACGTTCTGGGCTTGTTAATCAAGTGTGATCTGCGTTGGATCGCCCACATCTATATTGCTAAAGAAGCTGGCAAGAGTATCGGCTCCTTAAAGCGGTGTAAAAAAAATTATATACCACCTATGTACATACATAAGACCCAAAATGAAGTATAATTCGCATTTATAGGCTGCAGCTTCAGAAGCGCAACTGGCAACGATAGGGTCACCTGCTCTATCGATTCCTCGGAGCAGCATCTAAACGTGTGATCTTGAACCCTCTGCTATCGTTACTCCAACGGTAGATGCTTTGCTGAGGTAAGAGATATTTTAGCACAGCTGCCCGCGTGTTTTGTCGCTACACGCGCTTGGTGGGAGGGATTCTTCGATTCCACGTTTCAACACAGCTCCAACGCACCACGCATTACAGAAAGAGTTCGCTATTCTGCCGTACATCCCGGTTGTGGAATAGTCTTCCTGCGGAAGTTTTCATGCATAACTACAATATTTTCGGATTCAAAGCAAATATACACTGCTACGACACTACTCTGCACTTCATCCCCTGCCACTAGCCTATAATCGTTTCAAAATAAACAATTGCTTTGCATGTATAGGCGGCATTTCCGGAGTGTTGCTTTATTTTAAAAAAATTTAAAAGAAAAGAAGTATCAATTAATAATAATAACTTCGGAAAATATTTAAATTTTTTCATTATCGAAAATGATATTCCTACTCACTTACATACTGCATAAAGCCAAAGGGGCAAGGAGTCTGTTTTAATCGATTAAATGTATATTGATAAACCTTAATCAATTTTCGGGTCGTTATGAGCGTTTAACTTGTTGATAAGTGAAAATTATATAAGCTTAAGTGCTGGAACACTTATAATGCACCTGGGATACCCCAAGTTGGTGCCAAAGCAAACCTGCCATATGGTCAAACATATGCACATTTGTATGTATGTATGTATGCATTACTCACACCTGCCAGAATGTGCGAATTTGCACTTGAAAATACGCCTGCGGCCATTGGCAAATCAAAAACAACGCGTTGCCGTTAGCTGTTGCCAAAATTTAACCGCGTTCATGAAATTCCCCTTTCTTATCATGCCGCCTATCATGAATGCTAAAGAAGTGTGAACGTTTAATTAAACAATATTATTAAAATAACGCATACTATGCTTTGAGTATCTAATAGCCAGTCCCTAAGGACTGAAAGACAAGATCACATTAGGCCGCGTTTACACTGAATATCGAATGGCTTTTGTTGATTTTATTAAAGTCATAAAAATCAATCGATAATCTGTATTCCGTTCCATGAAGCGTTTCTGAAATCTATTGGACTAATATGAATTCAGCTTTACCCTTCCTGAAGTTAATTAATCCGTTCTAAAATCAATTTGACAATTTCTGAAATCAAATTGACCATTTCCAAAATCAAAAGGACTTCCCATATTTTCTGCGTTTGAAATCAATTTGATTTATCTGAGTTATTAAGTCTTATTCTGAAACTGATTTGACTAAAATTAAATTAACTTGTCAAATAAAATGCTAGTAATTCGGCTAGAAATACTCTCTTAACCCTTTCATTGCTAACTTTTCTTATTGGTTTTTTGTAAAAAATGTTAAATCCTTGTGTATGAAATTATTTATTTATTTATTTATTTATTTCATTTCAATCTACTGGGCTTAGCCCTTACAGATTAGTTATAACTTAAATCTAACTGAAATATAAATAGCTTAACCCTTTCATGCCCAATGTTGCCTATAGGCAACATCCTGTAACTTACGAACCAGGACACCAAGGACTTTGAAATTTTGGTCAGTTCATATTTGAGTCATTATTACCACATATCTGACCTCAAAGAATTTTTTGCTCCGCCCAATTTAATTCGGGCATGAAAGGGTTAATATTAAGAGAAATGCCTATACAGATCTTGCTTAATACAGGCCCTACTCTGTTGCATGTCTAGGTGCTTGGAAGCAGAGTTGAAGAGAGTAAGGCACCTGGTAATAGCTTCATTGCATCCATAGATCCATAGGCAGTCCTGTGGTAAGGAATGTGGTAAGTCTACAAGTCTCTCAGACTTCTACAAGGCACATGGAAGTTTAATAGGTAAAGTATCAGTGGAACATTGATTATAAACCAAGACTATTTTAATTTAATCATCCAGGTGCAAATTGTCCCGCTGGAAGTGAATGGGTTAATATATGATGTCTGTTCGTTTTTTAATGATCAATATCGCGAGTTTATTTACTTATTCTAGACTGTCGAAGAGCACAAAACCTCAAATGTCTTCGTAGAATTAAATCTTCAGTTAATGAGTTATTCTCATCAACTGACGATATCGGGTCTAAGAACATTCAAATAGAATTTTAATAATTTTCGGAAAACCCTAAAACTGTGGAACAGGTAAGTCCCCAGCTATTGACACGGCGCTGTAAATTCGGTGCAGTTCTTTCAGATAATAGTTCTGACCAATAAGCTTTTATCAGTCAAATAATAGGTATATAGATTTAAGACTTTGATTATAATTTTCTGAAATGTGGAAGATCTTTAAATTAGAATCAGATATATTGCAAACTAGATTTGCTTCTCTTTAAAATGTGGAATGTAGATTAGAAATAAGTATATAACTTTACCAAATGCGTCCGCAGGATTTTCTATAGGAAGAGGCAAAAGTTGTACAAATTCAACGTTCGAGTTTCATTCTGGAACGCGCAGACAAAATTTTACAAAAATAATTTCTGCTGCAGCGTAGGAACAAATGTAACAAAATTTCAAAATTAAATATTTGGCAATGATTTAGAAAAATCCTTTTCATAATAAAATTTTAAACCTGCATGGTTGTCCAGCCAAAGGCCTGCTCTTCAATTTGAATGCCTGCTGTTTTAACATGCGCACGTATCCATGGTATTTAAGAAAAACGCAGTTTCGGCAATGTCATCATAAACGGCAGTCAACTTTTTGACCGGATCTTTAAATAATTTTGTTTATGTCGCCCCGAGAACTTCAAAAACATTCACTCCTATCAGAGAATCCATCAAAAAATTTCAGCTACATAGTTAAAACGCCGATCTGCGTGAAGATTTGACTCCGTCACCATGGTCCTAGGACCTGTCTCTGTCTGTCTCTGTGGACCTTAACCAAATTTTTATCATTTGCATAGTTCTGAATGATCTCTCGTCGGTGGTTGTATTGCATGGCAGAGCTGCTAAAATTAGCAGAGCGTGCAATAATTGCGGATGAAATTGAATTGACTGAAAAATCTGTTTCTTCCCAAAATAATATAATAAAAAAAAACTTTTTAAAAATAAGCTTTTATTCATTTAATGTACTAAAAAGTAGAAAATAAATTGTTTCCAAGCCACCTGTATCTTACTATCAATAAAAGCTTTGGGCGCTCATGTGTTTAAATTTGTCAAACATTTGATCCAATATCCAACTTTATCATCTATACATATCAACGTATTCCGTAAACTCTTGTATTCATTTAAATTCACACTATGGTTAATATGGTTTATATAATCTTATTATTCAAATGAAATGTAATTTTTTAGAGATCACTGAAAAAATGCCAATATTAAATTGGTATACTTGTTTTATATTTATGTTTATTTAATTGGTATATAAAATGATGATTATTTGTTTCGATATTTTTGAAGCAGTGCAAAGTTCAATTGAAGAGATATGTGATGAGATTTTATTAAAATTATTTTATGCAAAAATTTTTTCAGATAGATCCTAGTAATGAAAGATAAGTGTGAATATAGGTTTTGAGCGCCCAAGCTTTTACGGAAAATTATATAAAATGCGATTAAACAACTCCTGGTCCGTCTGTCCCTACGTGCTTCTTCTTCCCTGTGCTCTGATTGGCTATTGCAGATTCGCTAATAACTTTGTTTAAAGTAAATATATTAATATTTTTATTAATGAATCATGTATTGTCTTGGTGTTTACGCAAGTATGCAAAATTTCAGATCTCTAAGTCGTTGGGAAGTGGGTGAAAAATTTATCACTAGATTTGACTACAACGAAACGAACAAACTAACCAACCTGAAGTGAAGTTAACAAAAAGCTTATAAAAAATAAAACAAAACTTTATATCGTTATTAATGTGGCTTATTTTTCACGTGCGGTCTCTTCGTCGTTCTTTTTTGCAATGTTTACCAAATTAGAACATTTAACAAAATGCATTGATAATGCTCAATAAAATTTTAATATGATGTTTAGGGCAAGCGCCCTCACCTGCTTCATGTGGGCGTAAAGATTAAAACAAGATAAGTATTTGTCATCCTCATAATCGCGAATTCGTTGACAATCAGGAAATTGTTATACGCGTATGCACCCAAAAAAGCCATGGCCCATATATGCAAGTACCTTTGGTCCCGTGACTCATTCGCAGTACGACTAATTTGTCAACATGTTGTTTTAAAACGTGTATCTATAATAAAATTATATAAAAAAAAACTTTTTAAAAATAAGCTTTAATTTATTTAATGTACTAAAAAGTAGAAAATAAATGGTTTTTAAGTCACCTGTATCTTACTATCAATAAAAGCTTGTGCGCTCAATATCCATATTCAAAATATCTTTCATTACTAGAATCTATTTGCAAAAAATTATTTAAATAAAATATTGTGGTAACTGTTTGACAAATATTGAACACATGAGCGCCCCAAGCTTTTATGTCTTCCATAAATTCAATTTTAGAGCTCTGAAATTTTTCACAAAAAGAATTTAAAACTTGCAGAGCAGTACACAATATTTAGGGTATTCACAGTGTTTCCTATCGTCATATGTCATATTCTCAATTTAACAAATAATACGGCTGTGATCGACACTAATATTCGTGGCATATTTGTGGCGCGATGAGTTGTTGTTGTTTTGCCTGCAAGGCGCGGCGAGTAAATTCCTACCGAGTTTCATTGATGTGTGGTGTACCTATAATTATAGACTGAAGCCCAAATGTGTAGTTGCTTGAAAAGTGCCACGCCCCCCTTTACCAGTGGGACGACACATCCAAGAGGACTGCATACGAAATTTCAATGCTGCACGAGCTTTAGTTCCAAAGCTAATCGAGATCAAAAATTTGGTTTGTATGGGGGTGCCATGCCGCCTTATCCTACGCCCATAAAATTTTACCAATGGGACGACACATCCAAGAGGCGACTGCATACGAAATTTCAATGCTGCACGACCTTTAGTTCCAAAGCAAATCGAGATCAAAAATTTGGTTTATATGGGGGGTGCCACGCTCCCTTATCCTACGCCCATAAAATTTTACCAGTGGGACTACACATCCAAGAGGCGGCTGCATACGAAATTTCAATGCTGCACGACCTTTAGTTCCAAAGCTATTCTATATAAACGATTTTGTTTGTATGGGCGGTGCCACGCCCCCTTATCCAGTGCCCGCCTTATTTTCTCAGTAGAAGGATATGGATATGTAGTAAGTTCCTACCGAGTTTCATTGATGTGTGATTTGTAGTTCTAAAGTTATACACACGCCCCTTATCCTACGCCCATAAAATTTTACCAGTGGGACGACACATCCAAGAGGCGACTGCATACGAAATTTCAATGCTGCACGACCTTTAGTTCCAAAGCTAATCGAGATCAAAAATTTTGTTTGTATGGGGGGTGCCACGCCCCCTTATCCTACGCCCATAAAATTTTACCAGTGGGATGACACATCCAAGAGGCGACTGCATACGAAATTTCAATGCTGCACGACCTTTAGTTCCAAAGCTAATCGAGATCAAAAATTTTGTTTGTATGGGGGGTGCCACGCCCCCTTATCCTACGCCCATAAAATTTTACCAGTGGGACAACACATCCAAGAGGCGACTGCATACGAAATTTCAATACTGCACGACCTTTAGTTCCAAAGCTAATCGAGATCAAAAATTTTGTTTGTATGGGGGGTGCCACGCCCCCTTATCCAGTCCCCCTTATTTTCTCAGTAGAAGGATATGGATATGTAGTAAGTTCCTACCGAGTTTCATTGATGTGTGATTTTTAGTTCTAAAGTTATACACAAATCTGGAGTTGATAAAAAGTGCCACGCCCCTTATCCTACGCCCATAAAATTTTACCAGTGGGACAACACATCCAAGAGGCGACTGCATACGAAATTTCAATGCTGCACGACCTTTAGTTCCAAAGCTAATCGAGATCAAAAATTTTGTTTGTATGGGGGGTGCCACGCCCCCTCATCCTACGCCCATAAAATTTTACCAGTGGGACAACACATCCAAGAGGCGACTGCATACGAAATTTCAATGCTGCACGACATTTAGTTCCAAAGCTAATCGAGATCAAAAATTTTGTTTGTATGGGGGGTGCCACGCCCCCTTATCCAGTGCTCCCCTTATTTTCTCAGTAGAAGGATAGGGATATGTAGTAAGTTCCTACCGAGTTTCATTGATGTGTGATGTGTAGTTCTAAAGTTATACACAAATCTGGAGTTTATAAAAAAGTGCCACGCCCCTTATCCTACGCCCATAAAATTTATCGATTCATGTATTGGGCTCTAGATTAGGCATGTATGCAAAGTTTCAGATCTCTAAGTAGTCGGGAAGTGGGTGAAAAATTGATTACTAGATTTGACGACATACATACCGGATGTGAACCTAATATAAAGCTTATAAATACAAACAAAACAAAAGAGAGCTGCCAAATCTCGCCGCCGCGAAACCTTATCCGCTCCAGTTTCGGGCATATGCCAAACAGCTATGTTTAGAGGGCAAATTCAGTTCGTGTGAAAATTGTAATATCTTAAACGAGGTGTCCGCTTAAATAGCATACATATATAAAAAAAACTACTAGAATCACTTTCCGTTTGCCTACCCGGGGCCGAAGGAGAGAAAGAGCCAGTTATCCGATTTGGTATACAGAGACTCTTTATCTAAGTAAGGAGCTGCTCAACTGCCGATCGAGTCCGTAGTAGCACCTATTGGCAAGAGTTATTCTCCGCTATATCTCCAAGCTGACATCATTCATGGTGTTAATGGCGGGTCACATATCTGAACTCCTTGACAGCTTCGAAAGTACAGTTTCCAGTTGCCAAATGGGCGTCACGGCGCCAACTCTCCCTGCTTGTTGAAATCACATACTTCGTCTTGCCCTCGTTGACCGCCAGACCCACTTCGGCTGATTCTCTTTCGATAGCCGAGACAGCAGCGGTAACATGACGCTTGGAACTACCGACGATATCAATATCAACGGCGTACACAAGGAGCTGGACACTTTTGTAGAAAATAGTGCCATCGCTGAGCAAGCCCGCTTTCCGTAGTACACTCTCCATCAGGAAGTTGAAGAGGTCGCAGGATGGGGGATCGCCTTGTCTGAAGCCTCTCACGGTATCAAAAAGATCGGAGAGTTCCTTTCCTATCTTGACGGAGCTTTGTGTGTTACTCAGCGTCATCCTGTACAGCCTCACCAGCTTAGCAGCCTTTCGACGAAGAGATGATGGCTGTCGATTCGATATTCGTAGGTCTTCTCCAGGATTAGGCGTAGTCTGTAGATCTGGTCGATTGTGGACTTGTGGACGGTGTGGACCAGGCCCAAAACCGCACTGATAAGGCCCAATCAATGCCTTGGAGAATGGTTCAGATCAACAACCAATACACACATACGCTCGATTGGACCTTATATGCGATTGCAATAAGGCTGAAAACCCGGGATTCTTATTCAAGACTGAATCTGATAAAAATGCTGTATCATTTTCATTGATTTTCGTTTACGTCGTCATTTTTCGTAATGCTTCTAGACGTAAATCGTAATTAGCGAAACAATCAAAACAAAAAGTAAACAATGGGGGCACACTTTCTGTTTGGTATTGAAAACCAAGATTGTGGCAGAACCAACTCCTTTAATGCCAAGACAGATATCAAAGGTGCGATAAGATTAGAGTGGAAAGTATTTGAAAATTAAGGAAGTAGAATTTCATTAGCTTATACCTTACAGAGACTTTAATACAAGAAATGATCGACACTACTATATTTATGCCCAGGGTAAAGTATGAAGAACTTTATTATAGGTTCTAGATTGTGTTTGGAGTAGGTATCTAGTCTCCCAGCCATCGTGGTGTGGAAGGACTATTGTGGCAGTTTTGCATCTAAGTACTTGCAGATTCTTATGGATATACAGCTTCAAGAGGTATGAAGCGACTTCCTCTGGGGTTCAGTCCGCAATATGATTGTAGATATACAGGTACGTTCAACCCAGCGGCTGCTCTGCAAAAGAATCGCGTTCGTTAAAGCAAATAAGTTTCTACAGCCAACCTGCAGAAGAAGAGCAGTTGAATCAGCTGATCGGGCAGAGGCAACTAAAGTTGGCTGCACGTAACAATGTGCGGGACAATTATTTCAATTTTTTTGTCCCGCGGGACAACAAAGATAAGGTTTTTACTAACGCCTTCTGTTCTATGTATAATAATGGCCATTGTTATGTGTTTTGTAGATGAATCGCCGGAATTCCATGCTTCGTACAACCGATGGACAAGTTGCGCGAAGGAGATTTGGTTAATATTGGTGCCATGCATGAGAAGGAAATGAATCCGGGGCTTTATGAAGATTTGGTTGAAAAGGCCTTACAAGTGAGTTTTTTGGCTAACTGTTAGGGCTAGTTAATTTAAAGGGAGCTTTAAGGCAAACTCAAAAATTTTCTTTTTGAAGTGATGCCGCTGCACGAATTTCCCGCATTTACGAACGTACCTTACATTACCGAAATAACGAAATCTGGTCCTTGCTAGCCCATCACAGTTACACAGGATGTGTTCTGCTGTTTCTTCATCAGCGTTACAAATTTGACACATGCTATTCTGTGCTATACACATGGTAGCCATATGTTTCATATCGGTGGATCGCTCGATATGTAATCCCCTCAACTCGTTTAAGAAACTACACACATTTTCAAACTTTGCCTACAATTGATCGATATATGTACATATAAGTCAGAAATTTTCTATTGTTATTCTTTTCTTTTATATTTTGTGTTGCTGTAATTCGTAGCTTCATTTAACAAATTTATTGTAAATTTGACGTTCAATCGTTAATTTCAACGTATTACGAAATATCTTTTTCATTTCCTGGCTTATTTGAATTAATTCAACCTATCTGCAAAAATAAAATCTATATATAGGGAGAATTTGTTAATGTTATTATTCTTTATTGTCAGGATACACTGAAAACTGCAATGTTAAAAAACATTTTTATTACTTACATACAAGCAAATGCTGTCATTTAAAAGCACATAATTAATTACAGACAGTATGATTTATAAAAATGGCTGCAAGGTTATAGCCGATCTTAGATTATGTGATGGTGCATATAGAAAAGATTAACTCTATTTTTTTCAAGTTCAACGAGTTTGAATGTTCTCCCAATCAAGGTTCTCAAAACCCTTTATTGCATACCTTACTAATTCGAGATTTCGTTAAATGTACATAAATGTTCGCAATTTAAATTCTTAAGTATGTGTATGTGTGGGGGTTCGTAAATTAAAGGTGATGTTGACTTTTAATAGTCCGCCGCACGACGTCTGTAGTTGCGGATGCTATTCGCCAGGCAGCAGGCAAAGACGAAGCCAACAAACTGAAATGAGAAGGGGAATTAATATGGCATTGCACTTTGTGTTGGTGCTAAGGATGCTCGAACATCCGTAATTGACGTTATATGTACACATATGTAGCTATCGTAAGGCCTGCCAGCCACTTACCTCGATCGCAGCTATGACCAAGCCGCAATACTTAATGATGTCACTGTTCGTGTCCCAAAAATCGACAAATGCTCGCTTGCAGCCCTGGCGGTAGACCGTCTCCATGCGACAGTTATTTGGGTCCTTGCAGCACGAGGGCGGGAAATAGCCTTGGAAGGTGTAGTCCAGATAAGAGTTCTTGCCGCAGCATTGCATCTGTAAATCACATTCAGACATCACACTTGATTAGCTGCTAACCGGCACTTTTACATACGCTGATTTGTATGGCATCCATGTAATCCGCCTTACGAGTTCGACGCTCCCACGCCTTATCCACGACATCGCCCATCAATTGCAAGTACCTGTCCTTATGTACCCACATGTAAGCGACCAAAGCCAATTGTCCGACCATCAGCACGAACAGCAGTATTGAGTACTATATATGGGAAGAGGGGCAGTGGAATAATAGAAAAATTTTAAAATTGAAGTTGACGAAATGTTTGTTGTATTTGTTTTACCGTCATTGACATGCAGTAGGATTCGCGAATGGCGCCACAACAGCCAAAGAAGGATATCAGCATGATGACGGTGCCCAGCACGATCATCGTGATGGGCACCTGTTGCGTCTGCAAGGCTTCCGTGAAGTCATCAACGCTGTGAACATTGCTGAAGAGCAACGCTCCGAAAACGATCAGCAATATGCCGCATATCTGAAAGATGGTTGAGCTTTAATAAGTATAGCCTTTAAATATAGAAAATATATTATAAATCTATAGGATTAAAATTACGAATTGAAGTAAACTAACTACACAAGGTAGGAAAACAAGACTCCTATAAGATCACTCTTGTTTCCGACCGTGTGTAAGTATATAAAAAGACATTTCTCCGACGAAGAAATCGGAAGTTAGGTCTTCGTGACGTTAACATATTTTGACAGTCCAAGGTTATAAACTTTTTTTCTTTTTATTTAAAGACGGTAAGTTGGCCCCACAGAAAAATTTTTTTTAATCGTGTTGGGTATCGTTTGAGAGCACTACTACCATGGATTCCAAAGTATCTTTTCAACATTATGAAGGTAGGGGCTATTGGGGCATTGTTCAAAATGAAAAAGAACGACCGTTCCCTCTCCCCACTGATCACCGGGTTTTACCAAGGCAAACTTTCGATCAAATCAAGGTGCGTATTGTATGTATTACGTCATATATTTCATGAAAACTGCTCCTTCTTCCATTAGTCTCATAGTAGCTGAGCAATTTAATTTTGTGTGAGTCAACCTATAAGACCAATATTACTAACATAAGGCCCAGCTCTTACAGGATCACTTTTTCGTTCGTATGTTATCTTTTTTTCCTACCAGTTAAAAGAAAATATGTTAATTTAAATATTTTTCAAATCTACCGATTACAAAATTAAGGCACTTTTTGAATTTAAATAAATTTTAGCCGCATGAGTAGGAACCCCACTGCCAATCTAAGATTAAATATAAACAAAGTTCAACCTGGCGTTCCCACATGGCAGCATGATTTAAAATTCGGGTATCGAGTCTGAAACTGAAACAAACACAAACACATATTTTTGGCGCTCACTCCCTCAGACTAAAAGTAGTAGACATAAAATGCGAACATGAATCACCTTGCGCTTACAAATTGCTTATGCCAATAACAACACACCCGGTGAACACACCCGGCCGCTTATCAATTCCATAAACCAAACGTATACATTCATAGGCATTCAAAATAAAAGTCATATGTAGGATACCAAGTAGGTAATGTAGAAAACTATGTAGAAAAGGAATACAACTGAATTCTGATACTTATTAACTACTAAGGAAAATTGTCGAACATAATACAGTTTGACCAAAAGCCTGCAATTTCACATATTTTAGATCGGAAGTTCGATTTCATTTTTTAAAAGTACTTTCTAAAATGTTTCTCATATATGAAAACTAACATATTTACAACAGCCGTCTCGCCACTTAAAGTTGCTCATTGTTCTATGTTAATAGACAAATTTTCATTTAAGTTTTGCATATTTTACATTGTCTACATAGTCTGTAGTAGAATATACATGGTATCAAGAGTTTTCTACATGAAAAGTAGACAGTTGGCCACACTACGATTGGACGACACAAATTAGTATATTCAATATTTGAAGAGAACCTAGAATATATGACGCGCCCAGAGCAAAAACGACTTTTATACCTGCACAGCGCATGTGCGCAATAAGGCGAAAATTGACACTCGAAGCGTTTTTGCTCTGTGCGCGTCATATGTCTGGGGTATATAGTGTACAAGCACAGTCCGACACACAATTCTCAAATTTCAAAATTATATGCACAACAACAGACCAATGCGAATTCTGTATTCCGAATTCCCGAATGCCAAACATGTTCAGAGCAGATGTTTATTTAGCCAATATGACGACGAATAGTGTGACAAACAGTCTACGCGTATATATGTACATTTAAGTGTGGTATGCAAGTAAATGGAATTGGTCGTAACTGCCATTGTGCCATTGTTGACAATATATAGAATAGTTCGAGGCTACTGCAGTCTAATCATAATCTATTTTAATAGGAAAGATTATTTAACTATGGAAAGCAGACACAGATAAGATTGATAATATCGTCAGGCGGATATAAAATCAAAGAACATCATATATTAATTTTATGCTTTCCCTATCAAAAATATTGATCAATTCACTTTGACGTAAATATGATATCTGTCTGATTATCTGTCTATTTGATTTAATATTGCATTATTTTGCATTGGTCTATAAATAACATTTCAATAATTTATTGGTATGTAACTAGCATTCAACACAACTTCTTGGTATGTAAATAATATTGAAATAATTCGTATTGGCATTCTATTATATTTTTGGGCTACATATAGCATTGTAAGAAATTCGTACAGCGTGGGCCCTAATAAATGTCGCATCCATTTTTCAAATCATTTTGAGCTGGAAACTTATTTTTTTTTTCAAAACCCAAATCTTCTCCTTTCATTCCTCACTTTATTGAGAAAACTTTGCTTCAAACTTTTGGGAAACTACTACTGCTGGCACGAACGACTTCTTCTGGAATCTATATCAAACATTTGAATTAAACCCACTTAATTTTTTGAAGGCTTTTCAATTTGTTCTTCATATAATATATTATGCCCATGTACAGAGATTCAATGGATTAAAATGCGAAGAAGATGGAGGCCAATCATTAACCAGAATAAAACATGAAATATTAGGGGTATTCATTTAAACGCGTGAAAGACTGACAAACGTGACAAACGTGATAAACTTGACAAATTTATCACCTGATAAACGAACTGTCAAATTTTGTATGAAAGTTCATTTGCACAAATGTGATAAATTTGCCCGATGATTTCGCTGTGCAAACGATGTTTGTAAACTTAGACGGCAACGAATGCAACCCTGCTTCGCTATGATCTATAACATTATGATAAAAGTTTAGTATTGAACAATCAAAATTAACGCAAAATTGTTACAGTAATTTTTTCCAAACAGCTCCAACATTAATCTTTACTTTTTCACTGATTCTCGGCATTTTAGTTATTTCTTTTTGACAGCCAAACATCTTTTGCACAGACAGTTTGCCAAGTGCGTTCATTTAACACACTTGATAAATTGATAAATTTGCGCAATGTTCGAACTTATACGCTTAAATGAATACCCTTAATATTAATTAATTTATTAATATTTCTTCGATATTCCAACACTCTCAGTTGCCTTGCATCGAGCACGAGTGTGTTGCACAAGCCTGGGTTTAACGCCAAGATTCCCCAGCGACTAATCACTTTCAGTTGTTTTTGCCTTACAAATGCAACTTCTGTACAAGCTCTCTTTTTGCTACTTTGCTCACAAACTTTTAAAAACAACTGATCAAATCGACAACAAGGTCATCTAAGTTCACAATAAATATGAGAGTACATACAAATTTATAACAGACATAAATAATAAGTCTATGCTTGCTTGAGATCTGGCACAGTGGCCCTTTAAAAAGTGGCGACAGCTGTTAGAGCCAACGCTATGAACAACATTCCAACATTCAGTTGGCCTGTAAATAACAGTCCAGTAGCGTATTATCGTATTCCTCTGTAGTAAAGTGCAATATTTTATTAAAATTTGCCTGTAGAACTTCCTTGCATCGCCAATGTGGGCCAAGAAAATTGCCGATTGATTGAAAAAATATGCACGCTCATTATTATTTCGAAGTGTTACGATTAGATTGATGGATAGATAATTCTTTATATAAAAACTAGATTGAAAGAATCCATAGTGCAAAATTCTTGAATGAGCTGATAAGTATCAAATACATAAAAAACTGTAAAAAGGTATTTCTTTGGGAATGTTTAAAATTTTAATATTAATTTAAGCTCATCAAAAAACAAATAGGAAAGCTTCAAGCGACAGGGCTTCCAGGATTACCAAAAAAATCTTCAATGGGTCTGGCTGCGGAAAGAATATTTGTATTTTTCCTTGCGCAGAATTTCAGCTATATGCCGAAGACTAATAAATTTAGTATATTCTGTCGTCGCTAGATTCTCAGATGGTCCACCCAGAATCGGATAATGTCCATTGGTATTAGGTTATTTTTCTCCTCCCTTTCTTTGCTAGTCTGTATGAAAAGGTAGATTGGTAAATGCGGGAAATTCCGTCAGCGGTATCAGCAGAGCAGCCAACTGTAGTTACCGCTGCTCGATCAGCTGATTCAACTGCTCTTCTTCTGCATGTTGACTGCAGAAACTTAGTTTGCATTAACGAACGCGATTCAAGATGGAAATTTTGGTGAACGCATTAATTGATAGTTGCGAAACTCGAAGTGAGAGTCTTTTAATGAATTTTAATAAAGTAAAGTAAAAGAGATCGATACCGAAAGTAAATAATGATAAACTTTGAAACAATAAAAACCTATCCAGATGATGCATTCCATCTTTAAACAAGATAACAAACAAATTTTGATCCATTTATAATAAATTTTCTACGTTTCCATTTCGTGTTCTGTTACCGGCAACAGTAGGATAACTGTTGCCATGGTGAAATTTCCCGCTGCTGTGCCAAGCTGTTGCATTAACGAACGCGATGCACGCAGCATTGTTGCGCCATTTTGCTTTTAAGAGCGCGATGCTTTGCAGAGCGGCCGCAGGGATGCATTTACGAACGTACCTAATATCATGTTCATAGACTTGACAAATCAATGAATTGAAATAAACCTTCAAATGTTTACATACGTCATAATTCATGACGTTGTAATTTTCGGACCAACTGAATATCGTTTGGGTGGAGTATAAAAACAAAAATTTAAATTATTTAAACAAACTATAAATACCACAGATATGCGCTGCGCGAAAACAAAATTGAATTTTCAAAAATCAACTCAGCGACTGTAATAAGACTTAGTCACGTACTTCCGAATGTGATTTAAATGTAAATAACAACAAAGTCCATGACGTCTTTATGGACGTGATAAAAGAAATTACAATTTTAGTCAGTTGGCAAATTTCATTCGTTTATATTGTAAATATATTCATAGCAAAATAGATGGAAGTAAAAAAGTTTGCTTATTCCAAATTGCAGTATGTATTTATGAAAAATATTTCGTAATTTAATCGCTCTACTATGTGAAAGAAAATTTTAAAATTCAAACTATTATTGACGGAAATTATGAAAAACTGAAAATATTTAAATAAATCTTTTCATTGCTCATTGAGGACGAGTGCGTGCATCCATTTGTTTTTGGGAAATAAAGTCTATAAGCTTTGCTGCGAGTATCATTGTGATTTGAATTGTGCAGTTCCGTATTCCAGACCCCCACCACCCACTTTTCTGCTTTCCCAAATGTGTCTATTTTACTGACTAAACCAAAATTCGTTTCTGGGCACGCTCACGAATTCAGGAACTAGTCTGAAATCTATTATTGACTAAAGGCTCAGTTAGTGATGACGTATCGCATTTATTCGTATCGCAGACCAAACCTTTTTTACCCGAGCTCTATACATGCGTTCGCTCTTGACGTATTTATTCGGATCGTAACGCAGAAATTCTCACAGAAATAGGTCTCTCTCAGACATTTACGATACGAATAAATACGATACGTCATCACTAACTGTGCCTTAAGTCAAAGTCTAAAACTGAACCTTACTCAATATTCCACTTTTGGCCGCCGTGTTCAAAATTAAATCTTCAACCTTAAATGCATTCTTTTGCATTATCAAGTGCTTTCAGAGTTGTTCCACATGCATATCTAAATACCCAGCCTCTCAACAGGAAATTCACATTCGCAAAAGAATAATTTTGATAAAGTAATACTAGTAAATTATTTGTTCCGGACGGAGATGACAGCGCCGTATACAAGTGGAAAACGGCCGAATTAAGTTGAGGCTTTGAGGCTTTGATGCTTTGATCCCGCATATTAACCTATGCTCAACAACATTTAAATTATTCGAATTAATTGAGGGCGTTTGTTTAACGCCCACGCAAAAGTTCGCTGGTGTGACAGCAGCAAACTATCGAAAAGAATTCAATTGCATGAATGAGCGTTACTCATGTCGCATTTTAAAATTGCAATTCGAATTAGCAGTGGGCAGTATTATAAAGCATATCAATATAGACAATGAAGTTTTTTTCTAAATTAATCTACACACATTTTTACTGTTCCACTTTGACAAGAGCTTTGGCATTAGCACGAACTTATGTCTAGAGTTTCTACGGCAGCAAAAATTTCACAATTTTCATGTGTAGCTTTTGCATTATAATTCATGCTTTTAAATACATACATACATACATATATGTATATGTATAACGTAAACTGTTAACATTTTGCGAAATAAACTAAAAAACTACAAGCTTTTTTGCTTTCCTTTTTGCTTAAGAAAATATTTTATGATGGAGTTCAACCAATTATGATTTATGATCGTTTTTTTCAATCAAAAATAAATGTCAAAGTAGTTTTTATTTTTTGCGAGCTCTGTAAACTTAACAAAGAAGATGGAACGAGATTGTTTTTCTCATACGTAGTTATACAAATAATTTCAATCAAAGGTTGATTCTAATTTTAGATGGAAAAAATAATGATCAATAATTTTTATTTCTGATCGTTCAAATAACGATTATAGTTGTTACGAAGTAATATTTATCAGAAATGTCATGTATAGTATAATTATTTAAGTTTTAGCATTTTAAAATAACATAATTTTGAATCATTGGAATTTTTAGCCTGCCACTAAAAACCGCTACGTAAAGGTGACAAATCTTGTTCAATGCCTCCCATGATCGCAGCAATAATATCTTACAAAGATTGCTTTTTATCAAAATTCGTGTTCGTTTTACTGAAGTAAAATGTATGGATAAATTTGACAAAAGTTAAATTTATGGATAAATTTAACAAAACTTGATCGGAAAAATATAAAAAGAGTTAAACTTAAACTAATGACACTTTTCATCTAAGCATGGCCATAATTCGTCTGAATCTCCGCCTTCAATACTATTTTTGTAACTAAATATTTTAAGGAAAACAATGTGGAAACCAGTTTGAGGCGAATTACCTCAGAATTTTATTTTTAACATAGCTAGTTTACGCCACTAACTTGCCAGCTGAGCTAAGCTTCCAAAACAACTGCTCGCCGAATCCGCGCAAAAGCTTCAAAAACTTGCAAAAGGAATTTGAGGTTATGTTTTTTGTTATGCGCAGCATAACGATTTTAGCTGGTTCTGGTTTTTATTTACAACCATAAGACAAACACGTTTGTTTACAACTTTTCAACAAAATTCACACAAGTTCAGTTACTCTCAGTTGTAGTTCGAAAAATTGTACAGGAAAAAATATCTGTATCCATTTGCTGGTTTTTTTTGTATAGCAAAATTTATTGCTCAAGAATTTCAGTCTCAGCATGTGAAACCGGTTTTCAAACAAATTTCAACAAGTTCCAAAACAAATCTGGAGAACAATAATCGAAATGAAATCTCAAATGAAATTCGAACGATTAAGAGAATAGAAATGAATTGTTTGATTGGGACGGCAAATTTTAAATTATTTGCGGGTTATAAAGGGTACAAATACCTTCAGATAGCTTCCGCTTTGTACCATCAATTTCTGCAATAAACGATACATGACACCACGATCGATAGCACCACATACAGACAACACGCATATTGCCTCCTATTCTTTCAAAGTTCACAATTTTGCGTGAAAAATGTTTGATTTAATATTTGAAACATTTTACCAAAGTGCTTACGCAACTGATCTAGCTGGGCAGATAACACTGTGCTACACTAAAAACATAGGGGTTCCAACGTAATGAGTGTCGTAGGCCTAGTTAAGTATGTCATGGTAGCATACTTAGAATTTCAATGTATCCTACAATATCTTCAGTCAAGCCAAAACTTTTTTCGCATAAGGTGCATGCATTTAAAAATTTTTTTCAAAATTCTAACCAATATTCAAGTTTAGTAATGTAAAAATATTGTTTTCCTATATAAAGCTGTACGAGTAATAACTATTTAATTTTAGAGACAAATAGCTGAGCTGTAGCCATAAACATTCCACTTTATACGTGCTATGACTATTTTTACTTTAAAATTCCCTACCTCACCAATTTATATTCGATTATACATACATATATCCTTCTTTATAGAAAAACCAAAATGAGAACAGTGGAAAAAAGTTGAATAGTTTTTAAGCTACGCGGAAACCTGCAAACAAAATTTATTCGGGTGAGGCGAAACTTCATTTTTATGATTTTAGTCGAGTTATTTGTTGCTGGAATAACGTTGTCAATACACAATTAAAAAGGAGTCAATGACCTCACAAGGAATCATTACTTGCTTGTTGTTGTTGTAAATGACAGCAATAAACTTTAAAGTCTTGAAGTGCTTCAAAAAATTTCTGAGTACGCAGTTATCCTATATTTGACCTCTATCTCCATGTCTATATAAATTTCTCCAAGTGTAAAAATTTCTATAGCAAGGTCTTATCAAACCTCAAAAACACGCTTCCTAATTGCAGATCTTTTCTCAGTTCGAAAATATAAATTGCAGTCAAAATTGCTTTATAACGATATCTCTCGTCTTTTCCAAAAATTTTGTATTTTCCTTTCTAATTTCCGTTCTAAATATAGCACAGGAATTTTTGTTTTTTTGTTGTTTTTATTAAATTGTATTGGTACTTACCGAACACAGCAAGTTAAATAAAAATAATATATATTTAACCATTGAGATTCCGCAAGACATTTTGTAGAGATTTAATTGAATTCGATATTCGGCTTAAGAGATGAATTCTTCTGTGGAAATAAAGTTCGTTTAATACGAGTATCGTTTTCTTTTTAGAGGCGAGTTTTTGTAAAACTGTATTAATGCGGGCGTTTTTCGAAAAATATGTAACCAGCTTTAGCTACGAAATCACAAAAGTCGTTGTTGTTGTTTTTCGGAAAATTAACTCGTAATTATTATTTGCACTCGGCGTGTGTTGAACTGCCGAATTGCCAAGGCCTTAAAAGCATTGCATAAATAATGTAACTTAAAATTCTACACAAAGGTCGTGGTTTCGCAAGCGGTTAACAAATGCATCTAAGCAGCAGCGTCTGCACATAGTCGTTGGCGACCGGGGGCCGCAGACGTGCCGTGCTCAACGCACTAATTCCGGCAGCAGTTTAGCTTTGGGCAGCACAGACGCCTTCATGTCGTTGACAGCACTCCAGATCCAGGGGTGGCCGGCGGCCCAGGCCTTCCACGACTCCAGAGTCTGTGTGCTCGCCTCAACCTGCTGCAGATGCTTGTAGTACTTGGAGTTCTTCTTGACACCCGCCGAGCCGTCCTCTTCAAACTTAGCGAAGCGCAGCTTGAGCAGCGTTTCCGACATGTCCAGCAGTTTATTGCCCTTCGGCGGATGCACCAAGCACACTTGCGACACGACAAATTCGTCCTTGCTGCTCTTCGCCAGTGGCAGAAAAGTGGCCTGACGCCCCAACATGCAGTTCTGCAACCAAGAGTAGCCGTTCGCGTTGATCCTCACGCCGGTCAGCTTGACGGGCAGCACACGATTCTTGCTCGCGAATATCGGTATGAACGGGCGATGGCTGATGAGCAGCAGGGTATCCTGGCCACGCTGTTCCACATCGCTGATCAGGCCGGTGTGCATGACGCGCTCGTTAATGATCTGCTGCGGTATGTGCGAAGGTTTCTTGAACGGACGCAACAGGTAGGCGGGCCTGCGCTTAGCGTACGCTACGAGCAGCATCAAACCAGACGCGCCATAGATGATCACCTCTGCGCCGACGGTCTCATTCTCCAAATAATTACATAAGCGCTGATACTTTTCGAAGAAGAAACCTTTGCCAGTATCCATGTTTACTTATCTGTCTACTTTGCGCTTTGGTTGGCCTTTTTCTTTCGACTTCACTTTCTGCAATTCCTTTTGTGGAGTTTTCGTGTGCGAGCGAGTTTCTTTTAGGTACGTGTCATACGTTTTAGATAATTGTTCACCTAAAAATCGAGAATGGAAATTGACTTTGTTAGTGATCTGAACTGGACTGGCTGGCTTCAATCGAATACTAAGCGCCCAAAGTCTTCGCCGCTGATGACATCATTTACTTTAATTAACGCCTAAAAGCCTCCAAGTATATTTTCGTCATATACTATTATTAAACTCAATTTGTATTTTTGCGTATATCCACTATTTAATTCAAGAATTTCCTATGCGCTTCTGATCGTTGTATATTCGAAAAAGAGACTGATTCGCGCGAAATGACTGCCTTCACTCGCACAAAACATTTGGAAACATCGCAAGGGAGCGATTTGGCGATCATATTTACGAGTAATCACACTTCGCTCACAATAAGAAGAGCCAGTAGGTGAGAAACAAGAACAACAACTTGTGACATTTTTCGTAGCTGCCACTGCGGTTTATTTTTCTTAGCGCACACGCTCAATTTAAACATTCGGTTTGTTTCATAATTTTTTTTCGAAGGTCACACGAATGCAAGCTCGCGCCCCAACCGCTTATTTGCTCTCTCCTGAACGTGCGCTCGCACTGATAGTACTATTTACATCAACCGTCTACGGAGCAACATCAACAACTCTCGCAACCGTCACAAATTCAAAATATAAGCTTTTGCCTCAACGTGTAACGATGTTTTCGGCGGCGCTCGTACCTTGTTTATTTAAAAAAAGTTTTTAGTGTGGCTCGGTATTTTTCGTTCCGAAAGTTATCCGCGTTTGTTGTTAGCCAGTGCCGTTGTTATTTCAGACTGACGAGATCGACAGCCAGAGTCGGCGGCATGGATGCCCTCCCGAAGCGGCAGCTCTACCATCGCCAGCCGACCGACCCATGCCGACCTGTTGAACACAACAACAGCAACAGGCTGCCTGTTGATGCTGTTACCACCATGCTGCCCCACTGCCCCACCCCACCCACACACATACGCATCATTTGGTAATAAGTTGTATCACGTTGTTGTTGTTGTTGCTGTGCTATTAGTGGGGCATTTTGGTAAATAAATAATTTGTGTTGTTGCGCCGCGCGTTGATGACATCAAAAGTTGGGGTATTTTTCTTTATTATTGCATTTTGTTTTGCACTTTGAAATTTGTGTGCATTTACTTTCTTTTCATACATATACATATACATATGTATGTACATACATATGTATGTTAACATATACATACTATGTATGCTTATATGTACATATATGTATGTACATGCATGAATGTAAATTATATTGGTTGTTGCCGTTGTAGTTGTTTCGTGGTTACCTGCTCAAGTTTTTGGCTTGTATTTTTCGGCAGATTTTTTGAATTCTACCTTTCTACCAAGAAATGTGTATGCCTGCTTCCTTTTGGGCATACTTGCACAGGGCAATGTACACGCAAATTCACACGCAGACGACGTATTTATTCGATTCAATTTACATCAAGTCAAACTTTAAAAGCAACGCCGTTACTACTACATTACATATACATACATACATATTTACTTTTTGGTGCTAAATTTGAATTCATCGTGCAATAAATTTGAAGTTTTCTTATGAAGTCACGGACGCTATTTTGTTTTAATGCAAAAAAATAGGTTTGAAAAGCTCAACAATAGGAATATAATTATATTCTTGGAAAATTACATTCGTTAATTTAATCGAGAAACACATTCTCTCTAACCTACTTTTCAGCCACTTATAAAGGAATGCCCGGAGTTTTTAATGAAAATAAAATCAATGAAAGTAAATTTTTATTGTAGTAAAAATATCCTCCTTTTTCACCACCACTGAAAGTTAAGCTTGTTAAATAGAACTGAAATTACGAAACCACAGATTTGATATTTGGGGCTGCGACTTTGAAAAATGGTTTCGAGACAAACGCGTTTGAAGTTTTGTAACGGCTTACGGGATTCCTCCGGACGTTGCTCGGTAAAAGTGCTGAACTTCGTCAATTGTGTGAAATTCTTCAAACGTCTATGGATTCTAGAAATCTTAATTTTCCATAGTAAGCAAATCAATACAAATTTCTTGAAGCAGAACACAACAAACAGTTTTGTTCGAAAAGAGTATTTTTGTAAGCTGTAAATGTTATATATATGTATAAAATCTTGTAATTTTTTTACTATATAATTAAATATTTATTTAAAAAGCGAAAAAAGATGTTGTATAAAAGTTAACGTTTTTCTTGAATAAATAATTTGTTGGTAAATAAAATTTTCAAATATTTATAAAAATGTTGCGGTATTTAATTTATGCATAAGATACATTAAGGAAACTCCAATGAAAATATATCTGCACTGTATTTTTTTTTTTAGATATTTTTCATAAACGAATCGGTTAAAATGCAGCAAAATTGTATTTATAGAATATTATTTACAGAATGCCACATGGTGATTAATCTGGCGAGCATTCGTCGGCCAATAATATTTGTAATGCAAAATTTGATTAAAATAAAATGTCATAATTGAATTGAATATGAATCGATACAATTTCCCCGAACCTAATTCCAAAACTGCAACCAAATTTTTTTCTGGGAGACTTGGTTGGAGGGAGCGATTAGAGTAAATATCAACCAAGAATTTGTAATTTTAAGTTGGCTCAATCGAAAAATCGATTCGGTTGAAAAATAGCGCCACTCTAATATGCAAGCTTATTATAAAAATTGTGCGATTGCACGTAAATAGTACTTCGAGTATCTGCAATTAGGCGATTGCCATGCAATTTACGAAGACACGAAAATGTTAATGAGTCCATGAAGATAACTTAGGCATGACAATAGTCATATAGCCGCCATTATATATGTGCGTATATACTTGTAATTACCTATTTCTACGTTAGCGGCCAACAGAGCCAGCTCACTCGCCAAAGACTGCTGGCATTAATGTTTCTGTACTACCCTGACCATCTAAATATCTGAATGACCGGCTATGAAATTTCAAGCTCGACTACTTTTTGCGCATTTTTTAATATCTGCAAATATTAAAAACTTTTGAAGTGAGCATTTCAGGCATCCAAAATTAACGGTTTTTTGAAAATGCTGAAACTATTAGATCAGAATTAAGAATTTATGAAATATGCATTTTGTTTAAATAACTGATGTACAGAAGTAAGATGAAGTTAGACGTATTCAATTAGCGTGATTTCATGTTTCATGGCGCTGCCGTGGCTCAATGGATAAGTGGTCGGTCGCTGATGCGTGGATCCGCTGGTTCAAATCCCAGCTGACCTTATAACTTCGTTTACTTTTACGCGACGCCATCTCTCGCGAGCAAGTAGGCAACTCTCCAAAAGTATCCTTTGCCATTAAAATAAAACTTCTCAATCCTGTTCGGACATGGCTGTAAAATAAATGATAAATATGATAATATAGTACGAACACACACGAGCTTATGCGAGAATGTTAGGCCCTAAGGCTCGGTTACACGAGCTGTAGTAGAAATTGTATATATACATACATAAATAATGGAACACTCCAACAGAATTGATTTAGTTTAGCTTTAGTATGCGAATTAATCTTAAAGGATGCGAAAAAATGTTTTCATTTAAAAATTATCTTTCAGTCGTGTTAGGGAGTTTTTTTGAAGTGTGATACGTGAATTTATTGTAAAAAATATCAATCAAAATAAAAAAAGCAACGAAGGCGCTCTATTTCGAAAAAAGGGTAAAACAAGATGTTCGTCACGCAGCAGTCGCGCTTTGACTGATCCAAAATGAGTTCACATAACTTCGTAATAAAATGCTCAGAAGTTTTTAGAAACTTTATGAGTTAAAATGAGTCAGAAATAATGTCTGGCATCAGAAAATCGCTGACGTATTCCAATAAGTTGGCAAAAAAACAACAACAATACACTCATCAAACAATTTTAAAAACAGTAAACAAAATATTCTTTCCAAGAACTGATACAAAAATCGTATTCATATGAATGCTTTGACAAATATGTTGACAAAGTCTTAAAAATATGTATAAAGTTTTATTCTAAAATATTGCTATAATTACAACTTTTTCTGTTGTGTATACATGTTTATGTCTTAGAAACATTTTTTACCTTTTTGCGACTCTACTGTACAAATTGGAGACGGAAAATCAAATACGTCTCATTTTATTTACTAAGCATTGAACTCATCAGCAGCTTAATAAAAAGCTGCGCAATTTTCAAATCGTCAGAGAGAAGCAAAGTGCGGCACACCTGAACCTGAAAAGAGCAAAGTCAAAGTTAAAGCTGCTGTCTGCCCCGTCCCCTTTCCTGCCGCTGTTATCGGCTTCACTTCAGTTTGATTTCAAAACCTGTTGAATTTGTAAATGTTTTGGGTCAGCTGTAAATACCCAGTGAGAAAAATGTAAGATGCTTACCAAATTATAAAGATTTTCCTTCAGCTTTTGGTTGGGGAATCTGAAAAACGCTTGGTTATGCCTATGTGTATGTATATGTATTTGTAAAGCACAGATAAAGTAAATGCTAGAATAATTACGTACGATGCTATTAATAGTATATTCCAAAATCATGATAAGCCTTAGTAAGAGTATTGGGGATTTGGCCTGGAAGCTCAGAGACACCACAGACGGAATAATGTAGGTTGTAATGCATTAACCCTTGAGCGCTAATGTTAATCCAGTCGACTAACGTCGCTGACTTAAAAAATATGTCATTATTCAGCTTTTATTAATAGTAAGATACAGGTGACTTGGAAACAATTTATTTTCTACTTTTTAGTACATTAAATAAATTAAAGCTTATTTTTAAAATGTTTTTTTTTATATAATTTTATTTATATAGAGATTGGAAAAATCGACGATTCGCTGAGCTTATGGAAGGAACATTTCTTCAAATTACTGGCAGATGTAGTAGAATATACGAATATTTTCATGAAGCTCAAATGCAAAAAGGGTGTGCAATTACTTTAATGAGTAACTGTACATAGATACATACATACATATGTATGTATATACATACTATGTAAAAGTAAGTTCAATAACGAAATGCCAACTGAATAGTGTTCAGTGGAGGGGGCTTCAACACTTTGTAAATTACATTCGCTTCGCAGTGATAAAGCTTCAACAAAAAAATAATAGGTTTTTACACCAACAACAAAAGCTTAATTGTACTCGTAGTTATTATGAGTCGGCTGAAACACGCTCACGCCGTGAATTTAAATATTCAATTGTGAAGTTGTTTTCGCGTTTTCTTGCTGCCATTGTTTTTGATTACAGGCGCTTACATAAGCGCGGAAATATGTCTCGAATGTAACGAAGGCAATCGCGAAAAAACGTGCTCCAGCGACAACAGTTCCACACCACGTTATTTTGCATTTCACGCCTGCTTCGCTGTGAAGCTATTGGTAAATACCCCACTGATATTCGCCTTTTCCGTTGAATGTTGGCCAGCTAATTTTCAAAGCGCTCTCTCGATTTTGGTAGCAATTAGCAAGGAAATTCCATATTCTCTACAGCAGAGCTTTTAAGCGACTTCAAGCATTCCAATCCGCGTCTAAGGGAAAATCTACCACAAAGCGAACATGTATTTAAATAAACTAGGTTAAGTAGAATTATTAATTAGGTATACATGTATGTACATATGTGCAAAGGTCATGATCATACAGATTTAAGATAATCCGCCATCTCTTCACTAAAGAGCTCTACTCGTCCTCGTCTTATAGGCGCCGTCGGCGCCGTCGCTCAGATATTCGTCCCGTAGACAAATTCAAAAGAGCAATAGTTTTAAAACCAAACAATTTCAAGTAATTTCTAGTTAGTCCGCGTGTTTTGTCGTGGTTATCGATTCCACGTTTCGACACACCTCCAACGCACCACGCTCCACAGAAATAATTCGCCTTTCGGCCTTGCATTGCGGTTGTGTTCCTTCGGACATTTCCCAAGTCATTACAATATTCGCGGATGCAAGGCAAATGTCCACCGCCACTACTCAACTCCACATTTTACCCCCATCCACTGACCAATAATCCTGCAAAAACCAAGAAGTGTTTTACATGTACATCTACATATGTACATATATAGAGGGCATCCCCTGAGTATTGGCTTACCACAAACAATACACAAATTTATATTTTAAACTTTTTGGAAAAAACGTTCAAAAGAATCGATATTTGCTAACTTTAAGATAAATTTTGAACCAACTCTAAGAAAAATGATAAGTTTGCCGTCATTATACGGGATCGAATCACTGTGCGGCGCACCCGTTGAGAAGAAGGATAGCATCAAGTCTTAATTTTTTAGTAGCTAAACTGTCATCCAATAAGATCTTGTTTGTCTCTTTACCAGCCGCGTACGAACATAGTGACCACGCAAGTTAACCTGTTATATAAGTAGAAGGGTTAAAATTAAATGTAACAGAAAACTTATTATAAAACATGTATTAAAGTACTCTTTTAATTTTTAAGTAACAAAAAAAAATTTTTTTTTGGCCAACCCAATCCCCTTTACAAAAAAAATTTCAATACATATCCTTTATGGGAACGAAACCCCAAACATGACTATATTCTAGAACTAAATTTTGAGCTTCTCTTCCTAAAGAAAACCAAAAGCAACTCATTAGCGGTGAAAAGGATAGCATCCTATTGGTTGAGGACCTAAGTTGTTGCGCTTCACATACTATCTAACATCGTATCTGATGAAAGATAATTTTAGTCGAATATAGATTTGACTCTATCGGTCACAGGGATCCAAACCCCAATTCGATAGCTTTTAGTATCGTTATTTTAAAATACACCAATTTGAGCACGCGTTTTCTTTAAAGAAATTGATAAATGACAGTTTGACAGATTGACAGTTAAAGAGCAATAAAAAGGTTTGAAAATAAAATTCTTTACCACATTTTATTTGAAGTGAGGAGAAAAAGACCAGCTATTCAAAATTTCTTTGATCTCAATACGGCAATATCGTAAAAATGAAAAGTGGGTCTAACTTGACTTGGTCCCCGCCATAACGGAGAGAGTTCATGGTGTTTGCATGGGCTGTCGTGTAATAGCCGTTCAATTGTTACATTGAGTAATAGAACTAAATTCTCCACGCTATCGCGCGGCAGAGACGCTGAATACGCTGAATACTTCAATTAATACTTTCATGGGGTGAATCACCACGAGCAGCAAGCAGCGACAATTATTTACATGCAGGGAATTGCCAGCAACTGAAAGTTTTCCCAACGAATGTGCCTGAATTGAATAGCGAATGCGATTTGCTGAAAAACCTCAATAAAGTTCTTCGAAGTTAGAATTATGTCACATCAACACAAAAATAATAAATTGCTAGATCTTGAAGTAGTGATTTCCACACACTATCACTCCATATGAAATCAAAAACAAATTGATGGCGCCATTGTAGAGAAACTTGAGCTACATGCATACATATTCACATAATAAAGTGTCCCACACAAATGATTTCACATTAATCTGTGACCTCTCATTCGCTTAATTTTTAACTACCAATCGCTTAATTTTTAACTACCTCAGTCAGATAAAATTCAAGCCCTGCAAACATTTTCAAACGCCCTGCAGTTTGAAGAAAAATTTCAATTTTAGCTTTTGTTAGATTAAATTTGGTCGTTCAGAGCTCGAAATGCTGTTAAAATATTTATTTATTCCTAAGAGTTCCATTATTCTTACATGGGGTTTCAAGTTATTGAAATGCGTAGAAACATTAAATGCACTTAAGCTAACTAAAACGTAAATAGACTAAAAATTGCTATTGAAAGCGGCGATGCTGGTTGTAGTGCAACTGTTGCTGTGGTTGCTGTCCTGGTTGACCTTGCATCACGGACATGTGCTGCTGACGTACCATTTGCTGTTCGTGCACTGAGGGGCCACCACGCCACCCTTGCGCCATGTTTGCAGCCGATTTGGGTGTCTATTAATAATGAAATTAAACAGAATTAAATAGCAAAATGTTTGTATTCGGTGGATTCGGTGCCTTTACTTGACCGGGATTGCCGCCGATTTGCATCACATTTGGATGAAGTATCAAGGGTGTATAGACCACGCCTTCCGGCAACTGGTGAGGTGGCCCGTGCGCAGGAGGGCCATCGTGCTTGACTTCCACATGATATCGATCGCTGATTTTCTCCATGGTCACTTGGGGTTTTTGTGATTGCACCCCGGGACCAGATGATCCTGGCGGTGCCTGAGATATCGGCGGTTGATCCAAATTTATATGATAGACCTGTGTTGGTTTCTGTGCTTGATTGTCTGGTTTGGAAGCGGGCACCGCTGAAGTTGGCTGCAATTCTAAATGAAAGCCCTGCCTGAGCGGAACATTATAGGTGGGGTATATGATCGCGGGTCCACGTGCGTCGGGTGGTGCTTGTGGTGGCGGTGCATTGCTGGTCGTCTGATAGAACAACGTGCCCTGATTTTGATACTGCGAGGGAGGTTCTAAAATTGAAAACGGAAAAGATTTAAAATATGTACTTCCAAATTACAAGAGAAACTTTTATGTGACTTACTATTCCATAGAACTCTGGCGTAATCACCGGCCCGACGCCCTTCGTCGTGTTCTGCAAATAAAGAAACAATAAGTAAGTTTTTGGCAACAATTTGACAGTTTGTTCCAGTGAGAAATTTAAAAAAGCATACTCGGCTGTGTGTAGTTCGCACTCTTGTAGTATCCCTGATGTTGCGGAGGTGAGGGACTGCGGCCTCGTTTAACTGCTTGATTGCCAACAGGCTATATATGAAGGGAAACTTCAAGTAAAACAATAGAATTGAATCGCTACACTTGCTAACCTTTGGCAAAATGGACATCTGATGCTGTTGCACACGTATTGGCGGTAGAAAAACTTGTGGCTGCGGTGGTGGAACATTCGCCTGTTGTGCCTGCAGCGCTTGCATTGCAAATATATCATCCTTTTGCTGCTGTTGCTTCTTTCGATTTTCATCCTCGTTTAACACCTTCTTTAGTTGAAGAAAAAGTTGTTGCTTCTGATTACGCAGTTCGGTAAGCTTTTGATCCAGTTTCACAATCTGCCCACGTGTTTCCTCCAGAGTCATATCATTCTGCCGTTCTCGTGCTTCGCGTTCCTTGCGTAAACGCTCCTCCTCTAGCTTTGCTTCGATTTCTATGGATTGATTTCTTGATATACTGCAGTTATACGCCACCATTTACTCACCTTCCTTCTTCCGCTGGCGCTCTTTCAAGACGAATTCTTTAAGAGCTCCCCGCAACCTTTCAGCACGTTCAGCTTTCGCGGCCGCCTGCAAAGCTGCGTTGTTGCTGTTATTTACAGCAGACGCCGACGCTGGCGGCATTTTTGAATTAAACTTCTTTTCCGTAATTTTGGTGACTTTTATATATATGATCGGAAATCTATAAACAAATTGCAAACTTTTTTACACAAATTGGTATTTAAATACGTCAAAATAATAATATCCAATGATGCCAGATTGCATTAAAAATCTCTCCCGATAGGTGTGTTTTCTACTATCCCAAGACTTGAAATGAAGAATTGAGTAAAGGGGCCGTCACATAGAATCCGTCGCTTCCGTGAGAGCGAATTTTCAACTGACAGCAAAGTTGAAATGTATGCAATTGTATGAGGTATGGCACATAAGCAACGGATGCGTCGAAGCAATGCAAAAAGTTGAACAATTTTAAACTTTTGCCGTCCGGCAGAACGTTGATAGATATCAGCTGATTGTTTTTATTGTTTTGCCGACTTTAAATTTTCGGTGGAAAATTTTTTTTATTTCATTGAAACTTTCTGTATTTGCAATTGTTACGACAAACAATAGAAGCAGTACAACAGTATATTTGCCTTTGTGACAAATCGGCTCAGGTGTACCGCAACAAGATTCTGTAGGAAAATGCTTGGGTTTCTGCTGCTGGTGCAACAATATAAATGTTTTAATACAGAGTCTAAGAGTCTAATGTATATATGAACATACTCTATATATAACTGGCGCCGCTGTTCGGAAAGTGGAGGCCGAGCTTTATAGCATATAGTCTACTAGTTATTAAGCGCGTTATATTTCAACATAAGATAACAGAATAAACATATTAATTCTAACGTCAAATCCCAACGGGAGCTACAAACTTTATAAAGGCATACTACTCTCGGATATTTGCCAATGCTTCGCGACAGCTGGCGCCTCATAGAGAAACTATTTGAAACAAATTACCAGATTATATGACGCGCACAGAGTAAAAACGACTTTTATACCTGCACAGCGCATGTGCGCAATGAGGCGAAAATTGACACTCGAAGCGTTTTTGCTCTGTGCGCGTCATATATAGATGCTGTTTACCCAACAATAAACAAATTTTTTTTACTTTCCCTAGAATTCACATTAATTAATATAATTTTTAACTTCGTTTGCATTATTATAAGTTTATTGGATAAGACGCCGTTAACATTGCGTTTTTGAAACATTTCGAAAAAGTATAAATGTTATTGTATTATACAACATATTAAGTGTGGGCTTATAAAACGTATGTCTAAAAAGTGATTAATTTGTAGTAGGCAAAAATAGATCAAATCTGAAAAAGATAAAAAATTATTTTCCATAAAACACTTGTAAAACATTGGATCAGTGTTTCTTCGATCAAAAAATTATTATTTTACCTGTGATTTATATCTTTTCTGCAATCATTCCGCTTATATTTATCAAGCTATTATCATATTGTTATAAATGAAATAAATATTAAGCCTTTTACCAAGATCCAAGCAAGCAAGCAAGTAAGGCAAATTCTTTCTCAAAAAATCAGTTGCGGAGTTTTCTTTTAGAAGCTCTTGAGTTCGGCAACAGACACGTTTCTAGTTTTAGTTTGTATACGTTTAATTCATTGAGCATAATTCATAGGAGCTCTTGAGTTCGTCAACGAACACGTTTCTAGTTTTAGGTTGTATACTTTTAATTCATTGAGCACACCAATTTAGTGCCAACTCTTTCAGCGGCAATTGTGTAGCGTGGCAACAATTTCATTCATTATTCATATTACTACTGGCACAGGGTGCACTTATAAAGAATTTCAGTATCTTTGGATTCACGCTGTCACGCTTTATATGAAAATTAACGATTTTTATGGAATTTGAAATGCATTTGCATTTAGATGAATTAAACTAATAAAACTGCATAAAGTGTTGCAGATGGCAACTTCTACCCTTACATTGCCATTCAATTAAAACCAAAAGGAAGTTTCAAAGTTAAATCTTTATTGATAAAAATATTAAATACACATATATTTAGTTATGCATTTGTAGTGACTATATTTGACATAATAAATAAGAAAAAATTGCGCCAAAAAGAGCACAACTTTGCGTTAATATTTACTGCATATTGCAGAATTTTCACATAAAATAAAAGACACACACATAAAATATAGATATATAACTTCACTTCCCCGGAATTTCATCGCATGACACTTTCGGATTGTTTAATTATTCGAAAACGTACAATTTAGTACCCGATAGAAAAATTTTGGCTGCGGGCACGAGATTTGGTTCTTCGACTGAAAGATTTTTCATGAAACACTAGTTGTTTCTGTTTAGCATATGAATAGTTATGCCTCCAAATATCTTATCTCTTTTCCTCTCACGTGAACATGGTACCCATTTACAATTTTGACAAATTGTGGAAAAGTGGATGATTGAAAGTGCAGGGTTGTATTGAGCGGGTAAAAACTGGGTTAGTAACTTAAACATGAATAATGGGCAGAAAATTGTATTATTTATAAATTAAATAAAATAGATTATTCACCGAAGGAGGGAAGCACTCACCCGTAAAAGCTTTTTATGCTCAGGGAATACCTTTTTTTGTTTTGCTCATCAAACCGAACTAGAAGATGAACTTATCCCTATCCTAAAAAATTTTTATTTTCAAGGTACGAAATTTATGGAAAAGGAACGTTAAAGGAACTTATAAAATGGGGTACGTTTTTATTTTGGCCCAGTCCAACTCTGATCTTTTCATATCACAATTGCTTCAAATCATCAAGCGTCATCGGTTGCAGTCGATAAAAAGTATCTGTGTTTTAGCAGTTCAGGAAACGAATAAGTGATTTTTGCTAAAGTGAGAGAAGAAAAAAACAAATCGATGTGCTGCCGTCGTCGTATGTTTGAAAATAGTTTACCATTGAAAAAAATAATAAAAGTGCATTTGAGCTAATAAGCAAATTTAAAAGTGCATAAATCAAAGTGAAATTAAAGAGAGAAGTGAACAAAGTTAAGAAAATTGTTGCTGCTGTAAAATGTATACAGAATAAAATAAAATAGCAGAACAAGCAAAGCAAGGCGCAGTGCCCGAGAAGTGCTGCCAACATAGACAGGAACGGACGGACCACCGAAGGAAAAAGTCTGAAAACACGGCACGGCTTCACAGGGCACGGTACTCAAAGCCAACGCATAACTGCTGCAGTAACATGGCGAGTGAGTAGCAAACACATTTTCCCCATTTTCCATTAACTTCTCACAACTTTGTGTTCTTTAGCGCTTAGATTCTTAATTTGTTTACTTTACGTGAAATAAACAATACACACTGCAACTGCAGATGTGTAGAGCTCCCTCCGGGCGGCTACTACTGCCGTCCCTTAGTTTTGGTATGCGCAGAAGTTGGGAAGGAATTTATGGCTTTCTGCCGTTCGACTGCATTTTCAAAACGCACTTAAGGGAACTCCTTTGCATTTAGTTGCTTCCTTTGCTTGCGGCAGTGCACCGCGCCGTCGACCGTGCCATTGCTGCCGTGTGCTTTTCACATTTTCTTTCCCGTGTGTGCAATGGGAAAAATCAATATCATAGACTTTCTAGTCGCGCCTGCTTCGCGCTACTGCCTTTTCTTTTATGCGAGTCAATGTTTAAATAATTGGTTCTACTGTCCGCGAAGATTATTTTCTATATTATGTTTATACCTTTACCATAAGTTTAAAAAATACTCTAATTCTGAATCATTGGTTTTACCATGAGTGGGATTTTTGATATTTTTGTTGTAAATTTAATTTGTTACCTATCGCTGGCAAAATGTACAAAGGCCCTAACCAAAATTTTTTACGAATCACGTTTTTGTACTGCCTGGTAGCCTATATTAAAAAACATCTCCTCATAAAAAATTAGAGTCTTAAAGCCTAAAATGCCGATTTTATTGCTAATACAATAAAGCCCTGTCTATGTACAGGCTATGAAATTTTATAATGTTTTTTGCTTCTTCTATAAAATTTCAGAAATGTTGGTTAGGGCCTTTGTACACCAGCGATATATGTAATTAAAATTACAAGTTAAGAACAGAGACAGTAAATAATTCGCCGCTTGATTCAATACTTGTCGTATGTCGACTTTTTCACTTTTTGGGAAATGCAGTTTTAAGTTTAAAGTACTCCCATTTTTTTTGGCACGGTAGATTTTTCTGAAAATCGAGTATTTGGTAAAGTGAAACCTTGTTATTAATACTGTTTATTTCAAAAGATCGACTTTTCGATATTTAGGAAGATATAACCAAATGAATTCAGTATTATATTGTCGTATCTACCATTCTGAACAAATTAGTTTGCCTACCATCAAAATGTGTCGTATGTATACTAGGAAAAATTTTTTATAAATTTTTTTTAATTAAAAAACTGCAAATATAATATACAATGCAATGTGTCTGCCAAATATAGCTTTAGTAACTTTTTAATTAGTTTGTCAAATCCGGAGGCAGAAATTGTTATAGTACAAAGTTGAAGCGCTATTTCTTATTAAATCTTTTAAATTAAGTATTTTTATAATCGCGTAAGGAAGCATCAGTCGGGTTTCACCGAATAAATAATACCCTACCCGAGCTGGGAAAGAAATTAAATGGTGGGTGTATTAAATTTACTGCGTACATAGTGGGTGGACCACGCCTATTTCTTACAAACTACAGAATATTCCTAATAGGATTACATGTTCCAAGTATTGATACTCTGGTCGACTTACGACAGTAACTATAGGTACATATAAATTACCGCCTCTATGGTGGGCGGACCACGCCCATTTTTGGAGAATCTAAAGGCATTCTTACCAGCAAAGAAGTGACCAAATATGGACGCTCTTGTCTATATATTATGGAAGTTATGATGATTTTCGGTTTACCGCCTATATAGTAGGCGGACCACGCCCAGTTTATAGGGTATGTAGAGCTGACATCTGAGCTTGCATACAAAATTTCATTCGTTTAAGTTTATAAAAGGTCAATTGAGAACCATTTTACCGAAAAAAATCTTACATACGACAAACATGGATGAACATTTTTTTTGCCTCTTTTGCGAACAAATTTGTCGTATGTTAGCTTTTTTTGCATATACGACAGATATTTACGCAAAAATTGAAAATTAGCCTCCATACGACAAAATAGAGTCTGAATATCTCGAAAACGGTAGAAGATATAAGAAATCTGAGAACGCCAATCGATTTAGCTGGGTTTGGAACCCCCCAAGCCATCCTTAACTCAAAATGTGAAAAAATTGACATACAACAAGTATTGAATCAAGCGGCGAATTGCTAACCATTTATTTTCACTTGGTTTCTCACTATGATATTTTTTACAGTTTCTCTCTCACAAAGCTTTCGGCTGAGGGATAACTTTTTATTTGTGAAGATTTCTTTCGTTGGTTGATCACTTGTTTAAGATCTTTATTTATTTTATTTATTGTACGAAAAATAATAATACAATTATTTTTATACCCTACACCTATGGTAATAGGGTATAATAACTTTGTGCGAAAATTGTAACGCATTAAAGGAGCGATCCTAGGTATAGACATAAGTATATGGAAATGCTTAGAATCACTTTCTGTGTTGATTTCCGGTTGTCCGTCTGTCTGTCTGGCTGTCCGTTGGCGCAGGAGAGAAAGAAGGAGTGGTCCGATTTGGACCAAATTTGGCACACAGTCGTAGTGAACCTTTCACTACTACTAGTTCCGAGATTAGCCAAATCGGTTCAAGGACACGACCACTATAGGCCAGTAAGTCCCACTACCTCGGGTTTTATGCGATTAAATTGCTATAATTTGTCTAATTACTCATTCAAAAGAATAATACTTGGTATTTAAGGTGAGGTGTGGAACCTCTGCAAAATACCAAAAAATGGGCGTGGTCCGCCCACTGTATAGGCGGCAACAATTTTCCGGAAAAATGGCTCTCAATTGACTACTTATGCATTTACGAATGAAATTTGGTTCCTAGGTTAAGATATAGGTCCTACATGCCATATAATAAAATGGGCGTGGTCCGCCCTCTATAAGCGGTAAGCTTAAAATCCTCATAACTTCTGTAATATACATATCAGTGCATCCATATTTGGTCACTTCATTGCAGGGGAGAATATCTTTATATTCTCCAAAAATTATCGTGATCCGCCCACAATGGGGGTGGAAAATTTAATATACCGATCATTTCTTTTGTACACCTGTCAGAACATCAATATTTGGTATACATATATAAACTTATTAGGAATATCTTGTAGTTTGTCAATAATGGGCGTGGTCCGCCCACTTAGTTACTTGGTGTAGGGTATTACTCTGTCGGTGAAACCCGACTGATGCTTTCTTACTTGTTTACTTAAAGAAATGAAAAATAGCTGCCAGAGATTTTGGCTCTTAAGACCTTTATATTTGAAGCTCTGCTGATTTCGTTGTTTGACCGACCGAAAAGGAAAATGGTTGTTTTAAAGGGCATTTGCTTTTGTCGTCTGTTTTTCATACAAAATGAGATTTACCTAAATGTGTTTCATACAAAATGTTTTTCATACAAAATGAGATTTACCTACATGAGATTTCAAGAATCGGATAAAATTTTGACACATTATTTGATATATTGTAGTATCTGGGCAGTTCTAAGAGTATTGTAGATGGGCTTTCTTCAATGGGCGTGGCACCTACTTATGAAAGAAGAGACGGAATTAGATCTTTACAACGCTCATTAAACTATATGAGAAATTATTAATGTTATTTTGAACTCAAGCTATTGGAATGAAATTTTGTGCGTGGATACATGTCACCAATAGCGACCTCAAGAGACAAAAAAAGCAGTCAAGTGCGAGTCGGGCTCGCTGACTGAGGGTTCCGTACCAGAAATACCCTCTTTAGCGTTCGAATTTAGTTTCTCTTTGCCCGTCTGGCCATAAACTTTTTGACATTTTGACCTACATCTTCGAAACCAATTCGCCTAAAATTAAAAAAAAAACATTTTTGGAATCCACGGACGTAGCCCTTTCTAACGATACCCCACAATATGTAAACAACAAAAATTTTTCGTTGAGGAAATTTTTTACTATGGTAATCTTAAATAAAATTAAAAAAAATAGAAAACCAAATAAATCGAAAAAAGCTGCAGTTTTCCAGTAATCTATGACTAAAGACCTACTAACTCTGATTTTATCAAAATTTTAGCTTAAGAAATGTAGAAACCCAGGGGGGGGGGGGGGGGTATGGTCATTTTTTCGACATTTTGTCCTATATCTTCGAAACCACTTCACCGAAAATTATAAAAGAAATATGTTTGGAAAAAAACCATTTTTGGAATCCACGGACGTAGCTCTTTCTAATGATACCCCACTCGATATAAACAACAAAAAATTTTTTCTGAGGGGGTCATCTTAAATTAAAAAAAAAATAAAAAAATTCAAAATTCAAAAAAAGCCGCAGCCATACAGTCATGCGTGATCAAATACCTAGTAAGCCTGATTTTATAAAAATTTTCGGTTAAGAAATGGTGTGTGCAGATGGGATCATGTGGGAACAGGTCCGTTTTTTAACTATATCTTTCTAACCCGTTTACATAAAATTAAAAAAAAATAGATTTTGTAATCTATGGATGTAGCCCTTTCTAACAATACTCCACACGATACGATTTAAAAATTTTTTTTTTTTGTCCGACCCGAAAACCTTTAAAAATTGTAAAAAAATATTTCTAAAAATATTTCTTTACTTTTTATAGTGAAAATATGCTTAGGTTATTAAGACCTAACACCGTGCCAAATTTCAGGTTTCTATGATGAAAAAATGGTCGTTTTATATACACACTCCCAAAACAAAAGTGACCTTATAAGTGTTCCCGTTTTTTCCCTTTAGGGGAACGGAACCCTAAAAATCAGAAAATTTATTGCAATAATATATACATACTTGTATAAAATGCCCTACAAAAAGTAACCGAGGGTGAAAATCCACAGAAAGAAATGGAAATTGTGGCTGTATTCAATTTACCGCCCATTTGTTGTAGAACATTGAGGGCTGATATCAACTTGAATACCAAGTTTCATTAGTCTTAAAGAATTGGATTTGCGATACTTATCTTTGGTTGCAATACTGGCTCCGAATCTAAAAATGCAGCTAAAGTTTCTCCCCGGTTCCCCTCAATCCCCGCTCCTAATCAATTCAAAATATGATTTCCAACTGCTTTAACGTGAGTTGGACTATTTCTATTTGTGTAGAACTCCGCAGCAAAACACCCCTGTAATTTATGTTTTCCGCAAGCAGCGCAATAAGCATCGCTCGTTCCGTTGAAGAGTGCGTTAAACTTTTCCGTGGCGGCGTCAGCCTCTCGGTTGCCATCTGCTACCTCGCATACATCGCCGTCGACGACGACCCAATAAAGTGTTGCGAAGTGTCGACATTTCAGCAACGCGAGTATGACTGAGTGAGTGGGCGCTTGCCTTCTGCGGGGTGCACGTGAAACTGGTCTGACACTTGTGAACACTCTGAATACCCTGCAGGTTTTCCTATTTTCCGTATTTGCTTACATGTGTTGCAAGCAGAATTGCGCCAACAATAACAACGTAATATATCCTTGCAGGCGCGCGGAACCGGCTCGCTGCAATTGCAATAGCACAGTTGCGACGCCGCACAGTGGCCCAGAATCTTTCTCCTTTGGACAAAACTCTATCAGTCATGTTAAAAATTTGTTTACAATTCTTTTTCTTTTGAGCACGTTTTTTAGCTCATTGAACACTTTTTTAACAAAGGAGAAGTAACCAGAAGGGTTGGATCTCTTGTATACGAGTTGTAAATAACATGCTGCAGACTTGAATATAATTTAGAACTAAATGACCCCTTAAGCGGAGTCAAGGAAGACCGTGCTTGATGAGAGTTAAAGAGCGGTACTCATGTCATAATTTATCGCGTAAATATTGCAATTGTAGGCGTATTAAATATCTAATAATAATCTTTTAGAAAATTTCATATCGGACATAATTTTATAAACTGTTGGACAATGAATAAATGTAAAAATTAATATTTAGCGGAACAGACCGTAAAGCTTTCTCGGCTTCGAATATGCATTCTTGAAATGCCAATCTTTCAACATAACAGT